>VBSM01003155.1:1828172-1844440 GCA_008086735.1 Cheirogaleus medius
TTTTGTCGTGAGCTCCAGCTGGGCCGGGCTGGGGCTGAGAAGGTGAAGGAGGGGTGGGGAGCATCGGTCCTGAGGTGCCATTGGGCTCTACTCCCCACCAGCTGGAGGCCCTGAACCAGTCCATTAACATCGAGCAGTCGCAGTCAGACCGAAGCAAGCGGCCCTTCAACCCCGTCACGTGAGTGTCTGACCCTGTGGGCAGTCAGGGGGGTGGTACCTGAAGGGACCCCCTGGAGCTGGCTCGGGAACAGAGGGGGCCAGGCAGGCGCCCACAGCATCCACCTCCTACATGCTGGCCTGGGTGCCCCTCTGCGGCCTGGGTGCCCCTCTGCGGCCTGGCTCTTGGCAGCCTCCCTCCCTGCCCCCTGAGCACCCTGTCCCTTTTCTGCAGGGTCAATCTGCCCCCTGAGCAGGTCACGAAGGTGACTGTGGGGCGGCTGCACTTCAGTGAGACCACCGCCAACAACATGCGCAAGAAGGGCAAGCCCAACCCTGACCAGAGGTGAGCAGCTGGACCCCTACCCGGGGCCCTCCATTCCGAAGAGGAGGACCGGGAAGACACCACGCCGTGTGGCATGTCAGGCACAGAGTCCCACAGACTGGCCCATTTCACGGATGAGGGACCTGAGATTCAGAGCCCTTAATTGACTCAAGGGTGGGAAGGCAGAAGCCTAACCTCTGGGTTAAGAAACAGCTCCATGGCTTCCTAGCTGAGGGCCCTGGGGGCTTTCTGCCCCCTAGTGGAGACTCGCGTCCTCGGTAGGATGGGGTGCATGAGTGTGTCCGCTGTGCATCTGGCCCCGAGGGGTGGCTGGGGGGCAGGACTGTGGGTGCCTCTGAGACTCCTGTGTGTTCCAGGTACTTCATGCTGGTGGTGGCCCTCCAGGCCCACGCACAGAACCAGAACTACACGCTGGCCGCCCAGATCTCAGAGCGCATCATCGTGCGGGTGAGGGCCACCTCCTCCTAGGGGGTAGAGTCTTCCCCAGAGCTGGGAGAAGCGGCACCCAGGAGAAATACCAGGATGCTGGGAAGTCAGCAGCAGGAGTGTTGATCCTGCTGGGCCCTGGCTGTGTGGCCTTGGGCAAAGCTTCCACCCTCTCTGGGCTGCAGTATCTGCCTCACAGTAAAGCATGGAGGTGGACAAAACCTGGTAGTTTCTGGGATCTCACAAGTGACTAAAAATTGTTACAATGGGAGGGACAGTTTAAGTTGGGCATGGTGGGGTGAGATGCCTGGCTGAACCAGGAGGGGCGGCTGTGGGGTTTCCCCCAATCCCAGGACCCTGCAGGCCCCCTATGCCCCAGGACTGATCCAGCCCGAACTCGCGGTAGGCCTCCAACCCAGGCCAGTTTGAGAGCGACAGCGACGTGCTGTGGCAGCGGGCGCAGGTACCTGACACAGTCTTCCACCACGGCCGCGTGGGCATCAACACAGACCGGCCGGACGAGGCGCTGGTTGTGCATGGCAATGTGAAGGTCATGGGCTCGCTCATGCACCCCTCGGACCTGCGGGCCAAGGAGCACGTGCAGGAGGTGGGGACAGGGAGAGCTGGGCCACGAGCGGGGCGGGGCTGGGGGCGGTACTGGAGGCTGGGCGGGAGGGGCCCTGCAGAGGGGCGGGGCCAGGTGGAGGGGCGGGGATGCCGGGACCGACCCTGGATCTAGATCTTGCAACCTGGTCTGCCCCGCACACTGCAGCCTCCGGCTGGCGTCCTGGGCTCGGGGGCCTGCTATGCACGGCCGCGGGAGGGAAGGGGCTCAGTGTCGGTCCTGGCCCACCGCAGGTGGACACCACGGAGCAGCTGAAGAGGATCTCGCGCATGCGGCTGGTGCACTACAGATACAAGCCCGAGTTCGCAGCCAGCGCGGGCATCGAGGCCGCCGCACCGGAGACGGGTAGGGACCCACCTGGCACGCACTGGGGTCAGGGAACCCAGTAACCTCAGGCCTCCGTGACCCCGCGCCCTGTCTCCTGGAAATCACACTCCCAGAAACCCCTCCTCTCGACTCCTGCAACTCCACCCCCCGGGAATCCTGCCCTCTCTAAGACCAGCCCCTTAGCCCCTGGAAAATCGGGTCTCCCAGGTCCCTGGAACCTCACTCCTGGACACTGGAAGTCTGAGAATTGGGGCCCTCTAGGTGAATCCTGCCTTCAACCTCTCGGAACCATGCCCCTTTCCCTGGGATCCTCACTCCCAGGAACCTACCCCACCCCAGCCTGGGAACCCTACACCTTGAGCCCTGAAATTGTGACCCTGTGAACACTTGTCCATGGGAGCCCCTTGCTCCAGGGCTCCTTGGAATTCAAATCTCTAGGCCCTAGAACGTCATCCTCCCCATTCCCGCCCCTCTTCACATTAGAGAGCTGTGAAGCAGTGTCCCTGCTCCACACACACACATCCTGGGCTTGTCCCTCACCAGGTGTCATCGCTCAGGAGGTGAAGGAGATCCTGCCCGAGGCTGTGAAGGACACTGGAGACATGGTCTTTGCCAACGGGAAAACCATAGAGAACTTCCTGGTGGTGAACAAGGTCTGCGGGTGGGGGACTGGAGGGAGCTGGGGAGGGGGGCGGGCAGGCTGGGGGGGCTCATCTCCTCCATAGTGAGGCCAGAGCAGCCCTGTGTCCTCTCATGCTGCCTCCAGGGCCCTGTCCCCACCCCACAGGGAATGGGGTGCGTGGTTGGGGATTTGGCCACTGGATGCTTTGACCAAGGGCAAGAGGAACCTCCCCCCACCCCAGGTGAAACAAGGGCAATGATAGAAATGCTGAGACACTCCCATTGGTTATCTCAAGGCTTAACCATGTGGCTTATTGTGGGGGTGATGTTTGCAACCTACCTGGCAAGAGGCTGGGCACCAAGGAGGCACGTGATATGTTTCCACTTCAACTGAACAGTGGCGTGCTGATGTCTGAGATGCCACTGTCATCAGAGGGGGCAGATCTGAGGGCTGGAGGCCTCAGGCCTGGGGAGTCTCTGAGCACAGAGAATTCTAGCAGGGAGTGGGAGGGCCGTTCAGGCAGGTGGGACAGCTGGGGAAAAGGTGTGTAGGTGCGCATGCTGTTTGGAGGCAGGCACGGGAGCTGTGGGAGCAGGGGCCGGCCCAGGTGGGGAGGCTTTGGGGCCTCCATGCAGCCTTGGATAGAGGGGCCCCTTCCTGCTGCCTGGTGGCCGGCAGCCTGGGGCTCCCGGCGTTGACCGTGCCCTCAGTGCTGGCCCGTGGCCCGTGACAGGAGCGCATCTTCATGGAGAACGTGGGTGCCGTGAAGGAGCTGTGCAAGCTGACGGACAACCTGGAGACACGTATCGATGAGCTGGAGCGCTGGAGCCACAAGCTGGCCAAGCTGCGGCGACTCGACAGCCTCAAGTCCACTGGCAGCTCAGGCGCCTTCAGGTGGGGGGGTTGAGTGGGGGAGGGTAAGACCCCCCTTCCGAGAGCACACCTGACCCTGGCACTCTCGCCGCAGCCACGCAGGGAGCCAGTTCAGCCGGGCGGGCAGCGTCCCCCACAAGAAGAGGCCCCCCAAGGTGGCCAGCAAGGTGAGGGTGGGCAGGGAAGGGAGGCAGGTTGGACCTGGGGTTCCCATCCCTCACGGCCCCTTCCCAGCTCGCACCTCTCTGGCCACACTGACTCTGGTGCTTCCCCTCTCTCCTCCCGACCCTGTGGCCCTCCCAGCCCCCACTTTCTGCTTCCTCTCCCTCTGCCCCTGGGGGACGGTGTAGCCCTTAGCATCTCACTTCCCGCAGAGCCTGTGGCAGGTAAGGCCATAGCCCTCTTTTGCATCTTCCCCTTTTCTTCTTGGTCCTCAGGCATCGTCTGTGGTCCCAGACCAGGCCTGCATCAGCCAGCGCTTCCTGCAGGGAACCATCATCGCCCTGGTGGTGGTCATGGCTTTCAGGTGACTTGTCCCCCAGGCCCTGACTCTGAGAGTTGAGCTGCCCAGTGGGGTCAGCTACCCATAGGCCCAGGCCTGGGGGAAGAGGAGGACATAGTTTGGGAGCTCAAGTGGCTGAGGTCTCAGGGAAGGTGGGCCTCGTTCTATTTTCCACCCCCGGGGCTGGGGACACCCATTTGCAGGCATCATCTGGGAGCCCAGTGCCGGGGCCAAGGATCACAGGCCTGGCCTGGAGGCAGGGCACTGGATGGTGGCTTCAGCTCTAACAGTGACCCTTTTCTGTGACTCCCAGTGTGGTGTCCATGTCCACACTGTACGTGCTGAGCCTGCGCACCGAGGAGGACCTGGTAGACGCTGATGGGTACGTCCCTGCAGGCCTGGCTGCTGGCCAAGCCACCAGACCAGGTGGGGCTTTGGTGGGCAGCCCAAGGTCAGAGGAGCCGTGGAGGCTGTCTCCTCCGAAGGGGTTCAACTTCGGGCTCTCAGCTTGCTGGGGCTTGTGGGGGTGGCTGGGAGGGTCTCCAGGAGGGTGGGCAGCCCTTCCCAGACCCTGCTGGCACCCAGGTTTCTGTCTGGCCTGCTCAGTGCTCCTCCGGGCAGCTGGGCCTAGAGTCGGGGGCCACCTGAGGGGCCAGAGTTGGAATAGGGTGGGAGGAAGGAGGGCCAGGGCAGGGCCTTGGGCTCTGTCAGCCCACTGTCACCCCAGCTCCTAGAGCCACCTCTGACTGTGTCTTCTCTTCTCTCCTCCTCTGTGTCTTTCTCACCCTTTGCCTCTCTGCTGTCCCTTAGCTCTTTTGCCGTGTCCACTTCCTGTCTCCTGGCCCTGCTCCGGCCCCAGCACCCTGGGGGGAGTGAGGCCATGTGCCCATGGTACGTGCAGACAAGCGCCCCTCCCTCCTGTGGCTCCCACCGCCCTTCTTCCTGCCTCTGTCCCCCTCCCTCTCCGCCTCCTCTTGCCCTCCTGCTTCTCCAGGACGCCTGGGCCTCCCCCTCAGGCTCTCCCAGCCCTTCTGAGCTCAGCCCACCCTTCCCCAGCAGGTCCAGCCAGAGCTTTGGGACCACTCAGCTCCGACAGTCTCCTGTGACCATTGGGCTGCCAGGCATACAGCCCTCTCTGCTGCTGGGTGCGTGTCTGGGCAGGCGTGGGGTGCGATGGGAGGTGGCTGTGTCCCGGGCTGGGGGCTCTGCTGCCCCCCTCCAGCTCATGCAGCCTCTGGCCTCCTCAGTGACCACCAGCCCGACCAGCTCAGCCCCAGGACCCGCTGTCCGCACCTTGGACCTGTGCTCCAGCCATTCCTGCCCTGTCATCTGCTGCTCCTCACCCACCCCTAGCCCTACCACTGCCCCTGGCAATGGTGTCAGCCCCAGTCCCATCCCCACCGCCAGCCGCTCAGGTATGGCTCTCTCAGGGCTAGGGCCTGGGTTGGGTGGTGGCTACCTACGTTCAGAGAAAGGCCCCAAGGACTCATTTGGTTGGGGGTTCTCCTGGAGCCCAGAATGAGGCTCTAGAGAAAGACAGGGGAGTCCCCCTGGATAGGCCGAGAGACAGATGGGGTTCACTCAGTCCAGGGGGGGTCCTAGAGATATAGCTGGACAGGAGGCAGCCAACTCCCTTCTTCTTAGCCTGACCCTGCTTTTATCCACAGGCCCCAGCCAGATGGCCCTGCTGCCAGTCACCAACATCAAAGCCAAGTCCTGGGGCCTTTCAGCCAATGGCATTGGCCACTCCAAGCATCCCAAGAGCCTGGAGCCTGTGGCCAGCCCTGTAGTCCCCTTCCCTGGGTGGCAGGGCAAAGCCAAGAACAGCCCCAGCCTTGGTCTCCATGGCCGGGCTCGCCGAGGGGCCCCCCAGCCCAGCCTGGGCCCTTCTCAGCCCACTCGGGCTCAGGGCCAGCCAGGTATCTGCCTCACCCCAGTTCCTCCCAACCCAGCCCAGTAAGGCTCACTGGCTGGGACTCATTTCAGCCCATTCACATGACTGTCTGAGTGCAGAATTGTCAGTCAACAGGCATTTGCTGAGCAAGTTCTAAGTATGAGGAACCAGGCCAGGGGCCCTACATAGATGGTCTCATTCAATCTTCACAACACTCCTGCAGGAAAGGATTTGTCCCCTTGTTCAGATGAGGAAACGGAGACTTGGTGAAGTGACTTGCCCAGGGTTGCCCAGCCCATCAGAGCAAAGCTGGAATTTGGTCCCAGAGCCTGGCTCCTTCACCATGCCAGGGTGAGGAGGGTGCTGGACAGGCTCCCCCAGACTTTTCCCCAAACCTCAGACCTTTGATTTTAACAAAGCTAGAGAATCTTTGTTGCAGAAGTTTTCAAACGGGGTTCCTCCGAGGTGCCCCAGGGTCTGCCTTGGGAGGCAGGAAGCCTGCCTGGCTTCAACAAGGCAGCCATGCTCTACGATTTGAGCCTCCTCACCAACTTTCGTTTCATAGGCTTTGTGGCTTAAAGTAGGAAAACAGCTTGGAAACTGGCTCGCAGAGATTGAAGTTCAAAGTGATGGGGAAACCCCAAGGGGCAGACGCTCACCAGGTGGCTGTTTTCTGGGCTGCTGCTCTGTGGCTGGCTCTGTCCAGGGCACTGGGGGTGATGAAGACAGACCCGTCCCTGCCCCCAAAGAGCTCGCAGAGATGAAAGCACAGCAGTGTGATGAGACTCTGAAGGGATAGGCAGGCAGCTCTGGGCCTGGGGAGGGCACTTGATCTGAGCTAAGGTGGGGAGGTGATCAGGCAGGAAGTAACACTGGAGCTGAGTCTTTGAGGACGTTGGGAATTTGCCCAGAAGGGAAGGGCACCTTTCATCTTGTCTGTATATGATACCTGTCCCTGGCTGCACAGGGCATTCTGGGGCACCTTGGGTCCCTGGGTTGTGTCTCATAGAGCTGAAAACGTACCAGGTCCAGCAAACATTCAGTGGCCCCAGCACCCCCGTCCCTGGGTGGAGTGGTTAGGCAGCAGCAAGCCTGCAGGACAGTGAGTGACGATGGGCAAGGAAGCCTTGTGTCCCCCGCCTCCTACCTAGCTAGCCAGTCTGCGGCAGGTGCGTTCAGAGAGGGCCGCACGCAGCGGCATGCTGGTAGGAGTCACGCCACTGAACCCAGAGCTGAGGAGGAATGTGTGCTCAGGAACAGAGGTTGGTGTTCCTGTACACTGCGGGCCGTCCCTGCTTCTGGGTGTTCTGCTTCTGTGGAGGAGCAGACCTCAGGCTCCTACAAACTAGCCAGGCCGAGGGCTGCTGGGAAAGGGCTGTGGTGTGAGCCCAGCCACTGTAGGGGTCTGGAAAGAATAACCTGAAACTTATTCATACTAAGGTGTGAGGGACTGATCCAAGTCTGGCAAGGAAAGACTCGACTGCTTCTCATTTGTGTCCTGCCTTGTCACCTTCCTCCCTGCCCCAACAGCCTCTCTCCTTGCAGACCCAGTACCCTCCCTGACCTCCATCCAGGTGCTGGAGAATTCAATGCCCATCACCTCCCAATACTGTGCTCCTGGGGACACCTGCAGGTGGGCTGGGCTCCTCCCCTTCACCCCAGGGAGGTCCCCTCAGATGACAGGAGCCCAGGCAGTGTCTATGCCCAGATCTTGCCCCCTTGAGCGAGTAACCTCCCCCCCAGGACCTCCGAGGGGCTGAGCACGGATGGGGCAGGGAGGGGGAGCCAACAGGGGAGGCTTGGGCAGAGTGGTCTTAGGCTAAAGCACCAGCTTTGCCCCTTCAGGCCTGGAAACTTCACCTACCACATCCCTGTGAGCAGCAGCACCCCACTGCACCTCAGCTTGACCCTGCAGATGAAGTGAGTGCTGGTGTGGGGGTGTCGGGGGATGGGATGGGGGAGCCAGGGAGAAGCCCCCGCAGAGCCTCAGAATGGCCGGACCTGAGGCCAGCCCAGGGGCCCAGTACGTTTCCCGCACGGTGGACCCAGACAGCCTGGGGGAGGGGCTCGGGAGGGCTGCTCACTTTATTGCCTGCTTCACGCTCACTGGCTAAATGACCCTGCCTCACAGGGGCTGGGAGGACCATATGGGATGGTGTATGGGGAAGGTTTGTACCCTATGGCAGTGGTCCCCAACCATTTTGGCACCAGGGACCAGTGTCATGGAAGACAGTTTTTCCATGGACTCGGAGAGGGCTGGGCTGGGTGGGGAGGCGGAGCTCAGGCGGTGACATGAGCGATGGGGAGCGGCTGTAAATACACATGAAGCTTCGCTCATGCACCTGCTGCGCACTTCCTGCTGTGTGCACCCCCTTCCTAAGTTTCACGGAAGACAATTTTTCCGTGGTGGAGGGGAGCAGAGCTCAGGTGGTGATGCACGCCCAGGCTCCTAAAAGGCCACGGACCAGTACCGGGCTGTGGCACAGGGGTCGGGGACGGCAGTCCTATGAGGACTTCAGTTATGATGCAATGTTTTCCGGCTGTGTGAGGACTCAGTAGCTTGTTTCTTTGGTGGGGTTGTGGTGGAGGGCTCCAGAACCCCATTTCCCTACTAATTGGGTCTGTCCCCAGCTCCTCCTCCCCTGTGTCCGTGGTGCTGTGCAGTCTGATGTCAAAGGGGGAGCCGTGTGAGGAGGGGGCCTTTCCGCAGAGTTTCCACACCCACCAGGACACCCAGGTAGGTGGGACTGGGCTTGGGCTGGAGCTTCCTCTCCCCTGGTACAACCAGCCCCCCGAGCAGGTGAGGAGAGGGAGTGAGGAGTCAGAGTGAAGGCGTCTCCACAAGGGACTCTCTGGGGCCTGGGCCTCTGTGCCCCAGGGAGGGGGCACGCACGCATGTGTCCATTCCACTCCCTGCTGTGATGGCGCCCAGGGAAGAAAACAGCCCTGCAGGACTGACCGGGATGAGGGCCATGGTGGAGATGGGCGGGCGTCCTGGGAGCCCATGGCAGGGAGGGCTGAGGTGCAGGGAGGGGGAACGTCAAAGGAGCCTAGACCTCATCCTCAGGCTGGGGCTACGGCACGGTTCAATCTGCAACATTAGAAGACACCTCAGGCTCTATGTGGGGGCTGCCTCTTGGTCTGGGAGAACTGGAAGGCCGGACCCTGTCACTGTCCGGCTCCTACCTGGCCACATAACCAGAAGTTAACAACACACTGGAGCTGATGCACCACTAGTTTCTCCCTGGGCCTGAGAGGCCATGGGAGAAGGCTCTCAGGACTCCGAGTTAAGGGAAGTAGTGATATCTCTTCTCATTCCTTCCTGTGTTTATACAACAGATATTTATTGGGGTCCCTTCTGTCCCAGGCCTGTGCAGGGCCCAGCTGCAGGGGGACAGAGGTGGAGTAGAAATAGGTTTTAAGTTCCAAAAACACATTCTAGTGAGGGAGAAAAGATGTGCAGAAAGCACCTTGTGTGCAGAAGGGGAGTGGGTGAGTGCTCGGAGAGGCCAGGCCCTGCGGCCCTGCAGAGAGGGCTGAGAGCCCAGCTAGATGCTCACTAGACACGGTGCTCAGGCCTGAGCCCACAAAACAGAGGCAAAGTCAAGCTCAGGTAGATGGGCACGCTGCCTGCAACACCCTGCTGCCCTGAGAGGGAGAGAGCCAGACAGACCTGGGTTTGAATCCCAGCTCTGCCACACTGTGTGATAGTTTGGCAAGTGACTCGGTTTCC
Organism: Cheirogaleus medius; assembly: GCA_008086735.1. NCBI lineage: Eukaryota > Metazoa > Chordata > Mammalia > Primates > Cheirogaleidae > Cheirogaleus > Cheirogaleus medius. Next base: position 1,837,677 of record VBSM01003155.1, read on the forward strand.
TTATCTGCGAGACGGGGCTAGGAGCAGCACTGCTTCATTGGATTGTAGTGAGGACGAGGTTAATGCATACTGCAACGTGCCCAGAGCACAGTGGATGAGGGAACATGGCACATGGGACAGGAAAGAGAGGCAGGGCCAGGTGAATTTGGCTGGGACTTGTTGGTCTGCGTGGAGTAGCTGCCACTGCTCCCTAAGGCAGAACGTGCTCCCTCCATCTCTTCGAAGCCCTGCTTTTTTCCTTCCTAAAACTTGCCGCACACCCGGGGCTGCAGTGGTAAGTGGGATGCTGGGTGGGATGGGGCAGGGGGCCGTCCTGACCCCTTTCCCTTCTCTCTCCAGGGCACCTCTCACCAGTGGCCAGTAACCATCCTGTCCTTTGGTGACTTCACCTACCACTTCCGGGTGGCACTGCTGGTGAGCACGGGAACCCCACCTTTCCCCGGAGGTCCAGGCACCTCTGTCTGTGGTGTGGGGCTTGGGGGTGAGTGGGGTGTTTGCAGAGCACGTGGTAGGACTTTGGGGCACAGCGTCAAGCAACATCAGCAGGGAAGTGCCACCTGCCCTGCACCCTGAGAGCCGCTTCATCTGTTCCCACTGCCCTTCTCCCCAGGGTCAAGCCAACTGCAGCTCAGAGGCCCTTGCCCAGCCAGCCACAGACTACTACTTCCACTTCTACCGCCTGTGCGACTGAGCTGCCCTCCTGAGGCAGCACCACACCAGGGACCAGGGGTCCTCGGGCACCCCTCTCACACTGGATGCGAAGGTGTTACACTGGAGCCTGCTGCCGGCCAGCTCTGCCGTACGCTGGCCCTTCCCTCGACTGGTGAAACTGGAAGTCCTCACACTGGAGTTGCTGTTCCAGCTGGTCGCCCCTCACGCTGCACAGAGGGAGCCAGAGACAGACTTCCTGGGCCTTCCTGCCTGCCACCTCCTCTGGGCCAGAAATTCACATCTGTCCAGATATGGTAGTTGGAAGGTTGGCTTCAGGTGTCCTGGAGGCCAGGGGAAGCCTGTGACCCTGATTTGTCCAGAGCCCACTCTCCCCTGCCTCCCCTTTTGAGACTGGGAACCACCCCTCTCGGAGAGGACCTGCCTGCCTTTGAGGTCAGCTGGGGTCTTGGATCCAACCCTAAGAGACTTGCCTGGACCCCCATGAGTCAATGGAGGGCAGAAAGCTCTCCCCCTCAAAGCTGCTCCTTGGGGGACAGCTTGGTAGGGGAACTTTTGGGGTTTGACTGTTACGCTGGACTTGGATTTCTAAGCTTTAAGTGTGGCCCATGTGCTTGGCTCCCCCAAACTCCCAGGGCAGCCAAGGCCAGCCCTGGATGGGTCGGAGAGACTGACTTTGTGCCTTAAGTCCACTTAATGCCTGGTGAAGCCACCCTGGGCACTTCACAGGCCTGAACCAGTGGGGGCCAGGGGCCAGGTAAGCCTTGGACCCTTGAACTTGGAGTATCCCAGAAGAGGAAGTTCCCTAAGAGCCCCCAGACCGTGTTGCAGCCCCACCGCCTGTGTTCCTGGGAGTGTCCACAGCTCACAATGGTGTCAGTGACCACATCATTCTCTATGAGCAGAGAAGCAGGAACCCTGCAAGCAGCAGGCTGGTCTTGGCTGGTGGGCAGATGCCAATAGCTTTTGCTGTTATTAATGAAGTAATTACTAAATGCACTTAGACCAGGGCGGGAAGGAGTGGAAGGATGGAGCTGGAAGGCCCAGAGTGGGCCAGAGCTGTGCTGTAACACTTGCTCCCGGGAAGCCTCAGAGATGCCCGCCCCACTCCTGACCACCAAGACTCTGGCCTCTCCCTCCACTCTTGTCTGCTGGTGGCCTTGTCTCTCCAGATCAAAGGCTCCCTTGCTGGGCTTGGACAGTTAAGCTGGAGGGACCCATGCCTGCAGTAGGCTCCATCTGTGTATCCCTCCCAGGAGCAGGAGTGGTGGGTGTGGGTTAGGGAAGAAATTTTATCTCAAGTGCCAACCTCAACGTTTCATAGTGGCGCCTGGAGCATTGTGAGGCCACACCCAGGTTCATGGAAGGAGTGTGGTCATCATTTAGCCATGTCTGCCATGGGTCCAGAAACGGGAAAGGGAATTGCCGTCCGTGCCCTGTGGCACTCTGCCAGCTCTTTGGGAACCAGGCCTCGCCCATCCTACCTCTCATTCTCAGCTTTGAATGGGAGGCCTTTCTGTGGGGGAGCCGAATTCTTGAAGCCTATGTATGAACCGTGGGCCCCCTTCTGCCATGGATCTCAAAGCACTTATCCTCAGGATAGGGAAACACCAGGGGATACAGGGATACCGTACCTGCAGCCCCCTGCCCAACTGGGCTCCACTCCCTCACTCTGACATAGGAATTGTGTCATGCAGGCAGCCGAGCCTTACTTAGGCCTACACTGTGCTCCCCCCTCCCACTGGGGAATCTCTCTCTGATGCCTTAAAACTGCCGAGCCCCACCCCCTGTAATAGGATTCTATGGCTTCCTCACTAGGGGTATGTGTTCTTGGACTGTGGCCCTTCAGTCCTTAACTGGAAAGTGACCCTCCTCTGCCCCTCTGGACACAGCATAACCCCAGTCCTCTTAGCAGCTGGATCTGTTTCCATGCCTGGGGAGGGGGTCCTCAGTGCAGGGGTTGGGGCCAAGGTGGGGCTCCAAGCTGCTTGAGGGGGGTCAACCTTGGACCAAAGTTGCCTTAAGCCTGTGGTAAACGGGCCTCAGGGAAGGCGAGGGGCCACCTGCTGGAGGCTGCCAGCCGCCAGGCTGGCATTGGGGTGTGGGTGTGTCAACTCCAACCCCGACCTGGGGTCCAGCAGGCCATCCCTCTCTTCCTCTCTCCCCTTCGGTGTCTGTTCTTGTAGCCACTGGGCTGATCTCCCCTTAGCTTCAAGCTGTACATAGGGCCTCCCAGTGCAAACCCCCTGCCCACACCATACCGCCTTAGAAGCCTGCGTGTGCATAGAGCACCCCCCCACCCCAGTTAACTCCCAGTTCCCCTCCCTGAGCTCTGACTCATATTTATCATGTACCAACTCTGACTCTGCAGTGGGCAGAGAGGGAGGCAGCCTGAGCCTGCTTGCTTCCTGTCCCCTGAACTGTTCTTTTCTTCCGAAGTAAATATACATATATAAATAAATGTATAAATACTGCTTTGTATCTGAGCTTGCCTCCTTGTCTCTTTTTGGGATTGATCTGGTGGGAGAGGGAGTCTGCTGTGGAGCTGGGACCAACTGGAACTCAAATGTCTTCCTGAGAAGTTTGGAATCTCCAGGGACCCAAGCAAGATTGACCCTTCGTACCCCTTACCTTTCTTAGCTTCATACTAGGGCTGGGAATGGACTCAGCAGCCCCTCCCCCGGCCACACCTCCCACTGCCACGCACCTGCTGCTGCCCACCTGAGTGGAGTAGCCACCCAGCGAAAAAACCTTCTTAGGGGACAAGCTAAGCCTGGTGAGGGTGCCCCAGCCCAGAGAAGGGTGGCTCTGTTTAGAGGGGATAGGCCAGGGCAGAATGGATTGATGTGGTTCCTAGAGGTCTGTTCTAAAAACAACAGAAGAGGGTAGGCCTGGACCCTTCCTATCCACAGGTGAGCTTTAAATTCCAGTGACAAGATACCCCTGCCACACAGCCCTCATCCCCCAGCGGTAGAAGGCAGGTTTCCCAGCAGCAGGAACTGTGTGACAGGCAGAAGAGAACTGGGAAGGGGTGGGACGGGGGAAACCACATAGGCCCCAGTCACTCCTACCCCCACACAATGGGCAGCAGAGAGGACTGTCACACATCTGCCTTTATTGTGAGCAGCAGGTGGGACACTTCCAGCAACAGTAAAAAAAATTAATTTACAAAAGCAGAGATTCAGTGAAGCCGTCTGGTTGGTACCTGAAAGAGGAGAGAGGTATCAAAATGAGACCACTGACTTCCTTCCCACCGTCCTCTCTCCCTGAACCCCTGGGCTCTTGGGGCAAGGGCTGACGAATACACTCCTTTGAGGATGAGCCACCAGAGCAGATTCTCAGTGACCTGTCTGGTGGACTATCTGCAGCAAGTTTTAAGTCCCAGATCTTGACTCCCTTCCAGCTAGGACAGCAGCCTCTCCAAGTCGTTGGTGCATGACTTGTAAGAATGCAAATGTATAACCATGGGAAACCTGCACCCACACCCCAAAGCCAGATCGAGGCCTTGGGCCGTGTGAACTCAGAACTGACAAGGGAGGCCACACTTGGCTCAAATCTCCATGAGGCGCAGGGAAAGAGGCACATGTGGCTAGTGTCCCCATCCACTCCCAAGTCAGTCACTGACTGACGATGAGGACCCCGCTGATGTGGGCACGAGGAAACTTCTCTAGGCTGCCACCTTGTCACAGCTCTTACCCTTGGGAGCTCACACATAAATGCCGACCCAAAGCAGCAAGAAGAGCACTCCAAAGCCCATGAAGAGCGAGGCCACCAAGGAGATGAGAAGCTCTTTGTAGATATCTCGAGTGTACTTGGTGGAGGTGACCTCATAACTGAGTGGGGCTGTTAAGGCAAAGCAACAGGATGGACTGCGGAGTGCAGGAGCCTGGCCAGTGGTGCTCTGGGCCAAAAGGTCTGGGCTAAATGCTTTCTGGCTCAGTGCATCCAGGCACAGGGGCCCAAGAGATGGTTTGGATTATGTTGCTCCATACTACCCTCCACCACCCAGGAAGAAAATGAGACCCAGAGGAGTTAGGTCACTTGCCCCAGGTCATACAGTTCATGAGTGGTGGAGCTGGGACTAGCCCTCAGACCTCCTGACACCTGAGCTCATCCTTCCTTATACTACGTTTCCAACTTCAGCACCCCCATTTCCCTCCTTCACACCAGCCAGGCCCTCCGTTCACTGTCCCGGAAATCTGAAGAGCAAACCGAGCTCATCTGAACTTGGGAAATAAGACCACAACCTGACCTTGGGCATCACTAGCCTTCCCCTCCTTACTTTCTCCCATCCCCAATCCAATGTACAAAACTGGCAAGGGTGCATGTACCCAGCACAGTTTCTCCCTCAGCTTCCCACATCACTAACACTGGCCCACTGGCTGCTCAGTGAAAGGATACACGAAGAACCAGGCAGTGAAGAACATGCCAATGGCCAAAAGCACCACAGTCAGATGGGGGAAGACAGCTGGATTCACTGGGCTGGTGTATCTGCTCATGGCCTCGAGCTCCTAGAGGAAGGTATGAGATTAGAGCCATCAAAGAATCATTTGATTTCAGCCAGGGGAGACTGTGGGGTTATCAAGAAGCCTTGTGCTCCTGTGACTGCCAAAGGCCTATTTCAGCCTAGAGATGTGGAAATCCTTCAGAACCAACATCAACCGATTCAGTACGGAAATGACAATTACAGGTCTATCTTAAAACTGAGGTAGTACTTTATCTTTTCAATATTAGACAAGAAGGGCAGCTGAGAGTCAGAGGCTGAGACACAGGTGACAGCTACACATCAATGCTCCTTAGCATTTTCCGAGGCCAATGACACCATGAAAATGTGATGAAAGGTATGAATTCTCTGCCTTGGAAAAATCACATACAAGAAAACGTTGGCCTACAATTTTTGAAGTTTTGTGGACTCATATCTATAGACACTATGCTAAGAATCCTTGCTGTACTTCACAGAGTCTGGACTGGTACCCAGATCTCAACTTCTAATTGAGTATTCTTCTCACCATACTAATATGGAATGTCAGGATCTACCAGTAAAAGACACAGTTAAAATTCTGGATCTACTGACTAATCTGAATCTCAGAAAAGCAGTTAGGATGATATCCATTTCACAGGGTTGATCTATGACATAAGATGACAAATGTCAAAGCATCTAGTTTAGTGCTTGGCATAGAGTAATTGCTCAATAGGTGTTTGTTTCCTTCTGAAGGTTGTAGGGAAGATTATGAGATAATGCCTGTGAAAGAGAGCTGTAAACGTAAATCTCTGTACGAATGTTAACTTCATTGTCACCCATCAGCCAATGCTTCTAAAATCCAGAACATAACAACTCTAGAGAAGTAAACTGACCCTATTGTTCTAAGAGACACTGGAATTCAATTCAGTAAACAATTATGTTCCCCTCCCCCTAAAATGATAAAGACAATCACTGCCATTTATTGAGCCTCCAATTACAGGCCTTGTGTGTGGCACTGGGAATACAAAGATGAATAGACTTCATCCCAGAGCTAGATGCACGTCAGACGGTGGTCACTAGGAGGCGTGGCAGAAAACAAAGAAGTCCATGAAACGTGGCCAGAGGTCCGTACAGAGGTTGTGGGCGCTCCCAGGAGAGATTGGCCAAGTGCCAGAGAGAGATGGAAGTGCTTCACCAAGAAATGACATTTACCCAGGGCCTTACAGGATGGGTACGAGTTCGGTAGGGGGAAGAACTTTCCAAATAGTGGCAGCAGACCACAGGTAACAGAGATATAAGCTTGAAGGTGTTCAAAATACACCCCACGCCCCTCATCTTTATAAATCGCGAGCTCTGAGCCAGGTCCGATCAAGACCTCAGCCTAAGGAGTTCATGGCAGGCAAGGGGTTTCCTTTCCCCATCCCTCAGCCCAAGCCGGAGGTTCCAGGAGCGTCCAGCTCTCTGGATCTCCGACGTCTTGAAGCCTCCGCGAGAGAACCGTGGTGTGGCTCAGGCCCCAAGTGGTCCTCACAACCCTGTCCAAAACACCCCTCAATATTCTCACCATTTTGCCCAGCACAGGGTAAGCCGCCGCTTCGCCACCGGAAGAACACGTCAGCAGGAGCAAAAGCCT
>VBSM01003155.1:1844540-1864238 GCA_008086735.1 Cheirogaleus medius
GGGCTTGCGGGGTCCTGTTGTGGGTGGAGTGGGGACAAGCGGTGGGGAAGGGTGGGGCAGGGCCGCTGAGAGAGTCCGTTCTCCCTGGAGGGACTGTTTGCCATGAGACCAGCTGTCTGAGGGGGCGCGGGCTGCACTACACTCCCCGGGAGGCTGTGCGCGGCGGGCGGGTCACGTGACGGGAGCGCGGGCTTTGGAAGGCGCCGGAGCAAGAGCCGACCCGCGGCCAAGCGGAGAAGGGAGCAGGCTTTAGGAGTGTCCTGGACAACACCGGACCAAGCTCTAGCTGTCAAAGCGTTGTGCCCCAAAGGCCAGGTGAGGCCCCGTGGGAAGCGCCTCGTAGAGCAACGCGGTCCGCTCTGCGCTGGGTGCCATGGGGAACCGGAATCTGGAGTGCGCGGGATTCGCAGTCTGGCGGTCCTGCCACTTTCCGGCTCTGAGACTGGGTCCAGTCTCGTACCTTACGAGCCTTTTTCTTCACTTGTAGAAAGACGTTAATAACTTAGACCTTATTCGGTCGGGGTGTATTTTTACTAAAATTCTGGACGAGAAACATTTTTGAAACTTTACTTGTTTAGGCCCATTTCCTGCCTGCTTCAGTTGGATGCCGCGAGAAGATAAACGGCTCACTATGAATGGTCATTTTAATACACATTCTAGCAAAGCTGCCGGTTTGAGGCAGGAAGGAACGGGTTGAATGGGTTTTGGATGGGGAACATTTACAAAGTACCTGGTGTTATGTCGGGACAATAGAAACTTACAGCTATTGTCTCAGTTAACTCTGGCAGTCATCCTACAAGACACGCGTGGTTGTCATTTTATAGATGAGAAAACCAAACTTAAGTGACGGGAATGTCACACAGATGGTTAAATGCTGGCCCCTAGACTCAAGTCCAGAGCTTTTGCCATTGCCATTCACAGGAGAACTAAAATGAGATGGATCTTGAAGGAGGGGGTGAGTGGATGGCAGGAGGAGGGCACAGAGTCATTTATGCTTTAGAAACAACCATGAGAAGGAAGAGTGGGAACAATTAGAAGACCTGGTAGAATATTTCTTAGATTGTTGGACACCACTGGCCAGTGGGTACAAGATGACTAAGTTGCACCCCCAAAATATCCTTTTTAATAGGTACACATTTAACACATATTAAAATGTAACTGATGTAACAGATATTATTCCTTAAGATGAGTTCTCTTTTCAACTTAGTTTTTAAAAAACATTGTGTCCATTTAAAGAAAATATTAAGTGAACGAAAGTACAGATTTTAGTTGGAAGTGGCAAAAATTATAAGGTGGTTTGGGAAACACTGCCCTAGAAAAGAGATGTTGAGAGGCCTGAACCAGGGAAGTGCAATACTGGGCTGAGTGACTACAGCTTGCCAGGCTCCTAAATCAGAACCTGGGGTAGGGTAGGAGCCATGGTGTTCACTTTTCAGACTTAGTGAAATGTGGAGAGATACAAGGGGAAAGACATAAAACTCCTGGCAACACCATGGTAAAAGTAGAAACTCTTATGTGCTGGAGGGATGCTGAAGAGAGGTTAGAGCAGCATGTGAGAAAGCCACATTACTCCCCATTGCCTGTGTTTGCTGTATTATTCTTCAAGACTACTTTATCAGTCAGAGTTCTCCAGAGACTCAGAACAAATCACTTATATTTGTTTAACTGGCATTAATATTTGCCTGTCTTTCAAGGCTCAGTTCTGTCATTATGATCCCTGGGCTCCTCAAGCTGGGCCAAGCACTTCCTCTGGCCTTCCATGGTCCTTGATGTAGACATTATGTTGTAGTCCTCTTTGTATAATAGATAATGCTGTTGCCTTAGAATATCAACAGTGTTTATTCCCCTAAGCACTTAGGTCAGTTCCTGGTACTCAGTAAGCCTTAGTATTAAATGAGCAAATTCTCCTGCTAGACTGTACGTTTTTTGAGAATGGGGACCTTCTCTTGTTCATCCTTTTATCTCCTGTAGTGCTGACTTTGTGTCTTTTTTATTGTGCTAAATTTGATTATCTGAATGTGTGGAGTTGGTAAGATAGCACCAATTATAACCCTTGTTCCTTTTGTATCCCTAAAGTTCGTCCTTTTCTTACTCGCCTTTCTCTTTTAGCCATCCCTTCTCTATATTGCCATGGGGATTCAAGGCCTGGCCAAACTCATTGCTGATGTGGCCCCCAGTGCCATCCGGGAGAATGACATCAAGAGCTACTTTGGCCGCAAGGTGGCCATTGATGCCTCCATGAGCATTTATCAGTTCTTGATTGCTGTTCGCCAGGGCGGGGATGTGCTGCAGAACGAGGAGGGTGAGACCACCAGCCACCTGATGGGCATGTTTTATCGCACCATCCGCATGATGGAGAACGGCATCAAGCCCGTGTATGTCTTTGACGGCAAACCACCACAGCTCAAGTCAGGCGAGCTGGCCAAACGCAGTGAGCGGCGGGCTGAGGCAGAGAAGCAGCTGCAGGAGGCTCAGGCTGCTGGGGCCGAGGAGGAGGTGGAAAAATTCACCAAGCGTCTGGTGAAGGTCACCAAGCAGCACAACGATGAGTGCAAACATCTGCTGAGCCTCATGGGCATCCCGTACCTCGACGCGCCCAGTGAGGCAGAGGCCAGCTGTGCTGCCCTGGTGAAGGCCGGCAAAGTCTACGCTGCGGCCACCGAGGACATGGACTGCCTCACCTTCGGCAGCCCTGTGCTAATGCGACACCTGACTGCCAGTGAGGCCAAGAAGCTGCCCATCCAGGAATTCCACTTGAGCCGGATTCTGCAGCAGCTGGGCCTGAACCAGGAGCAGTTTGTGGATCTGTGCATCCTGCTGGGTAGTGACTACTGTGAGAGTATCCGGGGCATCGGGCCCAAGCGGGCTGTGGACCTCATCCAGAAGCACAAGAGCATCGAGGAGATCGTGAGGCGCCTCGACCCCAACAAGTACCCCGTGCCGGAAAATTGGCTCCACAAGGAAGCCCAGCGGCTCTTCCTGGAACCTGAAGTGCTGGACCCAGAGTCTGTGGAGCTGAAGTGGAGTGAACCGAATGAAGAAGAGCTGGTCAAGTTCATGTGTGGTGAAAAGCAGTTCTCTGAGGAGCGAATCCGCAGTGGGGTCAAGCGGCTGAGCAAGAGCCGCCAAGGCAGCACCCAGGGGCGCCTGGATGATTTCTTCAAGGTGACTGGCTCGCTGTCTTCCGCTAAGCGCAAGGAGCCAGAACCCAAGGGATCCGCTAAGAAGAAGGCAAAGACGGGGACAGCAGGAAAGTTCAAAAGGGGAAAATAAACATCTCACCCCATTATACCTCCTTGTTGTACTGCCTTGTTGCACCCTCAAGAGTTAGAGCTAGAGCAGCCTCCATGGAGGTGAGGAGGAGAGTGTATCGCTTTTCTAATGCCGCCCTTCTCAGTAGTGCTTTTCCCTTTTTTACTTGATCTTAATGGCAGGAAGGCCATAGAGGTACTTTGTTTTCTTTTTTAGCTCAGGAAAATATGTCAGGCTCAAACTCAAACCACTTCTCCGGCAGTTTAATGGACACTGAATCCACTGTTACGTGAAATCGATAGCAATAAGTCTTAGAGAAGGGAGAAGGAGACAAACAGTGGAGACAAAAGACTGTGTGGAAATAATTTCCTGGCTGGCCAACTGGTGGCCAGAGGGAGGTGACTATGGATCCAGACTGTGCTTCTCCCTCCAGCTCAGCCTTGACCCACCCCGAAATAGACCCATCAGGAAGACCCAGTCTTAGCACCGGAAGAGCTGCTGAGATACGACAGGTGGAGCCTCAGAGCCCCTGGAGGTGGCAGCAAGGGTTTGATTATTGGCTATATGTTGGTATGGGCAGAAACTTGAACTTGCTATGTAGTTTGAGTCTTTACAGTGGTTATTCAGAGGAGTAAGATGATGTTCTGGCCTTTCTGAGGCAATCAACTGTGTTGAGACATTGGGATAATACACTGGTTTTCGTGTGCTGTTTTTATTTTGAAGTTATGAAGAGAAAAAAGTCAATAAAATTATAAAAGTAACCAAAGTGTCATGTTCTTTGAGAACATTTGAAAATATTAATATCCCCAGGCTCCAGATAGAATATAATTTTCTCGTTTTTAATTAAGTAACATGCTGGAGGCTGGGCGCTGTGGCATATGTCTGTAATCCTAGCACTATAGGAGGCCAAGGCAGGAGGATTGCTTCAGGCCAGGAGTTTGAGACCAGCCTGGGCAAAATAGCTAGACACCGTCTCTACAAAAAAAAAAAAGTAAAAATCAGCCAGGAATGGTGATGCACACCTTTAGTCCTCACTACTCAGGAGGCTGAGGCAGGAGGATCACTTGAGTCCAGGAGTTCAAGGCTGTAGTGAACTACAATTGAGCCACTGCACTCCAGCCTGGGCAACTGAGGGAGACCCTGAGTCGCACAAAAAAGCCCTGCTGGAATGGTGCCCTATTAACGATAGGTGGTTTGACAGTGGCCACAAGGTGGCGCCGTGCTCCATAAAATGGCCTCAGCTGCTGTGGCGGTACTTCAGCCATTTGGAGAAGGACGCCTCATTTATCCGTCTGGGAAGGGAGTTTCAATAAATTGAATGGATTTCAAGTCTTCCACCTACTTTCTGTGTGAGGTAAGGAGCTCCTTTGAGAAAGCCTCACAATTTACATCAACTACCTCATAACATCCAAGCATTTACTTTGCCAGTTTATAAATATGAAAGCTGCCCTTTAGAAACCACTTTCTTGCGCCTTTTGTGACATCAAATTCAGGTTGCTGTTTCTCATAGAGATGGAATGTTTTTGAACTTTGAAAGTCTTCTGATCTTGATAAAGCTTGGTGGGGAGCTGGCCTATTTGGGTTTCTGAACTTTTAGTATTTCAATCACCGCCATTTCAAGTTAACAAGGACACTTAAGGAACTTTCCGATATTTAAGTTGACAATATCTTGACAGATTGAACACGTAGAAGACTAAAGACCAGTGGTTTTCAAATCTTTTAATTCTTTGATGGAGCTAAACAAAGTCTTGCTCTGTTGCCTCGGCTAGAGTGCCATGGCAATAGCCTAGCTCACAGCAACTTCAAATTCCTGGACTCAAGCAATCCTCCTCTCTCAGGTTCCCAAGTAGCTGGGACTACAGGAGGGTGCCACCATGCCCGGCTAATTTTTCTATTTTTAGTAGAGATGGGGAGGTCTCACTCTTGCTCAAGCTGGTCTCAAACTCCTGAGCTCAAATGATCCTCCTGCCTTGGCCTCCCAGAGTGCTAGGATTGCAGGTGTGAGCCACCACGCCCAGCCTGAGCTAACCTGTTTTTAAAGTGAAATCTCAGGCTATAAGAGTGCCTCTGGTTGAAGTAGGTATGGAATATTGTCTGCCCTGCAATGGCCTCATCATTAGGGCACTCTTGAAAATCACTGGTAGAGACAAAATGTTCTATCCTGAGGGCAGGGAGCTTAGTTTTGTTCACTGCTTTACTCACAGTTGATGACAAATGAAACATTTTCCCAGATTGAACCAAGCCATACAACTTATTTGAGCTGCATTTTCTGATTCAGGTAGTTTGATTCTAAACCTGTGGTAATGGCAATAGGGCTTTGGTGATGGTAAGATTTCTTAAGAGTTAGCACCCTAACTATTAAGGGCTTGTACCCCATGGTAGTCAAGCATATAGTTTGTTTTTTGAAGCTGAGTTGCTTGATCTTTTCTAGAGTTTGTTAATCTAACCATATGGGCACACTGCAGGGAAAGTCAATTATGCCTCCAAATGTTGTATTTTTGCTAAGGAGAGCTGTTCTGGCAGGATGGAAGGTTAAGAGGAATTGCTCTGTAGTCCCGCTCTGAGGTACTGTGCTTGCAGAGAAAGATTCAGGCAAATAGGACTCTTGGGAACTAACCATTTAGAAACTTCCTAGAAATGAGTTGAAAAGTAAAAAGAGAAAATGATTCAAAATGGAAAACTGAAGGATAAAAGTATGAGGGCATTGAAACCTGGCAAGTCTATCTAGGCAACCTTGCATTTGAACACATGGGTGTCGTGGGAAGGACTTGCTCTTCCTTGCCTCCCTTGGTGTTTTCTAGAGTGTCCTTATATGCCTTCCTTCCTCTGCCCAATGGACTTTTATACAAAGGGGTCTGCAGTGATTCATGTTCAGAAAGCAGTTACAGCACATAGAGGTGAACAGTAACTTGTAGTCAAGCACCAGGGAATCCTGTGTACACATAACAGATGAGCATCATGGGTTAAAAATGAACATTGGTCAAAATTAACTTTTATTTTCCTGCTTTACTTCATCAGGATGTAACAAAATTGGCACACACAAAAGGGATACTCATACCGGGCCTGATTAAAGGAAATGCCTCTGCCCAGGTAGTAGAAAGATGAAAGTAACAAAGATAAACATAGAAGTTGGAGTTGTAAAAATGCGAGTTCAAATGTTAATTCTGCCATGATCTGTGACCAAGGTAACTTTTCCTCTCTAGGCCCGTTTTCGCATCTGTCAGATTTGAGATCATTCATTTTACCTCTGTGACACTCTGAGCCTTTTGTCACTGATGTGTCCCTTTGTGGCCATGAGACCATATTGCTATAGGCTGAGGAGAGAAGGCCACAGTGGTTCAGGTGCTTTGAGGACCTAGTCTTGGCTCAGTAGAGTCTCACTGATGTTTGCTTAGATTGGGTAGCCTGGGCCCAAAGCCAGTTGGCTTGACAGGCTAGTGACACCACTCCCAAACCTTAGGTGTCAGGAAACAGAAGAATGCGGAAGAAATAGCACCTATTTTGGAGTGAGGAAGCCAAGAAAGTAGAACTCGTTCAATTCTGCTTCTAATTTTTTGACCCAGACTATTTTAAACCAGATTCTCCAGCCAGGCAAAATCTGCCCAAATGGAAAAGATCTGACTCTTCTGCAACCTGTTCCCCAACCTATTCCCCCTCCACACCTGTCTTCATTTTGACAAACTTCTAAATAATCCTAACAGCCTCTCTGCAGGTGGTGCCTCTAACCCCATCCCAAGGTGCCTTGGGACATTCATCTCCTTGACGGTCTGCTGTTTCCTCCCAAAACTACACGTGGGCTCTGCCTTTTCCTTCTAGTGTGAGGTTCTCTTCTCCCAGTTTGAAATGGTCAATATGCCAAGAGTAGATGCTGTTGAACAGGTAAAGAAATAATCCCCCTCACCTGGACTGAAAGGCTGTGGGCCGGGGAGGGAAGAAGCCCTGGGCGCGAGGGCAAGACTCCTGGGCATATTCCTGTGTTCCCTCTCTGCAGAGATGGCTTAAACTGTTTTTATTTTTTAAAATCCAGAAGATTAAAAAATTATATTTTAGTATCGCATGGATGTGCTAGGTAAGAAGTCATCCTAAATTCCTATCTGGTCTCCAGAAGAATAAGATACCTGAACAAGAGTGGACAGAGTAAGACACCTAGCTACAGCAATAATGATCACAAATGTTACTGTAGTTTTAATCTTCCTATTTCTTTTTTTTTAAATTTTTTTATTTTTTGGAGAGCCAGTCAAATTTAGCAGTGGGGGGTTGAATACCAACTTTAGTGACACTGATGTTAATAAGTTCTGATAACCTACTACCTAATCTTCCTATTTCTTAGAACTATAAACTGATTATATTTAACCCACTGCTCCTGCTTAAAAATAATGCTGTAACATAATTTAGTTTATAGAAAGTTTCTGCTTATAGCCCTTACACTCCTTACGACTGAAACTTGTGTCTTGTCTTGTAACTGGTAATTGGCATCTCCCAATTTGATCACTTGTACTCACTAATTGCTGTTTTATTAAACTTGGAATTGCAGGTTGGGAAGCAAACGGGAACCACATTTATTTCTAGGGAGGACAGTTGCCACATCTGCTCCATTGCTGTGGAGCAAGAAGTAGACTCAGTCCTCTCTGTTCCTTAGGGGGTGGTTGAAGAGATAAAGCCAGCAACTCTCTCTACTATCTGTTCTGGCAAGAGCTAGGACCCTAGTGTTCCCTCTAGACCCTGGATGGAATAGACCAAAATCAGTGGCACCAGGATCCTTTAGGGCCTTTGCCCTGCCTGCTCCTGAAACTGGAAAATGGCTTCTCCCATCAGCCGGAAGCAGACCTAGGTCACAACTAGCCCTGGGCAGTGAGCCGAGCTCCCTGGCACTGTTATACCAGGCCCCAGAACTCTAAGTGTTTTTGTTTTGTTTTGAGACATAGTCTCGCTGTCACCTCGGGTAGACTGCAGTGGCATCATCATAGCTCACCACAACCTCAAACTCATGGGCTCAAGTGATCCTACTGCCTCAGTCTCCCAAGTAGCTGGAACTACAGGTGTATTGCGCCACCATGCCCGGCTAATTTTTCTATTTTTGTAGAGACAGGGTCTTGCTCTTACTCAGGCTGGTCTCGAATTCCTGACTTCAAGCAGTCCTCCTGCCTCGGCCTCCCAGAGAGCTAGGATTACACACATGAGAACCTCGCCCAGCCAACCCAGAATTCTAAGTGTTATGCTTCCTTTCTAAATCTTGCTCAAAAGGTTCAGTTGCTCCATCCCTCTGAGGTTTTCAAGTGAGGGTGGAGAAGTGGACCAGTGAGATGAGCTCACCGTTTATATGAGTGGAGTTTTAGTGCTAAATCTGCCTGACTCTGGGCTCAGTTGGTCCCTCTCTTCTAATACCCTCCTGGTTCCCTTTGCTCACCAGCCACCTGCATCTGCCAACCCAGAAAAAGGAAACAATAAAACTGTCTCGCATCCCTGCCCCAACAGCTCCTTCCTTCCTTCTGGGGGACTTGTGTGTCCCCCTCACACCTCTTTAGATCTGTGCCTAGAGGATGAAAGGGAGAGGCTAGAGCCAGAGCCTTTATGTCCTCAAACCCACCCCCCTCTGAATATTAGAATTGTAGTGGCATCGTCCCTCAAGCTCCACTCTGCTTTGGCTCAAGAGTCCTCCTCTTCCTCTTCCACGTGGGGCAGGGGTGCTGTTGTTATTGGTGAAGATAGGCATCCAGCCAGAGCTGCCCCGATTCCTTCAGTGAGCTGTGGGGACAAAATGGAGCAGACAGTGAGGGAGACAGGCAGAGCTGGGCCCACCAGACATGGAGCAGGGAGGTTCTTACAGACAGACAGAGGCTGAGCCCTGTGACTTAAGGCCCTCTTCCATGTGGTGGCTTCCCTCCCTCCCCTTTGCTTCTGAGAAGCTGGCTTGGGCCATGGCACTGAGGGCAAACCCAGCAAGGGCACAGGCCTGACCTGGCCACAAGACCAATAGAGCACCCTATTGGCCACAATAGAGCACCCTATTGGCCACAAGACCAATAGAGCACCAATAGAGCACCACAAGACCAATAGAGCACCAATAGAGCACCTTTGCGTTGGTGACCTCCACTGCAGACGCCTGGGAAACCCTGTCACTCCGACCCCGTGCATCACCACCATTCCCATTGTCCTGCCCTCTTCCCTCCCTCCCTACCGGCCACAGTCCTGGGCTCAGATACTCACTGGACAATGTCGGCGAAGGCTGAGAGCAGGGGCTTGGACTGGTACTCTATGCCATGCTTGGCACACAGGGACCGCACCAAGGGAGCCACTTTGTGGTAATTGTGTCGGGGCATCGTGGGGAAAAGACTTCAGGGAGAACAGGAGAGTCAGTGGCTCCTGCTCCTCTGCTCCCACCTGCTGCCCACCTTACACGCTCCCCAGCTCCCCCTACTCACTGGTGCTCAATCTGGAAGTTGAGGTGTCCGCTGAACCAGTCGTTGAAGGCAGACTTGTGGACGTTGCATGTTGCCTGGAGCTAGAGGAAAAGACCCAGCTTGTGCCCAGCCTACTGCAGGTGCGGCTGGCTGATGACGGGGCATGGGACTGCCCTGCTCACCCCCCTCACAGAGTGGCAGGAGAGAAGCCTCAGCTAAGGAGGAAATGCTATTGGGAGACCTTTATTTTATTCCTTTGTTTTTTTTGCAATTACTCTTGCCCACCCACTCTTCATTAGTGGTGTTATGCCTAGGTGTTGTGAGTGACTGTCCCTTACCTGGGTGGAGACCCAGTCCTTGTTCCGGTCGTGATCAATGTGCATGGGGATGTGGTTCATCTGTGTCACCCACACAAACCAGTTGCTTTCCAGGAACCTGTTGCACACAGACAAAAACAGTATAGCAGAGCCCAGAGTTTTCACTTCTCTTCTAGCCTATCTACCTTTCTGAGCCAACTCCTGAAACCCACGTTGCTACCCAAAGTCCCGGCACAGCCCCCAGGTCAGACTGTCTCCCCCCGACATCTTGCTTTCCTTCACCAATCCCTGGTCCCCATCATATATACTACCTGACCACGAAGAAGAGGCCTAGGAAGCCTTTCAGCCCCAGCAGCGGCACATAAGTGAGGAAGATGCGGACGTAGAAAGTGATCATCCAGGCCAGGTCCTGCCGTGAGCAAGGCAGAGGGCGTTTTAGCCACAATGCAGCTCTTCCTCTTCCTCTCTCTTCACCCATCTCTTTGCATGCTGCAGCCATTCTCCTGGTAGTTGCTCATTTTCAGCTTCTCCTCTCAGTGGCCCAATCCTACAGTATCTAGTGCCACTGCTCCTTTCTTCCATCCCCAGTGGCACCTCCCAGCCCTCCTTGTCTGTCACCTTCACAAATAGCAAGGCCTACGGGGTCTCCCTGCCTTCAGCTCCTCCCAACCCATTGGAACCGTTCAGCATACCACCAAATGGCTCCTGCAGGACCAAGCAGACCAGGCTAGTGCCCTGATCAAAACTCCAGTCACTGTTCTGCACACTGAACCAAGCACCATACTCTTCCCCCAACATCTGAGTCTTCCATGATATGTCCGGTGGCCAAACTCACCGCTCACTCCCCAGCTTCTGCTCAGAGTCCATCCTCCCCCTGCCCCACCTCTGCCTATCAACTGCCTATCCTAAGACCAGCTAGAAAAGTGACTTCACAAGGCCAGGTAGAGTCAAGCTGCTTTGGGAATCCCCAGAACCTTTTGCCTCTCTCTCTTTTCTGCTAACAACCACGTTCTGCTTCATTAGAAGTTTCGTGAGAATAGGCACTGTTTCCCACTCACCTTCCCCATCCCCAGCCTGGCCCTGGCATGGTGCCCAGCACGAGAACCTCAGGAGATGCTGGCTGCATGGAGTCAGGCAATGAGAGTTAGGTTGCCTGCTAAGCCCAAATCATTTCATCCGACTTAGAGATAAGGAGAATCTATACCTGGTTCTATTATTTTGCTCTAAATTAGGCCTGAAGTCCGTCTCAGTTTCCCCGGGAAAACCTATTTTGCCCGTCTCTGGGTATTGGAGACAGGATGTGGGACCTTTGGCCATGGATACTCACCACCCACTTCTTCCGCTGGATAACAAAATAGAAAATAT
This sequence comes from Cheirogaleus medius, assembly GCA_008086735.1. Taxonomy (NCBI): domain Eukaryota; kingdom Metazoa; phylum Chordata; class Mammalia; order Primates; family Cheirogaleidae; genus Cheirogaleus; species Cheirogaleus medius. The sequence continues at coordinate 1,855,876 of VBSM01003155.1, forward strand.
ACCACTGGAAGTAGAGAGGCAGCAAGGCTGGGGGCCCAACTGGGGAAGAAACAGAGACAGGGAGGGGGCATGAGCTGCGTGAGGGTCTGGAAAGGGCTGGTTGGTGCTGGAGAGACAGCCTCCAGCATGGGCTGCCTGCTCCGTGATCCCGTCACCTCTCCACCCGCCTGAGTACTCAATCCACTGCAACCGGCAGGCACAAATGCAAGTCTAGACAAGGAGAAATCTCCCAAGACTGCCCTGAGGGTGAGGGATGGGAGTGGCACTCTTCCAGCTTCCAGCAGAACAAGCGCTCCACGTGTGGGACTTGCTCTGCTCCCATGTCCTTAAAATGCTCCCTGTGTTGCCTTGGCCAGGGCCTTCCTACTGCCTTAGGCCTGTCCCTGCAGTCACTGGCCCTGTGTCCCAGCTGCTCAACCACACAGCTGAGGCGGCAGAAGCAAGGCAGTGTGTGTGGGGATGGCCGAGCTGATCCTGACCAGGAGGAGCAGCTCACTTCTGGGGAGCAGGGAGATGGGCTTGGGCCACCCCAACCTAGAGCCCTGGAGGTCGGCTGTGGGAAGGAACACAGGGCTTCTTTTGAAAAAAAAAACTGGGAGTTAAAGAGGTGGGTGTCATCCCACATGCTGCCCCATTTCCTGTTCTGTATCTCTTCCCTGCAGTGCCTGATACTGCCTATGACCCCTGCTTTCCCGTGCCCACCCCTGGCTCTGCTATCTTGAGGTGTCACGGATTCTAAAATTCTTTCTTCCGGAGGTCTCTTCTCTACCCTTCTGCCCCATCCACCTTTCTCTAGTAGGGATAGTTGGTAATAGGCAGTTAGGAGGAATTCCTTCAAACTAAAATGGGATCAGTGAAATCCTTCTTTCTCTTCCTTTTAAAATTTGAAATTTTAAAGGAGTTTTAAAGCTCAAATTTTGAGCATTATGGAGCAGACTTATAAAGCAGGGAATGTATAGCAGTCCTCAGAAAGTGCTTACAACAACCACAGAAATGTCTTCTTCTCAGTTGTATAGCTCTTCCGCTGCCGCCTCCCAGGGCTCTCTGTACTTTTGCTCCCCTGGGAAGTTGACTAGACTCAGCTAGGTCACCGTGGCCCAGGTCTCTGTTTCACAAGGTTTAAGATGAGGTTTGCCTCCCAGCCAAATGACCAAACATTACCCTAATTGTTGCCTTTGCTCAGCTGAGGGGGCAAACTGCTCCCATGCAGGGAGTAACCAGGCTTGGGGTTGGGGTGCTTCTTCCAGCCTCCTCCCCTAAAATACCACTGTCCCTCGGAGAGCCATTTCCTCCTCATACCTGCCAGCACCCCCTCCCAGGGCAGCTCCCCATGTTGGACAAGGACACTCACTCAGAAAGAAGTATTTGTGCTGGTGGTTATATGGCATGTACTTCTTCTTCTGTTTACCAAGCTGTAAAGAAAGGCAAACAAATCAGCATCCATAGGCCAGTCACCTGTTTCCCTTCCCCTGTGACCTTAGTTTTTCCCTGCTTGGAAGTGTGGGCCTACTGCAGAGCTGTCAGCTTGTTGGTGCTACTGGAAGGCTCCAGTGGGCCCAGCCTTACCTCCAGCACGTGGAGCACAAAGCACCAGGCTGTGCTCTGCACGTGTGCCACGCCATGGCCTGCAGCTAGATGGCCACGCTACATGAGGGACATGCACGGCGCAGTCTATAGGTCCTCTGGACTCCTGTGTTCATCCAGAGACACCTTTGTAATGAGGTTTCCAGGCTCCACTGTCCTCTCCTCTTCCTTTCTCCCACCTGGTAAGTTTTTGACACCAGACTCTCCATGGACAACCATAATCTACCCCTATACAGGTTAAGTATTCCTGCTATATCCAGCTCCTAATCCTCCCCATCAAAATCTGTTGGTCTCATGAGCTTTACAAAATCTCTTGAAAGCTAAGCAAAGTTTGGCAAATATTTGTGGAAAGGATACCAAGAACAACTTGGCAATCTGAAAGTTCTGGCAAAGTTTTCCCCGGCAGGTGATGGTCATTTTGCAAGCCCAGCTGCTGAAGAAACAAGCTGGGACTGCCAGGACAACCAGTCAACCCAGAACCCCTAGCGCGGGCTCGCATAAACACCACGGCAAAGCCCTGCTGTCGCTCCACGGCTCCTTCTGTATCTCTTGCCCCAACTAGTTCAGGCGACCAGACAACCACAAGGGCACAAGAGGAGCACTTGACTCCAGAGCGGAATGGCAGCTCGTCCTTCCGTGTGTCCTCCCTCTGTGTTCACAGGTCATTTGCTGAGAGCGTATTCTGTGCAAGTCACTTTAGCGAGATGAAGCGTTCTTTCCACATTAACGGGTTCATTCAACAAGTACTTGAGCGCCTACTGTGCCTGGCACTGTTCTAGCTGCTGACGATAGAGAGGTGAGCAATACACAGTTCCTACCTTCATAGCCTACAACCCGAGGAGAGGAAACCGGTGATAAATTTGTCAGCAGAGCTCAAGGTAGTCAGATTAAAAAGAGGAAAATAGAAGGTGAGGGAGGCAGCACGGGTGGTCAGATGTGGCTCCCTCAGGTGCTGCCATCTGAAGTGAGACCTGACTGCTGAGAAGGGCCAGCAGCGCAGACATGCAGTGGGGGAACATTCAAAGCAGAGCAATGGCCAGCACAGAGGCTCCTGGACGTGCAAGGGACAGGAAGCAATGGGAGAGGGAGAAGACCAGAAACCCAGGGAGGGGCCAGATCACATAGGGCCCTGGAAGGCCTTGGTAAAACCATCGTAGGGAGTTTGGGTTTTATTTCAGTGTCAACGAGAAGTTGCTGGAAGGTTTTCAACGGATGTGGCATGACCTGCTTTGCACTTTAAAAGGCTCACTCTGGCTAGAGGTGAAGAGAATCGTAGGGGCAGGTATAGTTGCAGGGAGGAGGCTGGAGCTAACAGAACAGAGCTGGACCAGGCCGGGGGAGGCAGACCGGTGGAGCTAGTGAAGTCAGTGGGTTTGGGACGTGCTTCGGAGCCAGTGTGAACAGGCTTGCTGGTGAGCTAGATGCAGTGATGACAGTCACCCCACCCTGATCAACATGGACTGAGGGGAAAACCGAAAGAGAAGCACCCTTCTTGTTTGGTGGGGTGGGTGGGGCGGAACCCTGGCCTCCTATCTTGGAGCTATTATGAAAAGGAGCCCCATCCATTGCTGCCTCCTTGAATGGTAACCAAATGCCATTATGATCCTAATAACTTTGCCCCATTGTGTTTAGACCCTCTGTCAGAAGGATTCAACTTAGAGCAAACTGTCCCCTGCACCGCCTTGTCCTCCAGGAGAGCTGGGAGGCACAGAGGTGGATGTCACAGGGTAAGAACGGGCATCAAGATCCAGTTAAGCTGTACCCTGAGGGACTGAAGCAAGCCCCAAGCAGCTGACAGCCCAGGGATTCACTAACAGGCACCTATCCCCAGCCTCACAGCTAGTGAGGAGAAAAAAGAACAAAAGAAGGAAAGGCTATTTTGGGCCCCAGATCATTCTCTATTGTTCATGTCTGTAGACAGAATACCCGAGTACCAAGAAGCAATAAAGGTAGTGGTGTCCTGAATACCTGAGTACCAAGAAGCAATATAGGTAGTGGTGTGAGATGGTTCCCTGCCACTTAGGCTCCTCACCTATTTTTTTAACCCCCTGTAGTAACAACGGAAGTACTACTGCCCAGTAAATAACCACACTGCCCTTGAAGCAGCCAACTGAGCCAGGTTGAGTGTCAGGGCTGGTTCACACAGTGTTGGAGTTGGACATGTAACAAACCCAAGAAGTCCATGTTCAGGAGGTAGAAAAATTGGAACATTATGGACAGGTAGGGCATGAACCTCAAACTATGAGCTCCTCATGCCAGGACAGCCAGTGCTGCCAAGACCTTTCCACAGAGTTCTCATGGCCAGAGGGGAGAACAGAGCCAGGCTACCTTGAACTCATGCCTAGAGCTGAAATGCATCTAACAACAGTTTAATTCCTGGCAAGCTGAAATGTCACAGAGTTGGAGAGGGGGACCTGGCAGAACTCTAATTGTAGCCTGGAGCCTTGGGACACAGGGTTTTAAATTAACTTTTCAAAGAACTCTGCTGGCCTTTCAGAGCCTTCCATTGCCTGATGCTCACTAAAAGCTCACCAGATCTCTACCCCCAGACATTCTTCCTTCAGCACTATGTTATGATTTCTGCTCAAACCTAGTGCTGACCACCACGGAAGTCAGGCTGGGATCAGAAGGGTGGGAGGAAGCACTTAGTGAGTGAATGTTCCAGGCACTGGGTGTCAAAGAAGAGTAAGACAGTCCTATCTGTGTTCTGGACATTAGTCCAGGGGACAGGGATGACTGACAAGTAGGAGATCCAAGTGTTGAGAGCAATAGCAAGTGCAGGGGTTGACTTTCTGGGGCAGGAGGGTCAAAAGCAGCCCCAGGAGGTGCCCTCATCACCCCCTAGGATGAGCATGGCTCACACAGTGATCTCCTGGTCATCCTCTGGATCCTTTGCAGCACGTGGTACTTTCTATGCAATAACTATGTGCTGACTGAACTCATTAGGGAGGATGGTGATGCTGTCCCGGGCAGCCCCAGTCTGCCTGTTGATTCCCAGAACTTCCAAATGGCAAAGGCCCCAGCCAGCTGGGCCCTTGATGTCTTACACTGACAACATTGTGGGCATCTCCCCCAAAGCCCTCCGTGCTGGCTGTTTTCCATTCCCCAAGACCTTTCCACTGATACCTCTGCTCACCTCCACAGACAGGATCTTCCCCAAGGCAAAGAAGAAGGGATGCATGTTGATGTCTGGGTCTTTGCGGAAGCAGTTGGGCTTGGCATGGTGCTGGAAGTGCAGGTGATTCCACCAACTGGCGGGGGCCCCCTATAGAAAAGCAGGGACACAAGTATGAAAACCTATGCCCTTCCCCCCTGCCCCAGCAGCCCTTTGTTGCCTGGAGTTTCAGAGAGCCCCTCTCTATCCCACTGACCTTCAGGTGACCAATCACAAAATGATGTAGCAGATGGTTCCACGTGGAGGTGCTGAAGACAGACAGGTGCCCAAAGTCATGCTGTAGCCAGCCAGCCTGGGCCTGGGTGAGAAAGTCAGTTCTGAGAACAGCCCCCCAGCCCAGCGTCCCTCTCACTGACCTCAACACCTCCGCAGCCCCTCCATCTTCCTTCATCCACCAAAGCCCAGGATGTCCACCAACAGTCAGGAAACGTGGGTCCTAATTCTGGCTCTGCCGCTGACTCACATGTGAGTTGCAGTAAATCACTATCCCTTCCCTGCTCTTCAGTTTCCCCAGCTCTGAAGTTCACGACTTATGATGGACTGACGTCCAGAATGCAAAAAGGGTCACGGATGAGGAGAAGGCTTGCCAAGTGGGTCTGACAGCCAAGAACTGGGGCCCAACTGCTATTCGCATGTCAATGGTTGGGCGGGAACCAAGCCAAACCAGGATCTTTGTTCTTGGCACACTCGCGCTGTGACAGAACCTGAACCTGAAGTTTCAGAGAACAAATTCCACAGGAGGAAGGGAACCCCGGGAGCAGCAGGTGGAGAGGCAGTGGGAGAAATGAAAACACACATGTGGCTGATGAGCAGATAAAAGCCTCAGAAATGGAACATACGGCGTTCTCCTCCTGCGCTAACTCTCCCTTGGAGGGCAGGGCTCCTTGGCCTTCTGAAGGGGTCAAAGAGCTTTCCCCAGGGACGCTGAGCATGGCTGTGCACTTGACAAGCCAAAGGCTCTCACCTGCACTGCACTGAGCAGCACCGCACAGAGGAGGAAGGGCACGAAGGATGTCCCAAAGACCCAAAGGGTGAGCCAGGCAGAGACATCCAGCAGCAGGATGTGCAGCAGGTACATCAGGAAGAACACATGGTTGGCCTTCATGAGCCCCATCCGCTCCACTGTGGCCCGCAGCTCCCGGAACTCATCAGTCAGCTCTTTCTGGGAAGGGAGAGGGGCCTGTTATTCTTCCTAGCTGCAAACCAACACTGCTGGAGACAACGGCCCTCTCAGGCTCAAGGACCTCCCACTAAGGTGGCTATGGGAAGTCCAGAGTCCTAGGCAGAGATAACACAATAATGAGGATGACGGAGGATCATGCCTAAGAGTTACGCTGACTTAAGTCCCTGCTCTGCCATTTACTGACTGTGTGATCCTTGGCCATGTTGCTTAACCTCTCTGAGCCTCAGTTTTCTCATCTGTAAATGTGTGGGAATTTATGAGTTTATGCTTGGCACATAGTAAGTGCTCAATAAATAGGTCTCGTGTTGTTGATGATAATGGTAGGCGTGGTAGTGACAGCGTTGGGAGAGCCATGGGTTTCCAAGCCCTGCTCCCTTGGGCCTGTGACCCCATGACTATGCAAGAGAAGCAGGGACCTCAAGACTCCCTAGAACTACTGACTATGGTCACCTATGATCCTATCTGGGCTTTGGTCCCCCTTCCCCACCCCCAACAACCAAGAATCTCCCAAGAGCAAACAGGGTCTCACGTTCTTGGTGGACTCAAAGCTGGGCTGCTCTGGAGACAGTTCTCCAATCAGGAGAGAGTTCATGTACTTCCTCACCAGGCCCTTGTTGATGTGGAACGCCACAAAGGGGTCCTGCAAGCAGGAGACAAGACAGAAAGGTGAGAGAGCCACCCCCGACTCCTGGAGGGTCCACACCAAAGGCCATCCTCCTGCCAGCAAAAAGGCTGTACCCTAATCGAAGCAGAGACCACCTTCCTGGGCCAGCTGCCCTTTGCAGGTGCTCAGACCTTTCCCAGGTGTCCACAGCTGAAGACCACCCAGCATCGGTGTCCTAGTTAGAAGGGCACCACCTAAAAAGACCTGCCTGGGCTGGCCCTTTCCCTGGGTGTTTCTGGGGACAGCTTTTGCCCAGGGATTTAGGTATTGGTAATGAACAGAAGGGATGGGTGGGGCTATGAGACTTCTCAGTCTTTTCTTGTGTAACTTTTAACAAGTCTCTCAGAGCTAGCGTTCTCCCTAACTGCAAAGAGGGAGACATCCAATGTCCAAACTGGGGAATTTTCGTATTTCTCCTCCTCTCCACCGTTGTTCCTGGTAGGGTTCTGTATTTCCCCAAGCATTGTGACCACTCCCTGCTCTAGGATGGCTAATTTCGGTTATGCAAGGTGGGATCTGACAGCAAGATTCAAGATTCACATCCTAAGGTCCCAGGAACTATAGGAGACCCGGTGTGAGGGGCGGGGCGGGGCGTGGGGACGGGGCGGAGCTGGCGGCCGGTGGCACCACACATCTGGACCAATCGCAGTCCCTATCGCGGTGTCCCTGGCCCCAAATCACACTGCGGGAGCCCCAGCGTTGGTGCCAGCTCCGTCTGCGCAAGCGCCAGCCCACGCCTGCGCTGTCGGCCAGCCGCCGTCTGGGCTTCCCCCCAGAGACCACTCCGGGTGACCGGTGCAGACTCTGGCCTCGCCCCCTAGGCGGGTTGACGTCAGAGGGTGGGGCGTGTCCTCGCCCTGCAGCGTCTAAGCTCCGCTGCGACGATGTTATGGGAACCATGGTGACCCAAGGAGCACTCTGGGACGCCTCGGCAGCGAATGGGGACTGCGGAGGAGGTCATGCTGCAGGGCACAGGAGCATAGAGAGATACATGGGGAGGCGACGCGATACTGGCCGCCACAGAACGTCCCAACTTTCGGGTCGCAAGGGAAGCCCTCCCTCCTCTCTGGCACTACAGCCCGGTAGGGAGGCGCCAGGTGCTTTAGCTCTGGAAACTAGTGGTCTAGAAAGAGAAGCAGCAGGACCCGGGCTGGGGAGCGTGCGGACCCCGCAGTGGGGCCCAAGGAAAGGAGGGACGCGACCCGGCAAGAGGCCTAGCGCCATGGAGTGTAAACAGCTGTCCACTGCGCCGAATAGCTGGAGACTCAATGGCCTGCGGCCGAGTGTCCTCCCCGAGTGCCCTCCCCAGCAGGATTTGAGGACAAGTCCTCGCTAAGTGTATGCTAATGCTGTTCCCATTTCCCCCAGGGTGCTAGCGCTGCTTGCCCTTTCCGGCGCGTGCTGTCCCTTCCGCGTCCGCTAAGCGCAGGGGTTCCCAAGGCAGTGGGCTCCCCAAGTTTTCCCGTTTCAGCCCTATCTTCAAGAGGGGTCTCCTCTCTTGCTCCCTCCCCGCTCCTGCCAGCGCGTGGAGCCCGGGGTGCGCTCGGTCCATACACAGCAGCGCTCCCCCTCCCTGCCTTCGAGACAGGACGTGACTCCCTCTCCCTGCCACTGACCCTCCGCCCCTGGCGCCCAGAATCCTTGTCCTCGTCCCTCCTAACCCAGCTCTAGGTCCGGCCCACGCCTGGAGACCGGAGACTCGGGCTACAGGCGGAATGCACGGGCAGCGCAGCCCTTTGTTTGTGTGTGCATGTTGC
>VBSM01003155.1:1867903-1878869 GCA_008086735.1 Cheirogaleus medius
AAAAAAAAAAAAAGGAAACAATCTAAATGCCCATCATTGGAATATTATGCAGACATTAAAACTAATGTAAGGAAAGTTTGGCTGCAGAGACAACCACTCTATGGAAAGAGACTAGAAGGAAATGATAATAGTGGTCTGGATTGGGTGGATCAAGATAATTTGTATTTTCTTTAATACTTTATGAATTTTTTATGATGAGCATGTATTAGTTTTACAATCAGGGAAACAAGGTTATAAAAAATACTTGTAGGATGCTTCCTTGATTAACCCCACGTCCCTAAAACCATTCATTAAGTGTCTTATTCAACATTTGTGGCTCGTTTGCTCTTTGTCACTTACTTTGGTAGGTGCTGGGAATACAAAGTCCGGTACCATAAAGGTCATGCCTAGCCAAGTCTACTGGGGGAGACAGACAAGCAATCCCTGATCACATCAAAGGTCAGTAAGATAGATGCAAATTGAATTCGTCTTTGTGATTCTCAGCATTTATGCAGTTTGTGTGACATGAATTTGCATTTGTGTTTCTTTGCTTTTTGTGTGTTTTGGTTACCTCCCTAACTAGGTTATAATCTTCTGGAGCCAGGACGATGAACTCTGTTTAGTACTACCTGTTGTATATTCAGAGTGCCTTAGTTTGGAGTTCTATGTGGAATCCCACATAAATTTGTTGAGCTAGCTGATGATTTCAACCTGAAAAAATACAAGCAAGCAAACATACGGGCTCCTAGGCACATGTCCCACTGTCCTCTTGTGTCCCTATGCCCCTATACAGATGGTCGTGCAGACTGTGAAAACCCATTTCCAGGCCCAAGTGGGGGCCAGCTAGATAAACCCTGTGCCTTGTGGGCCCTGCTGATACTAAGCTAACTTGCCTTATGCAGGATATGAATCACATGCTTAATTCCAGATTGGCACTTGTAAATCCTGATTGTTCTGGCCAAATTTATTACTCAGGGAACAGAGCAAAATCAGCTTAAGACTTTAATGCTGATTCTAATCAGGCCATATTTGAATGACATAACTGATCAAGGCCGTTGGAATAACCTGAAATGTGAGTTTGAAGTTTGATCCGTTTCGACAGAGGATCATAAAGATAATCGTTGAACAATGGACAAGATCCTTTACAAAGACAACAAGTGTGAAAGAAGCAGTATTGGTTTTGCTCAGCCCCTACCGCAGCCTCCTTTCAGTGATAGCCCTTCAGGCCATTCATTAAATACCAAAGCCATTTTCACAAAATCTAGGTTTATGTGAAATTAGGTACTTTATGGAGACGCAGTGAGTATAGCGCCTGACACACAGTAGGCACTAATAAAGTTAGCTGCACCAGTCTCTGTTTTCAGAAAAGTCATCTGTAATAGTTTTCCGGGTTAATGTCAACTAAATACTATTACAAAATAATTCATGACACATAGTACTACTAAAGAAAGAATCCCAAGGTCACACCCCTATTGGGCAAAGAGAAGAATTAGAAACAGAATTCTTTCATTTTGCCACATTCTAAGAATGTAGGAGATTTAGGGGTGGGGGGCGTGAGCTCACGGAGGATGAACTCATGGGGTTTCCTTAGTGCAGTCTTCTTGTTATTGCTGTATGGAGTATAGACGCCTTAGAGACAGATCTATTGAACCCATTAATTTATAGATAAGGTGACAGGTCCAAAGAGTTGGAGCCTAACATGAAAAATAGGAATTGGCTCCAGAACTCATTTATACCTTTTAGTTCCTCTCTGCAGGAGTTCCTGAACAGTGGGCTCAATAAATATTTTTGGTATAAGACCGCACTGGTGCAAAAGAGGAGAAGGCTGGTTCAGTTTTGTTGTCATTGCTTTTTTGGGGCACCTTCTTCCTCCTAGGCCCTTAGACCTGCCTCTATAAAATGGGAGCAGGGAGGTGGTCCCACAGCTTCAGATTGCCTCACAGCATTAGTCTGCAGTGCTCTGAGCATTGATGTAAGCAATCTGCTGGGCTCTTAATGCAACTTTACAATACAAAGGATCTCTGTTTAGAACAAAACAAAAAAGCTAAGCTTAGAATTTTATAATGAGAAGATTGTTTACTTCCCTGTAGCAAGTCATCATATGTATGTCCATAAATATGTATACCTCCTAATATATTTAACCTTTTCCTTATTGTTGGACATTCATATAGAAGTTTTGCTTGTATAAATGTTATGGTGTTGGACATTTTTGTACATAGATACTGGCTTCTATCTCTGAGCATTTTCTTAGGATAAATCCTACATATGTAATTAGTGGATCAAATGATAAGAACATTTTTATGCTCTTGTTATTTGTTGCCAAATAGCCAATTTGTTGCCAAATTGTTTCACAAGTATTTATTGAGCACTTACTATGCATTTCTTCATTTCATGGGACCTGTTGTCACCAGAACAAGAAAGGAATGGTGATCTGTAGCTCCCCTGCCAACTGCCTCTCGCCATACTGTGAGCTCTAAACACACAGGAAAAGAGCGCTACACTCTGGCATGTAAGGGTCCCTTGAGGGAGTCTCCCAGCTCCCCCCGATTCTATCCAAATAATTGCAATATGAAATTACAATCAAATTCTATTCTAAATGCACATTTCAGAGTTGGAGAAGGATCCATCAAGTTTTAACAGGATGTAGCAAGGAAGGGAGGCAATGTGGTAAAATAGAAAGAATAGAATTGTATTTGAGAGACCTGGGACCAAGACATTCTATTCCACCCACTGCTGTGTAATCTTGGACAATTGTGTCAACCTCTCTGGGTTTCATTTTCCTTATCTGTAAAGTGAAAGTGTTAGCTAGATGCCTGCCAGTGCTAGCAATCTATATTTCTTTTTAATTGAAGTTTTATACAATACACCATACCTCTTATCAGTGTTCTCCTAGTGATAATGCTTTTCGTAATAACTCAGTTTCTTAGGTTTCCCAACCTGTGATTTAAGGCAACTAAATTTGATAACTTTACTAAGTTTATGCCATTGTTATTGTTGAAAATTATTGAATGTTTTTAAGATTGTTAAGACTTTCACCACATGTTAATAAATTGTTATCTAGTGAGCTTGGTTAAAGTAGTTTGGCCTGACCCATATTGCTAGCGAAGATAATTTGTATATGGCGTTTTCACACACCTTGTGTCCTTTGATCCCCTGGTTTTTTTTTGAGACAAAGTCTCACCAGGCTGGAGTGCAGTGGTGCAGTCACAGCTCCCTGCAACCTCAAACTCCTGGGCTCAAGCGATCCTCCTGCCTCAGCCTCCTGAGTAGCTGGGACTACAGGCGTGTGTATGATACCACAGCTGGCTAATTTTTTCTATTTTTAGTAGAGACAGAGTCTCTCTCCTGCTCAGGCTGGTCTCAAACTCCTGATTTCAAGCAATTCTGCTGCCTCAGCCTTCCAGAGTACTAGGATTACAGGTGTGAGCCACCGCGCCCAGTCTGATCCTCCTTATTAAAAAAAAAAAATCAGATGAGATAGGTCAGAAATTACTATTTCCATTTTATCATGAGGAAACTGAAAGTCAGAGAGACTGTGAGATCTGACATCATGTCGTAAGTACGGAAAAGAAATACATTGGTGGGCTGTGTTTGCTTTTGATTTGTGACTCCCCACAAGAAGAAACAGACCTCGTTCCCCAAAGCCCAGGTCTGCAGCTGGGCTCGTGACCTTGGCCAAATAGAGCAACTGAGCCCTCTGACAACAGTGGCCCAATGGTTAGACATATGACCCAGAGCCCATCAGCGTCCTCCACTGGAATTAATCCACAGAAGCAGGGAACGAGGGAGAGTTCTTCCTGCTCAGGTTGCTTAGCAGGTGCAGCCATATTTTTTTGTCATGTGGAGAAAACCCTTCTGCAGTAAGGAGAATGAAACCAACAGGGAAAGAAAAGCAAAGTCAACTAGAAAATATTGAAGTGCTGCTTCCAGAGGCCCTGATTCCAGAAGCTCTTAGTTCTATGATCCACCTGGCTAGTCGAGCCAATAAATTCTTTTTATCCCTTATACTGGTCAGAATTTATTTTCTTCTTTTCTTTTCTTTTCCTTTCCTTTTCTTTTCTTTTTTTTCTCTTTCTCTTTCTCTTTCCTTTCTTTCTTTGCCAAAGCTAAGAAGATGCAGAATTTATTTTCTATTATTTGTAACCAAGAAATGAACCCAGAACCTCTGGCTGTCAGGCCAGGGTCCTTTCTTCTGATGTTAATTAGCAGTGAGTAATTGAGCACTTAACAATGTGGCAGGTAGTATGCTGAACAGGTTACATGTAGTAACTTATTTACTGGGCCAACATGAAAGCCCCAGTCCAGAAAGGCTAAATACAGATCCCTGGAAAAGAGAAACCCCCTCCCCAGGTATTATGGCATCTAAACTGTATTTTTTAAGAAATTTGTAAAATGTGGCCAAGTGATTCTGCCCCAGTAGGGAAGGACACCAAGTCTGGGGAGAGGGCTCCAGGCTGCAGCATCCCCTTCTGTGTGAGAGCTCCTCCTTCCTGCCTCTTTCCTGCTAACCGCTCCCGCATTCTCATCCGCCATCCTGACTTGTTAATGTGCATTGAGTTTTTGAGAGAAAGGCCCAATATATTGTGTAAGATCCTTTCATTGCTAAATCATTTTAAATTGTAAAACTCTAAATGTTCATATCATTAAATTTAATTACTCGCTGGATTCACAGGGAAAACACTGGAAGTGTTGCCTATGACATTTATCTATGTAGTCCAGACTGCCCTTTGGAGCTTCTGATTCACGTATGCCCTGCCTGCTTGCCGTTCGCATTTGTCTGTCTTACCACCATGTCCAGACTGTCATGTCCCAGCCTGAACTTTCCACTTCCCACTTCACCTTCCACCTCCTCCCCCTGCTCTGTCCTGCCCGTCACGAACACTCTGCTCACTCAGTAAGATAAGCCAGAGACCCGGGAGTCATTTTTGAAACTTTACTCTCGGTGATTCAATAAGAAGTCCTGGCAGTTCCACCTTCAGAAACACAAATAGCTTCGATTCCCTCAATCTCCAGTGCCTCAAGCTAGCGTCCCTTGCTTTGATTCCCGCAGTAGTCTAACTGGCCTTCCTGCCTTTGTCTACGTTTGACTGGCTCCTCTTCCTTCTCTACAGAGCAGCTAGAGTGGGCTCTTAGAATTTAAGATCATGTCACTTTCCTGCTTAAAATATGTCATTGGTTTCTCACTGCACTTGAAATAAAACTCATACTCCCATGGCGCTTGCCTACCTCTCCAGTTCTCTTTGGGTGGCCCTCTTCCCCTCGCCGAGTACTCTATAGCCACGGTGGCCTTTCTGTTCCCAAAACATGCTAAACCCAGTCCTGAATTAGACTTTTGCACATGGCTGTTCCTTCTGCGTAAAACACGATCTCCTGACCTTCACTGGATTGTCTCCTTCTCAACCACCCGTTCATTCCCAACCTAAATTCCGGTTTCCCAAATGCTCCTTACATGACGACGCTTTCTAAGGAAGGTGCTCCCCCCACCCCCCCACTCCCGTTCTCTCCACTGCTCTTTACTCTTGATTTCAACAGCCCCTTTGCTTTCTTCTTACAGGATTTGTAATTATTTTATTTTCTTCGTTTTCATTGTCTGCATTTTTATTCTCTGTCCCCCTCCCTTTGTGAGGGAAGGGCTTTGTCTTGTTCGTTGGTGTATCCCTATCAATACAATGAGTTGAATGAATGAATAAAATCAATGAGATGAAAATAAATGGAAATGAGTGATGCCAATAAGAGGTCATAATAAAAAATGCACAGCGAGCCAATAGACATAAAAGGACACTCAAACTCTGTCCCATAATTTGAAGAAAGAGGGACTGCATTTTCACCTATCAGATTGACAATTAGAAGTTTGACCTTATCTCTTAGATTTGGCAAAAGTCCAGAAAACAGGTCATGAAAGGGTAAATTAGTGCAGTGTATTTAGAAATTATCTGGGAATCTTTGTTTCAGTTTGTCTAGCCTCAGTATATTTATGTTAAAATGAGTTGGCTTAGAATTTCATAAATGCTTTCCAATTCCCTCATTTCGTCATAGATTCAAACTTAACTGATTAATTCAGTCAGATCAATTGTGGTGGGAGTGATGTCAAAACAGCCAGTTGGTTGACTCCCCTGGGTTTCGCTGGTATGTATACACGTACCCACAGCTGCCTCTCTTTGGCATTGACTGCTGCTGAGCCGTAACACCAGTCAGCCAAACAGGAACGAGAGAACCACATTTCATTATCAGACAAAATGTGTATCTTACTTCTCCAGCTATTGCCTTTGCAAGGCATTGGCTCATTAGCTAAAGAATGAGGCACATGTTTAAATATGATGAATTTTAAAGGAATTGACATAAATGTTCTGTAGCTAAAATTTTTAAAACAACCAAAGAAGTGTTTTCTCTTTTCCAGTTTTGCCCACAGATTCTGAAGTTAGTGGTTGCTGGGTGGGAATATAAGAGCAATAAATTGAGCTCTGGAAAGGAAGATGAAAGGGAATTTATGGCCTTTAATTGGTCTGTCAGAATCCTGTTTCCCCAGTTTGTAATGAAGCACGTATTCTCCCAGTCTTTTCTTTCTGGAACATACATAAAAGGTTCAAGATTAACAATCTGGGCAAAAGCTTACTGTTTTAGAAATCTGTGTATTAGGTATATTTTTCTGCAAGTTTAGCCCAGAAAATTACTGTGGAGTCTATAGTAAACCATTGAAGTGCAGTGCATCTATCTAGGAAAATCAGTGGATAATTTACCTTATCTGTTAACATAAAATAATTGGTTACAAATTGCATAAAAGCATAAAAACTGAATTTCCATTTGGGAGGCCAAGGCAGGAGGATTGCTATAGGCCAGGAGTTTGAGACCAGCCTGGGCAACACAGCAAGACTCTTGTCTCTAAAAAAAATTTTTTAAATTAGGCAGGTGTGGTGGTGCATGCTTGTAGTACTAGCTACTCGGAAGGCTGAGGCAGGATAATCACTTGAGCCCAGGAGTTTGAGGTTGCAGTGAGCTATGATGACGCCACTGCATTCCAGCCTGGGTGACAGAGTGAGACCCTGTGACTAAAACAAAACAAAACAAAACAAAACAAAACAAAACAAAACAAAAAACCCTCTGAATTTCCAGTATGTGTATTAAAATATCGGGGCTGAAAAAAAGAAAGAACATTTGGCAATATCTGTCAAGTTATAAAAGGCATATAGTCATTGATCCAGGAATTCTGGAGACATACACAAGAATGCAAATATATATGTTCCAGAATGTTCACTATTGCATTGTTTGTAACAGTAAGAATAATAGATAACATTTTTCAGTACTCCCCATGTTCCAGGAATTGTTCTGAGCATTTCACATCCAGTATCTCATGTACTTCACAGAGAAACTCTGTGATATGGTTATTACCATTATACCCATTTTGTATGTGGGGAAGACAGCCACCAACCTGCCTAAGGACCCACAGCCAGTAAGTGACAGAGCTAAGCACTTAACCCAGAGATGCACACTTAATCATTATGCCGTAACATCATTTAGAACAACGTAAATGTCCATCCGATTAGGGGACAAGTTTCATAAATATGGTATTGGAAATTCTACACTGTTACGACCCTCCCACCGTAAACACCTGTGAAACTGGACAAAATATGAAGCAGCTATTTTTGGACATTGTACAATACGCACTACAGACTGTGAGCCCCAAGGAAGAGGAATCACACAGCGAGCCCATGTCTCCCTGGCTTTCTGCCTGAAGGTGCTCTCTGCCGTGTAGTGAGGTGGCATCCAAGCAGAACACGGCAGAGATCAACACCTGAAGCTGCAGAGGCAGCTGGGATTTGTGAGTCAGTGTCCTGGAGAGGAGGACATGCCGAGTAAGAGCTCCAGAAATCTGCCTAGGGATCCCCTTAAGTCTTTGGCCAAATACAAAAGACTTAAGTATGTTCAGGGTGAGACTCCACAGGCCTGGCACAGAACAGCTCCCGGGTCTCGCGGTGCTGGGAGACGTAGGAGTTCCTGTTAGCCGGAGTCAAGCCACCTTGGTAAATACTCTGAGCATTCAGTTGAGTCCCCAGAAAAGCCGTGCATTAGGAGTAGGGCATCTCCAGCCCTAGACCGTGCCACTATAGACCTTTCCAATAAAGCTTAAAAATAAACCTCGAAAGAATCAAGCTTATCTGCTAGGAAACTTTACCAGAACAAGATGCAACTGTCCTTAAAGGAAGGCAAGAAAATCCTGAAACAAAAAATTTAGTATTGACGGTGTCCGGCATGAAATTTAAAAACTGCTAGAGGTGAAAAAAAGATCAGAAAAATGTGACCCATAACCAGGTTAAAAAAAAATCAATAGAAATTGACCCATAGATGACCGATATTAGAAAGCGCAGATAAGAAATTTTAAATAGCTATTATAAATATACGTAAGGATTTATAGAGGAAAAAAGGGCTGAAAAAAAGAACAGTGACCATTAGACAATATTAAGTGTTCTAAGGTGCATATAATTACAGTCTCAGAATGAGAGGAGAGAAAGTTTGGAGGAGAAAAAACATTTAAAGATGAATCTATGCTATTCACCACATTAACAGAATAAAGGAGAAAACCATGGGATAATTTCACAATAGATGTAGGGAAAGCATTTGACAAAATTCAACACCCTTCACGATAAAAAATCCCAGCAACCTAGGAATAGAAGAGAGAACTTCTTTAATCTGGTAAAGGCATCCATGAACAACTTACAGCTGATGCCAATGCTTAATGGTGAACGACTAACCTCTTTCCCCCAGTATAGAAAGGAGGGCAAAAATGTCTGTTTTTGCTACTTCTAGTCAACTTTCTACTGGATGGCCTAGCCAGTTTCATAAAGCAAGAAAAAGAAATAAAAAACATACAATTTGGAAAGGAAAACATGTAGCTCATTATTCACAGAAAACACAATGTTATGTAGAAAACTATGGAATCTACAAAGCAAAAATGCAGCTAGAACTAATTGAATTTAGCAAGGTCACAGAATACGAGGTCTATATATAAAAATTGATTGTATCTCTCTTCACTAGCAATGAACAAATAGAAAAGGAAATTTAAAACCACATGTTGGCCGGGCACGGTGGCTCATGCCTGTAATCCTAGCATTCTGGGAGGCTGAGGCGGGCGGATCGCTCAAGGTCAGGAGTTCAAGACCAGCCTGAGCAAGAGCGAGACCCCGTCTCTACTAAAAATAGAAAGAAATTAATTGGCCAACTAAAAATATATAGAAAAAATTAGCCAGGCATGGTGGCGCATGCCTGTAGTCCCGGCTACTCGGGAGGCTGAGGCAGAAGGATTGCTTGAGCCCAGGAGTTTGAGGTTGCTGTGAGCTAGGCTGACGCCACAGCACTCTAGCCCAGGCAACAGAGTGAGACTCTGTCTCAACAAACAAACAAACAAACAAACAAAAAAACCCCACATGTTACAGTAGCACCAAATATATGAAATATTTAGGGATCTATTTTAATAAGAGATATACAAAACCTCTATACTGAAACCTATTTGACAGCTCCATGTCAATTCCTAATAGATGTTTCAAACCTAACGTTAAAAATGGAATTTAAAATTTTTCATCCCCACATCTACTGTCACTCTATTCCCCCGTCTTAGTAAATGGTACCATTAACTGCCCAGTTGCTCGAGCCAAAGGCTAGGAATCTTTCCTGATTTCTCTTATTCCTCCATTACCACCAACCCTCTTGCCTCTGCATGTCCAATTCATTAGTAAGTCATCTTGATTCTACCTCCAAAAGGGCTTCTGAATTTATCCACTTCTCTCCATCACTTTCGCACCTCACTGAAGCAACGTCACTCTTTTGCCTGGACTACTGCAGTGGTCTCCCAGCTGGGCTGCATGCTTCCGCTCTCGCCCCTTCACAAACCTTTTTTTTTTTTTTCATCTTTTAAATTTTTTTAATTTTCTGAATCATAGTATTGGCCATCTCAACAATCCTTTTTTTTTTTTTTTTTTTTTTTTTTTTTTTTTTTTTTTTTTTTTTACAAATAAACGAAAGTAATCTTTTTAAAAATATATATATATGTCAGATCATTTCTCTCCCCTGCTTAAAACCTTCCAGTGGTTTCTCAATGTTCTTAAAAATGCCTCGCCAAGACCTTCAAGATCTTGAGTAATCTGGCCACTGCTTCCTCTCAAACCTCATTTCTACTGGTCCCCCTTAGTCACTACCTCCTCTGGCCATACCCTTTCTGTGTTTTGAAAATGCCAAATTCCCCATCCTCTTGTTCTGTCTTTGTGGAATGCTTTTGTTTTAGATCTTTATAAGTCTGGCTCCTTATCGTCATTTAGTTCTTAGCTAAAATAAATGTCCTTGTCTCAGAGAGGCCTTCCATGCCTTCCTGCAGTGTTACAGATTAGAGGTTGGCAAGAAGAAGCACCACACACACAAACACGAAGACAGGCACTTCTGCTGCACATTCCTAATTTATGTAACCAGTGGCACAGGACTTGAAGGAAGTGCTATGGCTACAGGGCAAAGCTGCATATCTGTGTCAGCTTTCACCTTGCTTTCTAGTCCCTTTGCACGAGAAGGGTCAGCCTTGCCAGAATTGAGAAGGAAACCAGATTCTTTGTCACATCACTGCTTTTTTAAACTCAGACTTACATCACCAAGTGGGAAGAACTACACTAACAGTCTGTGTGCTTCCATTTAAGGGCAGCTTTATAAATATTGGGATCTGCTAGTTCTTCACTGTACTCAGCTCTGGCAAGACTACATCTTCATCTGTGGGAGATGAGCTACATCTTTGCTCCCAGGTCTTTAATAGTCCCCGTAACCTATCTCTCTGTGGCACTCCATTTCTTCCTGCCCTCTGTCCGTTTCTCCTACCCTATTTTTGTTTCTTGACAGCACACTGACCACTTTCTGAAATTGTTTGTTTTTATCTCTCTCCCCCACCGAAATATAAGCACTATAGGAGCAAGAACTTTTTCTGTTTAGTTTTTTTCTTTCCTTTCTTCTTTCTTTC
>VBSM01003155.1:1886646-1917556 GCA_008086735.1 Cheirogaleus medius
AAAAAAAAAAAAAAAATAGAAGTTCCATTTGGGTCTTTTAAAAAACATCTTTCATTTCTTTCCTCATCTTGTTCCTGTTTTCCCATAACTTCTTAAACATATGGAGCCAGTGTATGATAGCTCTTTTAATCCCCTTATCTGCTAATTCCCTTGTCTCTGTCAATAGTGGGTCTGTTTTTATTTACTGGTTTTTCTCCAGGATATGACAATATTTGCTGCTTCTTTGCATGCATAGTAATATTTGGTTTACTGCCAGCCATTGCCAGTCTTACATTGATAGATGATGGATCTGTTGTGCTGACTTAAATACTATTTGGCTTTGTTCTGGCATGCAGTGCAGTTTGTCACTTGGAATCAGTTTGATGCTTTTGAGATGTGCTTTTAAGTTTTGTTAGGGTAGGTCATAGCAGCCTTCAATCCAGGGTTAATTCATTCCCACTACTAAAGCACTGCTCTGTATGTTGTAAAGTCTCTCCACTTTGGCTGCTAGAACCTTCCCAGCCCTGTGCGTTCTCCAGAAATCATTCGGCTTACAGCTTTCTGGTGGTTTTTCTCCTGGCCTTAAGTAGTTTCCACTCACACATGTTTCCATCACCACTCACCCAGACTTGGGGAGATTCTCCCGCAGGTCTCCCTGCAGCTCCTCCTGCTTGACTTGGGACTCTCTTGTGACTTGGCCAATGCTATGGTTTGAATGTTTGTGTCCCTCCCTAAGTCCATATGTGGAAGTCCTAACCCTCAAGGTATTTGGGAGGTGGTGAGGTCATGCGGACAAGCCCTCAGGGGTGGGATTAGCGCCCTCATAAAAGAGGCCAGAGCCAGTGTCTTGTCCCTTCCACCATCTGAGGTTACAATGAAAAGACACTGTCTGTGAACCAGCAAGCGGGCCCTCACCAGACACCAAATCCGCCAGCGCCTTGGACTTCCAAACCTCTGGAACTATGAGAAATAAATGTTTGTTGTTTATAAGCCACCTAGTTTATGATATTTTGTTGTAGCAGCCCGAATGGACTAAGACAGTTGAGGTGAGTTTAGGATGGAAACAGTGTTGATGGTTCCTTCTCTGCCGCTCAGGGTCCTTGGCCTGGCCCCTGGCACGTGGCTCTTGTCCGTGGCCCTCCACTCACTCTCCCATTTCAGCAAGAAGGTGTGGGTTTCTAGGAAGGAGACACTGTGGTTCATGAAAGTTGTTTTTTTTTAAACTGGAATAATGTTGATTAAGTAAAACACAAGAAAAATAGCATCTTATATAATCATGGTCTGAGGGGTCTCCTCTGTAGTTTTGCCCATAAGCTGACTTTTAACTTGTGGTGTAGTAACAATGGAATCTGCTTTTTCTGACTTGCCCTGAATAAAATCCATGGAATTCGGTCGTGTGAGTGTACATGAACATCACACCGGACACTCTGGAACACCAAGATGCAGGGCCAGAGGTTTCAGATGGATTGTCAGAAACTTCTAGAGACAGATTGCTGAGGAAAATTAACAGGAAGGTTATCTGTACAGAAAGCTAAATCCCTTGCTGTCTTAGCAATGGCCTTAGTGCCTTGGCAAAGAGGGAAGGGGAGATCCCAAATGCCCAACCTGTTAAAGGAGAAGCCCTTTTATTTTATTTATTCCTTCTTTAAATTGAAGTAAAATTCATGGAACATAAAATTAATGCACTGAAAGTGTACCATTTGGTGGTATTTAGTACACTCACAGTGTTGTGCAGCCGTCAACTCTATCTAGTTCCAAAACATTTTTGTCACCCCAAAAGGAAATCCTGTACCCAGTAAGGAGTCACTCACTCCCCGTCCACCCCAGCCCCAGAGAAGCCTTTTCTTTGTATGAGATTTCTAAGTGCCAGGGTTGGCACTAAGAATATCTTCTCCAAGGCTGTGAGGCAAGGGGACACAGCATGTGTGGACTTTAGGGGCAGACAGGGCCAGAATCTAAAGCCAGCTTTGTCACGTATCTGTGTGGCCCTGGGCTAGTTGCTTAATCTCTCCAAGGCTCAGGATGGGGATAACATCTACTTCACATTCAGTTTTAAAATACCTGGAGGGGGAAGTATTTGTTAAGAACTGAAACTCAGGTATGGTTGGTGGTTGCTGGTCCCTGGGGCTCTGGGAAACTTAAACTTGGTCCTGATGTCCTCCCATTAGCCTTTAGCAACAGGGAAGCCTTGGGGCCTTACTTTCAAGCATATTTCAGGACATCAAACTCTACTTCCAATACTTGACACTGTGCTTGGCTCGTGGATACTCGAGGGTGAAGGAAGGCCGGGCACAGTGGCTCACGCCTGTAATCCTAGCACTCTGGGAGGCCGAGGCAGGAAGATCGCTTGAGGTCAGGAGTTTGAGGTTTCTGTGAGCTAGGATGACACCGTGGCACTCTAGCCCAAGTGACAGAGTGAGACTCTATCTCAAACAACAAAAAACAAAAAAAGCATGAATGAATAAGTGAGGCAGCCATTACCCAGTCAGGCAATTCTGCCGATGCGTTGGGAATTAGTCTGGGTGTTATTTAGCGATCATAATTGTCATTCCATGAGAACTGTCAGCCCCTAAACAAGTAGTAGAAATAGACTTTTAGGTTTAACAAGCACCATTACGTCTTAAGTATTTTCTGTTTATAGGGACACTGTCTCTTAGACCCTTCTGCTTAAGTGCCACAATGGCAGGGGACAGGGGGTAAGAACTCTAGGCTTGGGCCAAGTTCCTCCTGTGGCCTTGCATACCCTCAGAGGTACTGGCCTCCCAGTCCAAGAGACACAGCAATGGGGTAGGCACTGTGCTCCCACCCTTCCCTGCTGTGCAGGAAAACTCCCCGCACACGCTCTCAGGGCACCCACAACAGTCACATTCATCATTACCAGTCAGAGTGCATTCCAAGCTTTTCTGGAACTTCTGTGAGCTCCTTAAGTGGATTCTGAAGGTCAAGGATAATCTGGTTCTGGGATCCCTGGCTGTAGAACAAACTGACAGGGGCTCTGGGGTCCCTGGCAAGTGAGCAACTAAGTGTTAGCAAGCTCACAGGTCTCAGAGTGAATATAGAACTGGCTGTTCTCCAAGGCCCTCCTGGGGGCCTCTTGAACACGTGGATCCAGTCTGGCCTCCTGCATCCAGACAAGGTAGTTGTTTCCAGTCCTAATGGTCAGTGAGACACAACCTGACCTGCTTCAGCAAGTCCTAGCAAGGGGAGGGGTTCCTGGGGTAGGAATGAGCCAGAGCCTGTTCCTGCAGTGCTGGTAGGTAATGTCCCAAGAATGTGCTTCTGGGAACTGGGCAAGCCTCAGGGCTCAGAGGAACTGAGACTTATTCAGAAGATGGGGCTCGCTGGATTTCATAGGTCCAGGGAGAACAGCCTCGGTTTCTGAGGAGTCAGGAAGGAGGTATGACAGGCATGGCTAGATCCAGGGAAGGGGCTTTTCTAATGTGAGTTAGAGTTCCCTGAAATCTTGTCAACGTTCAATAACAACCTCCCTGCTATTTTCTGGCAGGTAGATCACAGCCTATTGGTGGCTCTTTAGCCAGAAGACTAAGCAACACTCTGCCTGCCATTGGTCTTCCTGCAGGGCAGTGGCTCTTTGCTTTACAGAATGAAGGGGTCTGGAGGGTGGGTGTCATCAGTGACTCTGGAACCCCTTCCCAAGCCTTGGGCCAATCTCTGGAGATCACCTCCAGAAGGGAAGGGGAGCCAGGAGCCCTTATGACCAGTGGGGCTCCGTTTGCCCACCTCTGTGAATAAATGGCCTGGACTTTCTGCTGAGATACCACTCTCTCTCTCTCAATGGACTTCTGGAGAGATGTGAGGCTTTTTCGTTCATCCAAGGATGCACAAGCCTTAGAATTTGTTCTGGTAGTTTCCCCTGCAGACTTGTGTAATGAGACCCATCTCCGGAAAGCAAGGAGGCAGTCAGGAAAGGTGCACAGTACCATGTAGGTGGGAGAGGGGGAGGAGGCCTAGGAACCTGGCAGGGAACGCAGCTGCCTCCAGGATAGGGTTCAGCAGAGAGGGCCGGAAGTGAGCTGGGGAGTCGTAAGAGAGAGAAGGTAGACACACAGACAGGGCCCTGGTCGTGTAAGCCATGGTCAAGGGGTTGGACTTTATTCTAAGGAAAGTGAGGAATCTGCAACAGTTTTAAGGAGCAAAGGGGCATGAAGACATTTGCTGGCCCCTGGCTGCAGTGTGGTCTGGGTGGGGGAGAAGCACGGGGATGGACAGGCCTTGTGTTGATTGAGTATGACAAGGCACAGAGAAACCAATCGTGACTGTTGTTTTGGGCAAACAGTGGTGCCATTGGCCAAGAGGAGGAGGAAGGTTTGCGGGGCAGGCGGAGGGAAAATGATGAGTTTAGATTTGGATGTTCCGAGTCTGAGAAACTTGCGTGATACCTGGGCAAACGTGCGGTCAGCAGCTGGGGAGAGCTGTGGGGAGAGACTCAGGTCAGGGGGCCGCTGGCCCCTGGGCGGTGAAGGAAGGCACCCGTGGAGAGTGCGAAGGAAGTTCTGGGACGAAGCCCCGAGGAGCCTCCGCAGGGCAGTGCTGGGCAGAGGAAGGAGCCGGCGAGGGGCCTGCACAGAGCAAGCAGAGGGAGGAGGAACCAGGAGAGGACAGGGCATGCCTCCAGGGCCAGAGCCGGAGTGCAGTGGCGTCATGGTAACTCCCTGTATGTAATCTCAAACTCCTGGGCTCAAGCCATCCTCCCGTCTCAGCCTCCTGAGTAGCTGGGACTACAGGCACGTGCCACCATGCCCAGCTAAGTTTTTTATTTTTTTGTAAAGACGGGGATCTTGCTATGTTGCTCAGGCTGGTCTCAAACTCCTGGCCTCAAGTGATCCTGCCACCTCGGCCTCCCAAAGTGCTGGGATTACAGGCATGAGCCACCTTGAGCGGTGGCCATTGGATTTGGCTACTGGAAGCCATTGTGATGATTCTCAGTGAGAGCAGTGACGCGGCAGAGGTGGATACAGATGTGGAGAGCTGAGAGGTTACAGTGTGGGGAAAATGCGGAGGACCGTTGGAAGTTTGGCTGTGAAGTGAATTTGGGGACGTGGAATGGAGCGGGGTTTACAGATACACAAGACTTCAGCATGTTTATATGTTGGTGGGAAGGACCCGATACAGAGTGAGAGAGTGACAAATCCCCATGGAGGACATTTGGGTGTTTCTAATTATACTCCAAGAGCAGCATAGGCTTGTGTACACATCCTCATGCACTTGTCCAATCATTTCCTTAGAATAAATTAAATTTCTAGAAGTAGAACTACTATGTCAAAAGCTATATACATTTTATATTTAGTTATATGTTATCAAATTGCCCTCCACAAACTTTGAACCAGTTTAGGCAACTATTTATTGGTAATGACATCCTCACAAACTTTGGATAGTATTCATTTTTAAGAGATCTTTGTCAGTATGATTGACCAGAAACATTCTCTCATTGTTATTTTATATTGCATTTTTCGGGTTACTAATGAGGATGGACTTCTTTTCATATGTCATTCACTATTTTTATTTCTTGAATTACCTGCTCATATCCACTGTCCATTTTTCTATTGAGATGATAGTCTTTTTTTCATTTATTTGTAAAAACTCTCTACTAAGAACATCAATTGCAACATATTTTTACCTATTTGTTGTTTGTCATTTGAGCTTCGCCTATGATGTTTTTCCATACTGGAGTTGAAAACCATTTGTAGGCAACTGTATTGTTCTTCTCCTGTGATCTAGAACCTGGTGCTTTTGCTCAGCTCTGGCAGCATACTGGTGGCCTCACTTGTGACTGTCACGAGTTTCACCGTCTTTCTTTTTTTTTTTCTTTTTGAGACAGAGTCTCTGTTGCCCGGGCTAGAGTGCCATGGCGTCAGCCCAGCTCACAGCAACCTCAAAACTCCTGGGCTCAAGTGATCCTCCTGCCTCAGCCTCCCGAGTAGCTGGGACTACAGGTGTGTGCCAACATGCCCAGCAAATTTTTCTATTTTTAGTAGAGACGGGTCTCAATCTTGCTCAGACTGGTCTCCAACTCCTGAGCTCAAGTGATCCCCCTGCCTCGGCCTCACAGAGTGCTAGGATTACAGGCGTGAGCCACCGTGCCCAGCCCATCTTTCATTTTTTTGACTCTTCTTTTGACCCACACTTCTTTTCTAAGACTAACTGGGGTTCACAGTTTTTGCACATAGAGAAAAAAAAGCCAATGTTCCCTTTGTCCTGTTTTCTTTGATGTCTTTGAATACTTTTCTAGGGTGAGCAGGTGGATTCCGAGTTTGCTTTCCTCGGACTCAGGCTGGAAAACTTCTGCAAGGTCGCTGGCAAAAACCCATGGTGGCAAAAGCCCATGACATTCAGTCATCGGGGTGAGGTCCCAGCAGTGAACTGTTGCTAATCCCTGCAGAAAAGTTGCTCAACCGTCCCCGGGGAAGGCCCGGCCTTCCCCGGACCTGCCTTCTACCCTCTCCGAGGCTCCCACCTCAGCTGTTTGTACTGCTCTGTATCCCCTAAAGGGCTTTAAGCAATGAAAGTACCAAGTCATTTTAATATTTATTTTATTCTTTGAGGACTCAGGAGGGTGTTGTCCAGAGCCCCTGTTGCCACTTTGCAGTTCCTGAGGACCGTCCTTCCTCACTGTCCTTCCCTGGTCCTTCTGTGACTGGGTGCTCGGATTAAAGATGAGATTACATGTCAGAAAATGTTATCCCTTTGTTGGGGGGAAAGATGTGGGAGATTAATGTGTGGGAGAAGAGGGAAAAAATAGTTTCCAATTTATTGTTTACGATACAAACTTCCAAGCACAGACGGAAGTGGGGAAGGTAGTACAACAAGTCTTCACCTACCCATCACGCGGCTCCAGCAATTTCCATCCACGACCAGATGTATGTCATCAGTACCCTGCCCCCTACTCCTCCGTGGGACTGGGAAGCAAATCCAAGTCATCGTAAAATTTCATCTGTAAATATTTCATTACATATCTCATAGCAACGAACTCTTTGAAAAATATAAATAAATAACCCCAAGACAATTATCACACCTAAACAAGAATTAACGGTGAGAGACTGTTTTTATGTGGCTGTTTTTATGTGGCTTAAACATAGGATAAAGAGAAGGAAGATCTGTTTTTTAATTCTGACTTGCTGTGCAATACCTCAAGCAAAATAGTTAGCTTTTCCATACCTAAGTGGTTGCTCGTGCGTAGAAATGGGAATATTTGCCTCAAATTGATAACATTGGTCATGTTTACAGACAGGCTGTATTTCCTAACTTAAAAAAAATAGCTTCATGCATAAGCTTTCACAGTACATTTATTGGTACAACTAAGGCAGGGAAAGGTAAGGGTTATTTTTCAGGAAGTAGGAAGTCAGGGGCAGAAGCGGGTCTCCTGTGAAGCAGGAAGCCTGCAAAGGGGCAGGCATGGAGAGAGAGCACCCAGCACTCACACCCTTGAACAAACCCTTGGCTTTGGGGAGAGGGAAGGGGCAGGGGCAGCCCTCTGGGGCGGCTCCTGCCGTGCCCTTAGCTACCCCAGCTGGCAAGTGTGGGCTGGCAGTGTCCCTCCGGCTGGGACTTAGGCTTAGAGATTTCTTGAACTGCTCGATTTGGCACATAATCAATAACACTGGTTGAATAGGTTTTTTTTTGTTTTTTTTAAAAAAGAAGGCAAATAAAAGAACAGGAAGAACCTTCACCTTTTAGTGCCAAGGTAGAACTTGGAGAGCAGCAAGTCCAAACTTTTGCAGTTCAGGAAACCGAGGTCTGGAGAGGGAAAGTGCCTTTGCCAGAGTCACGCGGTGCATTGGGGCAGATCACGCCTCCTCACAGATGTTCTCTCTGGGTTGAGGGAGGTGATTTGAAGTCACTGGAGAAGAATGGGAGCGGACCTCTTTAGTGTCTATTTCCCTAAGAGTTAGTAAGATGGCAGTGTGATCATTTGTGCCCCGAGGGCATCCGAAATGCTCAGCCTGTCCTCACCACTTGGTGACCAGGGGCCCTGGCAGTCCTGCCCTTGAGCCATTCTAGCAGGCTTCCTGAGATCATTCCCTCCCCCAAAAGTTCTGGCCTCAGTGGGATCGGGGAGGTGTGTTTTAGGTAATTCCTAAAGAACAGTGTCTTTGACATTGAATAGGGGTTTCTATTTTGTCTGATAATTTTTGCTTCTTTTGTGTATGCATTTGCTATCACCTTAACTTTTAACCCTTTGGGGTCATTTTGTTTTCTGTCTCCTGTAAGCAACCTGTAGTTTTTCGTTACTGTTGTCGTTGTTTTAGTTTTTGTAGGGACGGGGTCACACTATGTTACCCAGGCTGGTCTAGAACTCCTGGCCTCAAGCGATCCTCCTGCCTTGGCCTCCCAAAGTGCTGGGATTACAGGTGTGAGCCACCGCATCCGTCCAGCAACCTATAGTTTGACTCTCATTTTTACCCCAGTCTGAGTCTTTGCCTTTTATTGGGGGCACTTAAACCATTGATAATTATTGTAAGTGGTCTATACGTGGCCTTCCTCCCCAAGGCCCATAATCTCAGTCTAATCATGAGAAAAACATCAGATACATCCCAATTGAGAGACGTACTACAAAATTTCTGGCCAGTACTTCTAAAAACTGTCAAGGTCATCAAAAACAAGGGAAGTTTGATCACTTCTCAGCCTTTTGGCTAAGATCAAGTGTAAAAACAAGGGAAGTTCCAGATATAAATATATCTCATTAGCCATTAGGGAAATGCAAATTAAAGCCACAATGAGATCACAATGGGATGCCATTGCACCTACTAGAATGACTAGAATTAAAAACGTTGAAAATATCAAGTATTGGTAAATATATAGAAAGTACATCAGTGGTTGCCAGGGGCCAGGAGGCAGAAGGAGAGATTTGATTGCAAAGGGGCACAAGAGAAGATGGAAATGTTTTGTAATGTGATTGTGGGAGCGGTTACATTACTTATACATATTTGTCAAAACTCATAAAATTGCTCACTTAAAAATAATGAAGTTTTTTTAATTAAAACTAATTTTTTTTTTACAGTCCTAGGATGGGCCAGGTGTGGTGGCTCACGCCTATAATCCTAGCACTCTGGGAGACTGAGGCAGGAGGATTGCTTGATCTGAGGAGTTCAAGACCAGCCCGAGCAAGAGCGAGACCCGTGTCTACTAAAAATAGAAAAATTAGTGGGGCGTGGTGGCTCACACCTGTAGTCCCAGCTACTCAGGAGGCTGAGGCAGGAGGATCCCTTGAACCTAGGAGTGTGAGGTTACAGTGAGCCACGATGATGCCACTGTACTCCAGCCAGGGTGACAGTTTTTGTTTGAAAAAAGAAACAAAAAACCCAAAATGCAATCCTAGGATGGTGCAACGTGGCCTTTGGGTAAATTCAAAAGTACAATCTCTCCAAAATAGTGAAGTTTATTATATGTCAGTTTTACGTCAGAAAATTGGGCAAAGTGCTATCAAAAGATGCCCTCAGGGGACTACCTAGATACCAGACACATTCTTCCCTGCCCTGCCCTTTTGTGTAACAGAAATCCTACCTGTTCTGGATGGTCAGGGACAATTAGCCCTGCCACTAGGAGTGGTGGTGAGCAGGATGTACCCTTTGATTCCTGGACCCATATATTCTACCTACTGGGAACACAGCACCTTGTAAAAGTCATTGATTTAGGGTACATACTGCATTGTAGAGAATAGCACCCCATCCTCAGAGGCTTTTTTCCCCCTAAATTTTATTTTGTTTTATTTCATGTTTTTGAGACAGGATCTTGCCCTGTGTCTCAGGCTGGAGTGCAGTGGCGCAATCATAGCTCACTGCAACCTCTTGGGGTCAGGCGATCCTCCTGCCTCAGCCTCCTGAGTAGCTGGTACTACAGGCACGCACCACCATGCCTGGTTAATTTTTAAAAATTTTTTATAGAGACAGGGTGGTCTCAAACTCCTGGCTTCAAGCTATCCTCCCACCTCAGACCTCCCAAAGTGCTGGGATTACAGACATGAGCCGTCGCGCCCGGCCCAAATAACAGATCTCGTGGGCTTTTGTCTCCAAGCTGGTGCCTCAGCTGCATCTTCAAAAGGCTGTTCCATCACTCTGCCAGGCTGCCAGCTTCTAGGAGGAGCCCTGTGTGATAGGGCCAGTGGATTCCATGGTCATGTGCCCATTGCTACATCTCTTTTGCTTTAAAGCATGTCCCATAGTCCTGTGCTAGATAATGTAAGGTCTCACGTCAGTGGATCCAACACTGGAAGGCCTCAGATAACAGCGCTTGGCTGAGATTCTGTGGGCAGGAAGGACTCTGGTATGCGTGTCAGCTTACAGTCAAGATGAATAGCTGTCCCTTTCAAGGTTGATCAAGTCCAGTGTAATCAACTTGTTGCCAAGGTGTGCAACCAAGAGCATTCAACTGTAGTTCCAGGCTGGGTCCTGTACAAAACAAGTTCCAAAGAACGAGACGCTGGGAAGCAGAGGCCTGATGACCAGACCTGGCCTGCCGTGGTCTGTAAAGTAAAATGCAGGTGCCCCGCTCGCCGTTTTCTCTGCAGAGATAACCGTGGTGACCAATGTAGTGTGCCTCGTCCCACGTCTTTTCCTACTGTAGCCCTGCTCAGATCTTCCTCCTTCGTTGAGCCTTCAAGCCTTCCTACATCCCGGGGCCCTGCTAGGACCCATCTTTCCCTTCTCTTTTTGCCCCTGACACTTTGTATAGGAAGGCAGAGGATTAGGGGACTGATGGCGAGCCGAAGGAGCTGCCTCTGTGCTCAGGTCCTGGAGGCAGCAGGCCACAGCATCCCATGGTTCAGAGCAGGAAACCTCTGATGAGCCACTTCTAGAACCAGCATCCGGCTGACAAAGAGCAAGTATTATTGCTGGAAGCTTCGAAAGCAAGTGGGAATATCTATCATAAAGGACAAATTTTGAATGTGTTTGGTCAGTTTTTATGAGGCATAACATGTACAGTTAAGTGCACCAATCTCACGTGTACAACTGAAGGAAGTTTTAATGCACGTGTGCACACACATGCACCACATGCACATACACACACCCACACCGTGCAGCCACCCCCCAGACAAAGATCATGTCCATCACCGCCCCCGTGACCTCTGTCCTGCCTGTAGCACCACGTGTTAGTTATGCCTGTTCTTGAACTTTATCTAAAGGGAATCATGCAACATGTGGCATTTTATGTCTGCCTTCTGCTTATCACGATGTCTGTGAGATTCCTCCGAGTTGTCGCGTGTAGAAGCTTGTTCTTTTCTGTTGCTGAGTAGTATTTCATTGCATGAATATTTCATGACAGGTTTGTGCTTTCTTACTGTTGATGGACATTTCGTGTGCTTC
The DNA here is from genome assembly GCA_008086735.1 of Cheirogaleus medius. NCBI lineage: Eukaryota > Metazoa > Chordata > Mammalia > Primates > Cheirogaleidae > Cheirogaleus > Cheirogaleus medius. The sequence continues at coordinate 1,897,947 of VBSM01003155.1, forward strand.
CAGATTGGGGCTCTTACAGCTAAAACCTCCCTGATGGTTCTTGTACCTGTCTTTTGGTGGCATATGTACTCATCTCGCCCGTGGTTACACCTAAGAGTGGAGTTGCTGGCTCATGATTTGTTTCTTTAGGGGAACTTGCAGGGACTTGCCCTGGCCATGAATGAGGCCACAGAAGGAGCTGTAGAATGTTTGTGGGATGGTGAGAAATTCATGCGCCCGAGAAGGCCATCCCTGTCTGGAAGAGGCAGAAGCCAGGGCTGACCTGAAGAGTTGGAAAGGTTATCTGGCTTAATCCCCTGTATCCTGGAGCAAGGTGGGTGTTCCAGCGGCCTCCCCGCTGTTTATCTGTGCTTGTGACCCGGCCCCACAGCCCAGTGAGTGACTCAGGGGAATAAGTTCACATCACATCCTTGGAGCTGCAGACGGGCTTGGCTCAGGCCAGGGTCCAGGCCTGCCTAGAGGAGGACTTTGAGTTTTCAGGAATTAGCCCTTATTAGCAAGAAGCCAAGGAACAAATCAATAAGCCCCCGTCAGAGCAGGACCAGTGCTCCTGCGGAGCTCAGCTTGTGGCACCACCGGGGCCAGCAAATCAGAGTCCTAAGGCAGAGGGGACAGTAATCCCCAAGTAAACAAACTGAGATAGCCTTGAACACTCAGCACCTTACAGTGGTCCGGGCTCAGGCTGGGGTGCTGGACGGTGGCAGCTGCATCCGAAGCTTAGTGAGCACTTCTTAACCAGACACATCGTAACATCCCCGGAGGCAGACTGTAAACACTGAAGAGACCATTTTACTTATGTGGTCAGTCTGGTGGCACCCAGCACAGCCTCCGGGCCTCTAGCACAGCCTTGTACTCATACGAAAGCAGCAGGAGGAAGTGGAAAACAGCTGTCATAACAACCCAGCCCTAGTGGTAACATGACGGGTGTCATGGAAATCACTTTCCCTCTGAACCGCAGTGTGCTCGCTGGTACAGTGGGGCCAACACTACCTGCTCCTCTGCAGCACACAGAGTTATTTTGAGAAGCAGGTAATTGCTCACTGGAAAGAGTAAATATGACTCTATAAATATAAAATATTACATTAGGCCTCAGCGATTGTTTATGGTTGGGATGAGGGAACCATCAGTGATGGGGCGTTGACGAGGCTGCCCAGTCATGAGGGGGCCTCGTTGCCACCCGCCTCCCAGGCAGGGAGCAGGTGCCTGTGGCACAGCCTAAGCCCATGGGGGTGAGCAAGACTGAACACAGGTGTGATCAGAGTTGTGGGGAGTCACCCCCTGATCAGGGGAATAGAGGCAGGGGGTTACCAGTTCCACAATTATCAGTAACTTTATTTGCAGATGGACAAACCAGACATTCAGAGGTTAAATGTACTCAGCAGCCTCAGGATCAGGCAGTTGGCAGGAGAGCCAGAGCTGGGCACTCCCTGGCTCCTGTTCCGTGCCCTCCAAGCTCCACCTCTTCCCACTGCCTCTGCATCAACTTGACCAAGGCTGACTTTGGGCAGGAGACCATGTGAGGCCTTGGGTAGGGGACTAAGATCCTCGAGCCATTGTCCACTGGGGGAGACTTTCAACCAGGAGTGCAGGCATCCTGTCCCCAAACCTTTCTCTGACCTGCACCCATCCTCTGTGCCAGCCAATCTTCTCAACCTTCCAGGCCCTTCTCAAATGCTGCCACCTCCAAGAAGCCTTTCCCGATCCCCTACTTTTTCGATCTCTTATAGGTTTTTGGTTTTGTTTTGTAAAGAAAGAACATGGGTTGGAGGTTTATTTAACTCATCAATGAGGGATTCAACAGGATATAAAAATGGTTCCTGGGAGAATTGGAGGAAGAGAGTATTAATAGAGATTTAAAAAAAATGAATCTTAGAATAAGATGGGTAAATCAGATGCAAAGCTGATATGGTCCTTTAGGGCAAAAATCCTTTGGAATGATCTTTTCTACCTGAGAGAAATCCCTTACACTCTGCCTGACGAAATCTACATGCTAACGTGGAGCTCCCAGACCCAGAAGCCTTCGATCAGCAGTCAACAGAAAGTCACGTGCAGGTGCAGACCCCTCGGTCAGGAGTCAGCAAACTACAGCCCATGTGCCAAATTGGCCCTCCATTTGTTTCTGTTAATAAAGTTTTATTGGAACCCAGCCATGTTCATTTGTGTACTTACTGTCTATGGCTGCTGTTGGGCTACACTGGCAGAGTTGAGAAGTTGTGTAGTTTTCACAGAGGCTGTATGGCCTGCAAAATTGAAAATATTTCAACTTTACAGAAGATGTTTGCTGACTCTTGATCGCTCATAGGTGTTTTCCTGTCTTGAATTTTTTTATTGTGGTAAAATATACATGACAAAATTTACCATCTTAACCATTTTTAGTGTACAGTTCCGTGGTATTAAGCACATTCATACTGTTGTGCAGCCGTCACCACCATCCGTCTCCAGAACTCTTTTCCTTGTGCAGAACTGAAACTCTGTGTCCATCCATGGAACACTAACTCCCTGTTTCCCTGTCCCTCCGCCCCTGGCAACCACTGTTCTACTTTCTCTATCTATGAATTTGACTGAGTACCTCATGCACGTGGAGTCATAGAGTATTTGTCTTTTTGTGACTGGCTTATTTCACTTAGCATCTGTCCTCAAAGTTTACCCCTGTGTAGCATGTGTCAGAGTTTCTTTCCGTTCAAAGCTGGGTGATAAGGCCCCCTGAGTGCGTGTCCATGTTTTGCTTATCCATTGGTCTGCAGGTGGACACTGGGTTGCTTCCTCATCTCAGCTATTATAAGTGATGCTGCTGTGAACACAGGGGTACAAATAAGTCTTCAAAATCCTGATTTCAGTTATTTTGCGGATGTACCCAGAAGGGAATTGCTGGACCGTGTAGTGATTCTATTTTTAACTTTTTGAGGCCCCCCCACAGTGCTTCCACGGCAGCTGTGCATTCCCGCTGGCAGCGCACAAGGGCGCCACCTTCTCCACACTCCTGCCAACTCTTGCTGTTTTCTGGTTTTCGGTTGTGACCATCCTGATGTCATAGATTTTTGTACTTGCTATCTACCCCTCCTGCTCCCGACACTCTGCCCCATAGTTACTTGTGTCGTCAGGCCGACAAGCTGGCCACACCCTGCGGCAAAGACACCCATCTCTGCGGCCCCTTTAGGGACCAGCACACTTGCCATCTTGAATGGCCCCCGATTTCCAGCAGCTTACACTCTGCAGGGGGAATGTAAAAAATCTACCTATGCCCAAAAGAATCAGGGAAGAGCACCAAGGTGGGCACAAGTGGGAGAACTTTAGGGCCACCAGGATACGATCACTTCCAGCTGGGGATGGGGGATGCTTCTGGCTGGTAGGTTTGGGGCTGCGTCTCGAAGGCACGTACTGAGGAGGAGGAGGAGAAAGAATTGCATAGATCATACTCTAGGGGTGGGAATGGCTTTAGCCAAGGCAGGAAAACATTAGGTGGCTCTCAAAACCAGAGCTATCAGCTGAGCACAGTGGCTCACACCTGTAATCTTAGCACCCTGGGAGGCAGAGCCAGGAGGATCACTTGAGCTCAGGAGTTTGAGACCAGCCTGAGCAAGAGCAAGACCACCATCTCTACTTAAAAAAAAAAACAAAAACAGAAAAAAAATTAACAGGGCAACTAAAAATAGAAAAAATTAGCTGGGCATGGTGATACACACCTATAGTCCCAGCTACTCGGGAGGCTGAGGCAGGAGGATCACTTGAGCCCAGGAGTTTGAGGTTGCTGTGAGCTAGGCTGATGCCACAGCACTCTAGCCTGGGCAACAGAGTGAGACTCTTTCTCATAAAAAACAAAAACAAAAACAAAACCAGAGCCATCCAGTCTGCTCGGAGCAGTATGTGCACGCGGGAGACTGGGACATACGCCTAGAAAGGTGGCGAGAAGCCTAACTGGGATGGAGATCTAGGAGGACAGTGACGGGGTGCGGGTGGCAGTTGGAGTCCTCTGTCGGAACTGTTTGCCCCTCCTGAACAATGACTGGCCGATCCCAGCGGTTCCTCCCTCCCACTCAGTCGTTCAGTCTTGTCTCTACCACCTCGAAGCCTCCAGCATTTGCCAGCTGCTCATCTCTTATCTGAGCCTCAGGGCTGCCGTCAGCCCCTCCCTCGGTCTCTGCCCTCTCCATCATCCCATGGTCTCTGCCCTCTCAGGCATCCTACGTGCCATCTGCCACAAGTGATCTCGAAAACATGGCTCGGAGCCCACAAAACCATTCAATGCCTCTTTACTTCCTCATTGACCAGAAATAACCTCTTGACTTCTTGAGAGGTCAGTGCAAGTCTGCCCCGCCTATCGTCGGAGCCCGGGCTCCAATGGGACCCCTTCTGCCCCCTCTGTCCCATGGCCACGGGCTGCCCCATTTCCTGAGCACGCACACCCTTTGCCCTTTCTGCCTTCCAAGGTCAGCTCCAGGTGCCTCACCGCATGCCACACATCACCCCACCAGAAGCTTCCCACTCTCCTCCCAGTCCGTGGCCGGGTAAACTCTCCTGCCGTGGCATCTGCTATACCTGGTGAAGGGCAAGGGGCATGGAACAGAAACCTGAAGACTCGAGCCTCACCCAGGCCCTCCTACCAGCTGGCCTTTTGTCTTGGACAAATCAATCCACCTCTTGTTTCTCCATGTTTAGAAAAACAAATTTGGGCCAGGTCATCTGGAAGTTTCCATCTGCAATACAATTCCATAGTCCTCAGCTACTTGTTTACCCCGTGTTTCCCCTACCAGACTGCATGTCCCTCAGGCAGAGAGTCATGCATTCTTGGGTCCCCACGCCCCAGCACCTAGTATAGAGCTTTCCATGTAGTGGGACAGGACACGAGTCTTGGGGGAAGGAAGTGATTTCGTGCTTTCTCTCTATCCGGGTACTGTCCATGGTAGGTAGCTTTTAGAAACGATGTTTTCTGTGTCTTGCTCATGACCTGCCCTGTCTACAACGTGCTCTTTCTTCCCTACCTTCTTAGCTGACAAACTCCTCATCCTCCAAGAGTCAACTCGAATGCCAGCTCCAGGCCCTCCTCCAGCAGTGCCGGAGCTCCTGCGTGGTCATCACTTCCTTGTCCCTGACACTTCAGTGCACAGTTCATTTCTTACCTGAACCTTGGGGCCACAGTCAGCCCCTCCCTCGGTCTCTGCCCTCTCCACCATCCTACGTGCCATCTGCCACGAGTGATCTCGAAACACAGCTGTTTGCAGACAGGAGAGGAGACGTCAGCGGCACTGAGCCCAAGGGAGCATTCATGGCACTTTGCTTCCATTCCGGCTCAGGGGCTCAGGATCTAGCATCACAGAGCCCAGGCCCGGTGCCCTTAGCAGTGGGGTGACATTAAACCCTGCCTCTCTGCTTCCTCTCTTCTATTCTAGAACAGCTGAGAAGTGGCACCTTGTTCTCCTGGCCAAGGCCACTGCCCTCTAGGAGACCCCTCTCAGCTGCAGCCCTGGCATTGCCACACGAGGGTGGTGGCTGCTTCCAGCTGCTCCTGCTGGCCCTTGGCGGGGCAGCGAAGCGACTCTAGGGGTGAGAGAAGGCTGGCCTGGCCCTGGAGCTCTGCAGAGTGAGCTGAGCAGACAAGGAGGTTCATTCCCCGACTCAAGAGCCTTTAGGACCCGGCACAACCCCCTGCTTCCCTCTGGGGGTGTGGAGGCCAGGACTGCAGCCGGCATGGCCGTGCTGTACCAGCAGACACACCAGAAAACACGCATGCTGTGGTGGCCTGCCCCAGAGGGCCCCAGGCTTCGGGAATGGGGGGACAGAGGGTGGACAGTGAGACCACAGGGGCAGCGGGCAAGTGGAAGTCGGGGTGGCGCTGCGGGAGGGAGGTTGGGGAGTGAGGTGGACTACAGCCGTCCACACCCACCCTGGCAGCGGCTTCACCTAGAGACCCTTACTTTGTTCTGTTTTGTCTTATGAGATAGCACATGTTCTCACTTGCAGTTCATTCAGGTTGTCCTTTCCGTAGAGCCATAAATAAAGTAGAGAATGATCATCATACTTAAAAAAACCACCAGATTGCTAGGGAAGGCGGAGGCAGACGTATCGCTCTGCCTGAGGTGCAGGTGAGCACAGTGTGCGGGGGCCAGGGGCAGCGATGGATGCGTGTGTTCAGAGAGGAGGACCCCTGACTCTGGCAGTTCAAGATGGTGCCCAGCGACCGCAGGCACGTGTGTAGGGCTGGGGGTCAGAGAGGTAAGACCTGACCATGTGAGAGGAACTCAGACGGTGATGTCCCCATTGGGGATGGCCAAGGTTGGGGCTGAGCAGAATGCTAGGAGCCAGGTTCCACATCATCATCAGAGGAGCAGGGGAGGGCTGCAGACTCAGATCTACCAGGTATGAGCTGTGTGATTTCAGGCAGCTTGTTTCACCTTCTCATCAAAACAGAGATAAACCCTCCTGTAGAGCTCTGATGCGGAGATCCTGGAGGTGGAGGTGTCTTGTAACCGAGGGCCTGGCCTGTTGCCTCTGGCCCGAGGGCCCTCGGCCTGTTGACCCACCCCTGCACCTGTGCTAATCATTAAGCCCTAGGAGAGATGTGCTAGGTTTGTGAGTGGGGGAATGGAGGGTAGAGTGGCGGCCAGGCCTGAGCCCAGATGCCCCCACCCTCTCAGATAACACCCAAAGTCCACCTGATGTGGGTCCCCCAGACCATGCCATGTCTGATTCCCTACCCTGGCAGTCCTACCCAGGCTGCGGGCAGGACGTGCCTGTGGGTGCAGGATGTCAACGTACTCACCAGGCCTCCCGCCTCGCACACGAGGTCGGCTAGCCCGATACTGACTGCCCTGAAACGCCGGGCCAGGGAATTGCAGAGGCAAAGAGGGCCTTAGGGATCTCATTGCTTGGATAAAGACATGATGGGTTCACAAAGGGAAGGAGCTTGCTTATGGTCACATGACAAATTAGCATCGGAGCCTGTGGTTGCTGGAAACCTTCCCCTCACTGAACTTATGTCTGGCTGGGGGCAGAATGCAAGTTAGGGCTGGGGAGAGGGGACATTCTTTTCTGGAGGACACATGCCCCACAGCAGAGAAGAGATGGGCCCTCTATCTGGGGGGTCTGTAGCTTCTCACCAAATGTACCCTCGACCTCTCATCTCCGACCCCGTTAGCACTGGGAGGTAAATTTAGGGAACATTCAGACAGGCAGACAGTGGGGACTAGCCATGCTCCTCCCAGTCTGGCACTTTCTGTGCCAAGGACAAAGGCCCGGCTGTAGGGTCCACACCAGAGGATCCAGGCTGGGCCCAGGTTATCTCAGACTATCAATGATTCACCGGGCGTGGTGGCTCACACCAATAATCCTAGAGATCTAGGAGGCTGAGGCGGGAGGATCACTTGAGGTCAGGAGTTTGAGATCAGATCAATGACTATGTATGTTTCACTGGTGTCATTTTGCTGTCCTGTGTTGGCCTCCTGGACTCCACTGACCTTGGAGAATCCACGTACCTGCCCCAGCTGCACGGCGGGAAACAGTCCAGATCTCGGCAGCAGCCCCAGGGGCTCCTCCCAGAACTGAGCACCTTGGCGGGCCCCTCAGCGGCAGGTGTGGATAGGAGCCCGTGGAATCTGAATTACATCAAAGAAAGAATACAGGGGGAAGGGTGATAGAGAGAGGGCAGTGGGGACCCTGAGTTTTTGTGACTTGGAGCCAGGAAACATGATAATGCCGGTCAGAAAAGAACTCAGGAAAGGTGCTGTCGTGTCCAGGGAGGTTGAATTAAGACCTAGACATGATGAATGAGTCACTCATAGAACATTCAAGCCAGAAGGGACTATATAAGTGATATATAGCTCAACCTCTTTGTTTTATTGTTCGGGAAACTGAGGCCCAGACAGGTGACGGGTTGGGTCAAAGGCACACTGTATGTGAAAAATGAGACTGGACCTAAACGCAGGCTGACTGGTCCAGTGAGGTTTTCATTCCATGTCGCTGAAATACCTCTAATCTCATCTCCCCCAGCCGAGGTCGTCCAGCACTCACGTGCTGGCTGAGAAACAGATGTACTTTGACTTTGTTGACATTGGCTCCTCGCTAATGAAACCCCTCTCGATCATGGACTATGCAGTGGATGTCCCGATTTAATCCAAGTGCAAACCTTATACCACATATCCTTAAGACATAAAAATACAGCATGTTCTGTTGAAGAACTCTTAATGGGTTTTCAGCTAATACCTTTGTGGTTTTTGATAAGTTACATATTGTCCCTGAGTCTCTTTCCTCGTCTGTAACATGAAAATAAAACCTACTTCTTAGGTAGTGACTCAGCAATGAGCTAATATGCACAGCAGCTCTGGTATATGCTAGATAGTTGACCCTCTTTCTCTCTATTTTCCTCCCCAGAGCATGGCACCGATGGTTAGGCTGGCCGAATCAGGGAGATTGAAGATATGACAATTCCTTGAAAATGTAAACCCACTGGTGTTACTAATAGCACAATGAATTAGGTTGGCTGAATCAGGTTGAGGGGATATTTTTCATGGAAATTGCATAGAAGTCATAATAGTGCCTTCAAAATAAAAAGCAGACAAGAAGTACATTGGTGTTGCCGACATTGCAACACTGAAGGAGTGGTGGCCAAGCCTCCTCTTCCCTCCTGTCCAGTCTTTGGGACATATTCGCAGGAGTGGGCAGGGGAGGAATCACCTTTCCTACCGGCTCACTGAGCAGGCCTACCAGAGAGGAGGTAGAAACTTGAATTTTAACCTCCAAGTTAATTACCAATAGCTGTTGTGGATTATCAAGATTGTGAAGTCCCCCAGGGGTCACTTGGGCCTATACCCTGGAAACTATTGGGCAGTGCCCTCTCTGACCTGAGCCCCCTGTTGTCATCAGCCCGGGTAAATTTGGGAGGCCCAGTGAGGGCCCGTCTCCCAGTTCCCTGACCGTTCACACGTGCATTCCCATGAGCCCCATCACTTTGCTCCTTCCCACAGCACAGCGTTTGTCCCTGCAGACACTCATCGCCCACAGATAAGCATCGGATGGGTACTGCGCTGGGCACTCTGTGGCGGTTGAGTATAGAGCAGTGAGCAAGAGGGACCTGGTCCTGCCCTCGGGAAGTTTCCAGTCTAGCGGGAAGGGACAATAAACCAGCAAACCAACCGCTACAAAAGTGCAACTGCTGGGTGCCACGTAGGAAGGAAACAAACAGGGTGGCAGAGAGTAGGAGGTGAGGGCAGACTCCTGGAAGCTATGACTTTACAGCCAGACATAGGCAGGGGGAGGGGGTCATTTTAGGCAGAGGCAACAGTTTGGGCAAAGGCCATGAAACAGGAAAGAACTTGACTTTTCAAAACAGCAAACAGCCTTGAGGAGTTTTGGACTCTTCTAAGTACAACGGGGAAGGTTTTAAGCAGGGAGTGACAGGATCCAACCTATGTTTTAAGGTCACCCAAGTTGAACGGAGCAGGGTAGAGTGGAAGCTGGACAACCGACCGACAAGAGGCTCAGAGGGAGAGAGGAAGAGAGAGGCTGGGCACAGGGCTGAGGAAGGGAAGAGTTCTCCATTCAGCTAATGTGTCCGGAACAGCCACGGGCTTGAGGCACTGTCCCCGAGGCTGGTGGAAGAGCAGGACCTGCTCACTAGAGCTAACCACAGTCCGCACTACACCTCCTGGACTCTCTCATTCAGCCCTGGGACGAGCTGGCAGCGTCTTAGGCAGCTCAGAGACCTGTAGACAGATCAGGGCTTTGGAAGAGACCTGCTTGGTACAGAGGAGTGGCAGGAACAGGAAAAACTACAAACTCCTGTGGTGTCCCCGCTTGTAGGGTGTCAGGAGTTTGGGGTTTGTGGTTACTGTTAATGCAAATTGGACATGGCTGGGTCTTAGCAGCCTGGGGGTGCCAGTGAGCTCACAATGAGCACGTGTGAATGAATTTCCCTGGCTTGTTGCATCCATCTACATAACCGCAGGACTTTAGACCCTCTAGGTTGGTGTGTCTAAACCCTTCTTTTATTACTGTGCCCCTAAGGAACATTTCCCTCCCTGATCATAACCCTGCCCCTGGAAATGTTAATAGCATGGATATGCTGTCTATCTGCTTATATACTGTATGCATATCTGTGCTTTATATATAAACAGAACAAGATTTTCTCCTCTGCCCCCTGGGAGGTGATACTGGCCCCTTGAGAATGCATGCTGTAGGTCAAAGTCTCCCTAGTTGTAATGGGGGCCCACAGAGAGTAGGTCAGCTGGGCTCACCAACATGTCTACTTTTGCCCCCTTAAAGAACATGCCTCAGGCTAGGCGATGTGACCCATGCCTATAATCTCAGTACTTTGAGAGGCTGAGATAGGAGGATCGCTTGAGGCCAGGAGTTCAAGACCAGCCTGGGCAACATAGCAAGACCCCATCCCTGCAAAAATTTTTTTAAAAAATTAGCTAGCTATGGTGGCACATGCCTGTAGCTCCAGCTTGGAAGGCTGAGGCAGGAGGATCACTTGAGCCCAGGAGTTTGAGGTTGCAATGAGCTATGATCAGGCCACTGAACTCCAGTCTGGGTGACAGAGCGAGACCTCGTCTCTAATAAAAAGAACATGCCTCGATGCTGCCCCTGCTAGCAAGCACTTGCAGAGGACCCTACACTTCCCAACCTGTCCACACTCCCAAAGTAACACACTCCTTAAGCTGACTTTACTGCCCCAAAGCATGCCATGTGTCTCCCAGGAAGGAGGTACATGCCCTTCTCTGCTCTGTGTCCTCTGATTCTTCTATGTCTGCAGAGGCAGCACGTGTGCCCTTCCTTAGTCTCAGAGAGAGAGATCTCATGACAAGAGCAAGACCCCACCCTGTCTGTCTAGCTCTGTCCCTGCTCCCATGACTACCAAAATGTGCAGCCACAGCCAAAGCCCACTTGGGCTCAGCTGGTCTTGGCTGCGCAACAGAAAGCATTTACGATGCGCTCTCACATGCGTCCCCTCGTCGTTCCACCAGTGCTCCATTTCACAGACGGGACACCTGAGACCTTGGGAGGTTTGGTCTCCAAGTATGGTCACTGGGTGAGAGCCTCCAAGGCCTATTTTCTTTGTTTTTCCTGCACCAGAAGAGTAAGAAACCTCACCAGCGGGCTTGCCCATTGGGAAGCTGGGGTTGCCCCCCGGGTCTACTCAAAGTGCGGTGCACACGTCAGCACTGTGTAAGGATTGTTGGTGACCAGTCCACAATGAGGAAAGTGTAAGAATTGAGAATAAGCATTTAGAAATGCTTATGGCAATTTGATGAAATGAGTTTATGCTTATTAACTCTAATTTAAACATCTGGGCTCTGATCCCGGATTTTTCGCATTTCATTTTCCTAATGACTCATTTTTATTGTATGTTATGAAAGCGTATATCTGTGACAGATTGGAAATTTTTTTTAAAAGCCGTTTCTCTACTACTGATAGTTTAAAAAGCACAGTATAGAGGTTACAAACCTCCCATCTCCTGCACAGAGCATGGAAGGCCTTTGACCTCGGGGTTAACGGAAAGAAAAATAACAGGTGGTTGTTTAACTGGACTAACTAGTGGTCAGTGGCCAAAGGTCTTCCTTTAGCCACAGGTAGACACAGCCTCAAGGTCATCAAAGCCTAGCTCCTGAGTGGCTTCTTGGCCCTTCCTTATTGTGTTCTGTTCCTTATACCATCGATGCGAAAAGAGTGGTTCCATGTGCCTTTCCCTGGGGCTTGTCCAATCACGCATGTGACACAGCAGTTGGGAATCTTAAAGATCGCTTAACTGCCCCCCCCCCTCCACTGTTTATTTTCCTATCTCCAGTGCCAAGGACGGGCCTGTGGCACAGTACCCTCAGGGGTTCCAGCAGAAGCGAAAGCCCCATGAGCCGCAGAGAATAGGGGTTTACCGAAGGAGCCACACCTCCCTCGCTGGTGGGAGCTGGTTAATTAGTCCATGTGAGGGCTTGTTTCTGTGTCTCTGCTGGGCCTGAGGTCAGGGAGGGAAGATGGACATTTAGTGGGGAAGACAAAGAACAAACTGGAACTGTGTGTGGCTCTCACCACCTGCAGTCTCGATGATGCAGATGACCTGAGGGACAACCTGGGGACCTTACCCCAGAGCCACACACCTGGCCCAGGACCCGGAGGACCTGTGGGCCCAGCGCTGCCCCTAGGCCAACAAGGGAAGCCAGCAGGCCAGCAACAGTATGCAGCAGGTGACCTTGTGCCTGCCCTGCACAACCTACAGATTGTAACAAAATGGCTGACGCCACTTCTGCCTTCCAAACTCGCACACATTTGTCCTGTGGCCAACCCTAACCCAAGACCCTAGGGGCAAAGGAATTCTGGGAAATGTAGTTCAGCTTAGCTAAGTTGACACACTACAAAGCCACCAAAATGTCCATTAAATGCTGACTGAATAAATGAATGAATGAATGACATGTTCAAGGGCATGCAGTAGGCAATTGAGAGGCAAAGCTGGAATGTGACACAGGGTGGTGGGGGGAGGTATGACTTTGCACCATACCACACTTACTTCTGGGGAGGGCCTGGAAGCTTGGCCTAGCAACAGAGTCACGAGGTGAGACACCTCCACTGCTCTGGTGTGAGCCAGACGTCCTTCCCCAAAACTCTGCCGGGAGTTGAATTCCACCCGTATTTAATGAACACCCGGCATGTGTCACAGCCCAGATACAAGGAACTCACAGGTTAGGTGGTGGAGGTAGTTAGAGAAATAATTTGATGCTATGTATATATACATGCTTTGGGAACCCAGAGGAGGGACTTCTGACTTTGCCACGGTGGAGGCAACTCCCCAGCTGGATCTGAAGGCGGAATAGGAGTCACAGGCAGATGAGGTGGCCCCCTGGGCAGGAGATGAGCACGGGCCAAGAGCCAGCAGGACTGGGAGGTCAGGCTGTGGGTGGGAAACAGTGAGCAACTCCGGGTGGCTGGAGGGTAGGAAAAGAGCCAGGTAGGTGCCAGACCACCAAGGGTCTTAAATGCTGGGTGCAGAACTCTGGGCAGGAAGATGCAGTTGGCCGGACCAGGGTAGTGCCTGGGGCTGGGGAGAGGAAATACACCTCCAACACAGTCAGGAGGTGGAGGTGGCTTGGCAGGCCCGTGGGACCTCTTTGAGGGCGTGGAAGTGCAGGTTGGAATTTGGGGGCTTAGAGCAGACATGAATGAGGTAGCCTCTCCCTGCATCACACACCCAGAGATTAGAGCCTCGGGCAGGAGGTGAGGCGAGGTGAGACTGGCAGCCTCTTTTACTCCAGAGTGGACTCCTACGGGCAGCGAGGCCCTTAGCAGTTGCCGGTCTGGTACCAGCGCAGACAGGTTCCCCAGATGACTCAGAGACCTGGCAGGCAAGTCCTCCCAGCAGCCATCACTGGGGACGGGCTGGCCCCTGCACACACTGACCATCTCCTCAGTCGGCCACCTGGGAACAGGGGACGTGGAGCCTTGAACTTGAAGCAACCTATCAACCTTCGGGAAAGCAGTATCACAGACAAAAGGGGAATTTAAAGATTATCTACTCAAAATCATTTTCTTTACCAGAAAGGAATGAGCCAAGCAGACCAAAGTGAGGGCAATGAACTTGGGCCTATTCTGTCCCAATTTGGTGTCCTTTTTGTTTTTTCCTTTGACCAACGGCCACTGGAATGGTGTCTTTCTTATGATAGCACCCCGTCATGTGGTCGTCCCCTGCTCTGCTCAGCCTCCAGCGGGAGGCGGCTGAGGACATCAAATGGTGGTGGCAGGTCAGGGCGTTGTCTCCCCTCAGGGTGGGACTCAAAGGTGAGGGATGCTGCCCTGTTGGCACAGGGACAGGTCATTCCAGGTCTGACAGGCCTTTGCACAGTTGAGGCAATTGGTGACCGCTGTATTTTAGTGACACTTTTGATATTGTATCCAGGATTTTTATGTATTTTCAGTGAGAATGTGGATCCAAATGCTTAGACCATCCCATTCTTAGAAATAGGAAACGTCTCAGATTTCCTAGCTGCTGTGTGACTTTGGACAAGCCAATCTCTGGGCCTCAGTTTTCCTGTCTTAAAGGTAAGACCAGATAGTTACCAGGCTGCCCTCCCCCCCAAGTTGTAGCACTCCTGACCCAGTTGTATCTTGGCCTGTGCCACGTGGCCACCCGCTGTGGCCACACTCCTCCTGTGCTCTGTGTCTGCCGTGGTTTCCTTTCTGTGGAGGCGCTTCCTCTGCCCCGAGTGAGCCTCTCAGAGTTGGTCGTGCACCAGCTGGACTCAGAGGACATCGATCCCACCTCACGGCTGAGGTCATGTTTCCCAGGTCGATGACTTCTCGACACCAGCAAGACAAACAGGCCTGGTCCAACCTGATCCAACGCCACAAAACACACACATGCGTTTGAGCGGCAAAGACTCCAAAGAGTCTCGGAGTCTGGACCACCGGGGTTCCCCCTGTGCTCCCCCTTGGCTGTGTCTGGGTCCTCTCCTCTCCCCTTTGGATGTCTGCCGAGAGACACAGGGTTAGAGGCCCCAATTTGCTTGGGGTAGGGACTTGCAGGGCCTTAGCAAGCTGACGCCCATCCCCCACCCCCAACCTTTGGTTCATCGCACAACTAACTCTCACTGCTGGGGCCCAAACGTGGTGTGACCTAAAGGAGGGAACATCTGGAGAAGTGGGCGCTACTTTCTCATCCCCATTTAACAGCTGGGGAAATGGAAGCTCAATGAAGTTCAGTAAGGGTGTAACTGGAACATGACTTTCAGATCTGATCCAAAGTTCAGTCTCTTTCCACACTAGCATTACTTCAGGCAACCCATTTAATGCCTTTGATGCTTAGTTTTCCCATTTATAAAAAAGAGATACATACACATCCTGCTTGCCTGAAAGGGCTGTTGTGACAACCATTTGATAACAATGGCTAGAAAAAGCACTTTTAAAATTGTTACAAATGCAAATTAAATAATCCACATGCAGCTCTGTATAGACATGACATCTACACGTATCTATCGTGTTGGAGTTGGAGGCAATTTAGCATCTCATCTGATCACCTGATTTGAACAGACATGACAGTGGTCAGGAACCTGGGTGGTCGCAGAGCCCAGACTAGAGTTCATGTCTTTGGGTTTCTATTCCAGGGCTCTTTCCCAAGGGGCCTTCAGGAACCAGCAGGGCTGGGCAGAAGCCGTGCTGCTGTGCCCCCACGTGATTTCCTTCCTCAACCTACCCTGCTGAGTTCTCTAGGCAACAAGGAACCATCGAAGGTTTGGGGACAGTGCCAGCGGGGCTCAGTGAGATGGCCCGGCAGCAGTGTGTGCAGTGGTCTGCTGCTGGGGACCCTCCGCCAGGGCAGTGGCACAGGTGGCAGAATAAAAGGGGTGGAAAAAAATGTTGGAGGCAGAACCTGCTGAACAAGACAGCTTTTTTTTTGTTTGTTTGCAAGGGTGGGAGGCAGGAGATGAGAAGCAGCAAAAGACATTCTGGAATTCTGAGACTGAGTCACAGCAGAACCATTGGTACCATTAAAAGAAATGAAGGAGTTAAAAGACTGGTTTTCGGAAGGGAAGATGACAATTCAGTTTTGCACCAGAAACGGGGGGTTAGACCTGGATAGGCCCAAAGAACACAGAGCAGGTGAGACCTCTCCCTCGCGCCGGGAGCCTACAGTAGCCGCACAGGAACCTGGTGGGAACGGGCTCTGGCCCTGGGAAAGGGACGGCGCCGTAGATGTGGTTTCGGGCTGCAGAGTCATCCCAGATGTGGTCCCTGAAGGAGAAAATACTGAGTGAGCCAAGGGCCAAGAGCATTTGGAGGGAAGGAGGAGGAAAAGAAACAAACGGAGGTGGCAGAAAAGGGGTGGTTCCAAGCAGGTTGGGGCCGGTGCCTTGTCAGAGAATCAGCGAGCACGGCGTGTCAGGACATCGGTCTGCCCGATGCCACTCAGAGGTCTGAGAAGGCGCGACTGGACTTGCTGGTGACCTTTTGGGGAGGGTTCCTGGAGGCTTGATGGGGACAGGCTAAGAGGGCTGCCTTCGGGGTCTGGAGTCCCTGTTCCAGGACTCCGTCTACGAAGTGCATGTTGAGGGACCAGACTTATTATGTCCCGAGCACCCATGTCTTCGTCTGCAGAGATGGAGTAATAACCCTTGTTGGGAGACGAGGCCAGGAGTGAGGATGAGAACCACCATCTACTGAATGCTTACTCTGCCCACCGTGCAAGTGCTCTTGTCCATTATTCGACAGTCCTTTGCACACCTAAATTGATAAACCAGTGGCAGGGGTCGCTACCTTTACTATTAGAATAGGAGAAGATGGTAATGATCTGAGAAATGAGTGGAAGACGGAAAGTAGACCCAGACAGGGCTGACTGTTCATTCACAAAATTCAACAGTGAATGGATTGTGAAAGATAGGGGTGATGGCTAGAGGAAGAAGCCACTCAGATTTTCTAAAGACTAGGGACGACCTGGCCATACTTTCAACCAAAGACAGGAGAAGACGGAAACAGCCAGCAGGGGTGTTCTGCTGGTCCTTTGTCTGCCAGGTGCTTTGTATGAGTGTCACATTCATTCTCGTGGCCCCAGAGGCTGCTGGGTGGCTGAAGGGTGCCTTTCACTTTCTCTTTCCCTCTGATTTTTTGGTCTTGCTCGGTCACCTGGGCTGGAATGCAATGGCGTGATCACAGCTTACTGCAGCCTCAAATGCCTGGGCTCAAGCAGTCCTCCCGCCTCAGCCTCCTGAGTAGCTGGGACTACAGGCATGTGCCACCACACTGAGCTAATTTTTAAATTTTTTTGTAGAGGTGGGGGTCTCACTGTGTTGCCCAGGCTGGTCTCAAACTCCTGGCCTCAAGTGAGCCTCCTGCCTCAGCCTCCTAGAGTGCTGGGATTGCAGGCATGAGCCACTACACCCAGCCTCTCTCTCTGATTAACCAGCCTCTTTGCTTCCAGGACTTCACCAGTCTCCCAGCAGACATCTGAGACTCCTTATGAGGAGAAGATGGAACCCATTCAGTGGGGACTGGTGGCATGTGCTCCATCCCCACAGGTTCCGTCTCCCAACGCACCTCCCCACCTGACCCGGCCTTTCACCCACTTGGCTGGCTGAGAGGGTATGGGCTGCAAGCCACTCAGGCTGGTCTCTTTTGTCCCTGATAAAGTAGTGTCCAATGATCACAACAAGGTCCTGGCAAGCTCCCCAGGGAGCCGCAGTCCTCTGGTGCTGCATGAGTAGGGACCAGGGGCATTCTGTGGGACAGGAGGAAGCCATGGGAACCTCGTCCCCCTGTGAGATCACCCCTTTTCCTAAGTGACTCTGGGGTTGGCTGGGTACTATGGGGTTTTCTCTGAGCAAACAGTCGCATCAGTCCCTCTGGGCAATAAAGAAGAGGAGTGGGAAGAGGGCAGTGGGGCAAGGTGGTGTCCGGTGCGAGGTCAGCCTCCTACAGGTGGCTTAGTTAAGCAGCCCCCCGCCCCTCCCCCACTTAAGCACCAACCAAGCCGAGCCTCTGACCTGATCCCTCTGACCTGATCGTGCAGCTCCCTGGTCCCTCCTCTCCCTCCCACCCCAGCCCCACCTGCCTCCCACTTCTCCCCCCACCACAGAGCTGCTCACATGCTGCTTTACGAAGTCCTCCATCCTCATCCTCGAGGGGCTGCCCGCTGCTGGCCCCGGGGGGGGGCCATTCCTCACTGTTCATTCACATCTTCAACACGTTTTCTCAGGCCCTACTGGCTAGTGCTGAGCCGGGGCTGCTGGGAACCCCAGGTCGTGGCCGATCCACTTCTCATCCACCCCACGCAGGCCACCGCACACGCTGCCTTTTAGGGCCTCAAAGCCTTCAAAGGCTCCTCCCTCAGACATCCCCTGGGTTTCCCTTTCAGATGTCACTCTCTCCTCTGAGCTCCACAGTCCTTTAACATTTTTCATTAAAGTTATCTATGTGCTGTGTTAATCCGTTTTTGGAAAAAAAACGGCACTCTGGGTTCTGTGTCAGTGAACCGTTAACAGGCACAGAGGTCAGTGTCCTCGCCCTGCGCTTGCTTCACCCTCTCTTATCTTGGGGGGGCCTTTCTGTTCGGATGTCACCTGTTTGCCATCCTCAGAGCCAGAGAGGCCTCACTCTTGGCATCTGGAGTCTGTGACGTGGGTGGAGGATGCTCAGACTGATACCAGAGTGAAACGACGGTGCTATCAAAGAGGTCACAAACTGTGGGATGGCATGAAAGGGGCTCCCTCTGGCCTCCCAGCGCACCCCCACCAGCCGGCCAGCGTGACCTTCCCACTGCATCAGTGCAGAGTCTAGAAGGGTCCCGCTGTGCCACTTGCTAACTGTGCCCTTTGGCCACTTCAGCTCTTACCCTCAGACTCACCATTCTTAGGTGAGAGTTAACAATATGGGTCTTGTCTGCCTCTTGGGGTTTATCTCACAGTGGTGAGAATCTGTGAGTAGGGTGTGCTGGCACTCAGGGACTGTAACGGCAGGCATCCCACCCCTCTGTTCATCCTTAACTTCCCACTGTCCCCTGTCAGCCTTCCCACTGTCCCCTGTCAGCCCCTGTCAGGCTCTGGGCACTAGGCAGCCCCATCCGGCTGGGGTCTAGGGGGACCCGCTGCACCCCCACACCTAGAAAACCTACCCTCCTCCATCCCTTTGATATGGCAGTCTTCATTTTCTGGGGTCTATACACCACATTTGTCCCATTAATCGTACGTGGTCCTGCACTGCCCCTCCACGTCTTGCTGCTGGGCTGAGCTTCCTGAGTCCAAGGCAGGGACCGCGTCCTGCTCCTCTTCCTCTCCCCCCGCCCTCCACCATGGCGCCTAGCACAAGGAAGCGGAGTAGAGAGTCCACAATTCTTTTCTAAGATTGTCCGATTAGAGGGTTCAAAGCCCTGGACGAGCCCGAGCCCGGCCCCTTTTCTCCAGGGCGGCAGCAGGAGGGAGGATGCAGGAGGGCGCCAGACAATGTGGATGGCGCGGACAACGTGGTAGACCCGAGCTCCGACTGCAGCGGGCGGGGGAAGGGCGTCACCTCGCCAAGCCAGTCCCCGAGTTGAGTTCGTCAGACCCGAGGCTCGCGCCCCAGGGCGGCCGAGTCCTCTTTGTGCCGGCATCAGGTGCAAAGCCCGAAGCGCCGGACGTGCGCGCACGCGCCCCGGAGCGCGCGGCGCCCAGTCACCGCCCCTGCGCGCCGGCCCAGATGTCCACTGGGATCTCCTCCGGCGCCCGCGGCCGGAGCGGGGGGAGGGAGGAGGTCGGACACGTAGCCGGCCTCGCGGCGGGGCTCGACCCCAGGCCGGCGGGCGGGGGAGCCGGGGACCCGCAGCTCCAGCCCGCTGCCTTCGAAAGATCCTACTGAGCCAATGGCAGGCGGGGCAACGCGACCCGATTGGTGCAGGCGCTCTGCTGATCACTGTGGAAACCCGGGCGGCGGGGAACGCGGGAGGATGCGGAACCCGGGGCGGGGGGAGCCGGAGGGGCGGGCGGAGGAGGCGTCGAGACCCTGAGCTACCCCGGAGTTTCTACTGGTGGCAAAAGTCCACGGCGGGCGGGCTGAGGGAGGGGCGGAGGAACGGGGCCGCTCGAGGGCACTGGGAGCCAGGGATACTACGCCAGGAGCCGGGGATACTCCCGAGCGCGGGCGCGGAGGCTGGGGGAGGGGGCGCG
>VBSM01003155.1:1917656-1935177 GCA_008086735.1 Cheirogaleus medius
GCGAATCCCTGGCTCTCATTACCCTGCCCCGAATCCTCCTCCTCTGGGCCAACTGGGCAGACTTGGGGTGGGGTCGAATTGTGGACCCCAGGAGGCAGCGCGGCGGCGGAGGTCCCAGCGGTGGAGAGCCGAACAGGGTCTGCAGCGCGATCTGGGACCCACGCGTCCGCTCCTTCGGCCGGGTTCACCCGGAGCCAGGGACTCCCCAAAGGGGGCGCTCGGGCCCGGGGCGCCAAAACCCCGGCCTGGAAGATGGCCGCGCCTGGGCGCCGAGGAAAGGAGCGGGAGAGCAGGCAGCCAGGTGTGGGACTCGGCGCGCGCTCCGCGCTCCCCGCGCTCCCCAGCCAGACTAGTGGGCAGAGAAAGAAAGCTCGTCCCCGGCCGGGGCTCGCTCCTGCTTGGACTCTTGTCTAAGAAGGTCCGCAGTGGCTGCCTCCGAGCCTGGTAGCTTGGGTTCCCACGCTCGCAAGGATTATCCTGACCCACCCCAAGGGTCTGCCCGCTTGGAGACCGGTTTGGGGAATTGGTGGAAAGAGAACCGGCTGGAGTTTGCAAAGCTCAGGTTGAGAGGGAACCTTAAGCTGGGTGGATTTAGCAGCACTAGGCTGCCTTGGCAACAGGTCTGTCTGCACGGGAGGTCACTCTCGGACATTCAACTCAATGGCCCTCTGTTTTTAAATCCTCCCAGGAAAGCCGTTCCCTCATCTTGCACGCTTGAAGGTAGTGGGCCTCGCCAGATGAGCCAGGGCTGCCAACCGAGCTAGGGCTGCCCACCGAGCCAGGGCTGCCCACCTTACCCACACCAAATGTGTGGCTCAGCAATTACACAGCACCCCAGCGCGGCCCCAGTCTGGAATCCTTGCATTTCTTTAAAGGTGCAGCTGGAGCCCCAGGGACTCCAATGGGCAAGAGGAGGAAAGAACAGGCAGGGAGGGTAGAAAGGACTGTTCTTGGTGGCAGGGAGCTGGAGGCAGAGAAACAAGGTCTGGTGGGATAGAGAACTCGGGGAAGGTGAAGAGGGGAGAGGCTGAGAGGGATAACTTGGCTAGATCCTTCCACCTAGAGGTCTAGGATGCTGACCTGTCCGTAGGCTTTGGTGTTCAAGCTGTGTAGGCCCAACTCTTGACCTCTCGCCATGGGGATGGGCCTAGGCAGGCCAGAGCAGGCTGCCACAACCCAGGCAGGTCAATGGCGGGGTGGCTTTGGTGAGCAGGGCCCAGGCTTATCCAAGGTTGAGGCGAGGCCAGCCATGTGCATATAGCCTACAGCTTTTGACCCCATCCTGTGGTACCTGGTTGTGGATGCTGCTTAAGCCTGGAGAGTTGATGATGCTAATTAGAACTTGGTGGGTGTGAGCTTTTCACATACCTTCAGTGTACTGTCTCACTTGGACCTTTCCACAGCCCCGTGAGGAGGTTGGGTAAAGGCGATTCCCAAGTAAAACACCTTCTGGATCCTGGGTGGGATCTTCCCACCATATGTTGCTGGACTTGTGCTAGCCTGTTCCTGATTTCATAGGTAAATTGCGGAAGGTTCCTGCCCTGTCTGGACCCTCCTTAAAAAGTAAAAAATGATGTATTTGGTCTGATTATTCGATATTGTTAAATAAATATATTTTCTTATACGGATGCTGGGTCTGGCAACTGCCTTGAACTTTATAGTTTAATTACAATGAGAGATTGATTTCATCCTTGTTCTGGATGTTAAGTTTTGTGCTCACCGGACTTTAACAATAAGTTTCCTTCAAAAATCAGGTCTCAAATCTGTACTGTCAGAGGAAAAGGATACCCTACTCTTCCGTGCCCCCTTCTCTGTCTTGTAAGTTTGTCTCATAAAAATGTAACCCTCTCTTCATTTCTGATCCTGCCCAGGTGCTTTTTGTGTAACTTTCATGGACTGTAAATCTAGCATCTTGGATGTTAGTTGCCTCATTCTAAGAAAGCCCAGGTAGGAACCAGCGTGGGCTGCACACAGCCCTGGAATTAAAGAAAGATGTGATTGGGCTCATCCGTTTGCTGTTGTCGCTTGACTGAGCCTCCCTCCTTGTCTATAAGATACACCTGTACCTATTTCAGTGACATTGATTCATGGCGAAGCACTCCTTGAGCTGTAAGCACTAGGTAAATGAAATGGAGTATTATCAGGCAAACAAGAGTAAGAGTGGGAATTATGAAACAGCTGGAACGTAAAGAATGCAAAGAGGAATTTGGAAGAAAACATTTGTATCCCTGCTAGCTTTATTTGGTGTAGCAAGACATAAAAACAATCCCTGTTCCCCAAAGCTAAAACTTTTGTGGCATGAAATACACTGATGGGGATATAGTTGGATAATGATGGAGTGAGCAGCTGGATTCTCTTTGGCATTTTTGCTTTAAACTGTCTGGGACCTGGTTGGAAAAAGGCCTTGGGCAGCGGGAGGGTGTAGGCTGTTGAGCAAGTGGCTTTGCTCCTTAGGGTGTATACTTCTTCAGAGCCTGTGGAGTGACAATTTATAGACGGAAAATTTGGGGAAGGACCGATCAGCATATAGAGGTTAGATCCCATGGAGCACTGTCATGCACTGTTCTGAGCTAACCACAGTGCAGTTATATCCCAACAAGAGGCTGGGAAAAGAGACCGGAAGTCAAAGAAGCCATTCTTGGGACAGTTGGGGGCTTCAATAGGGCATTTTCCTGTTCTGAAGAAGAAAAGACCTAAGTAGTCAGGACCCACCTCTTCCCCAAAAGGATGGGGCGACTGTCATTTAGTCCTTCTGCAGAAGTAAACCTTGGCCTTGCCTATAGTAATAAAAGTTGCTTAACTTTTGCAGCTCACATAGCACGTTCGTTCATCCTATCTCATTTCCCCCTCAGATCAGCCCTGTAGTTATCTCTCATTGCTCCGAGGTACAGAAAGCTCACTCAAGTGGCAACACTCAGAACTCAACTCAGGTTCTGCTGCAACCATGTCCTCCCAGCTCCCCTCTTCCCTTCCCTCTGTCCCTTCCTGTTTCTGCCTCTCTGATCTCTTCCTTTTGGTCCTCTGCTGCTGCTCCTGTCCCTGCCTTGCAGTGGGCAAAAGGAGCCCTTGCCTGTGCCCCCGAGAGTGTCTGTTCTTTTCACGGCAGTCCCACCCCGTGGAGTTGTTCCTACTCGGGATTGTTCATCTTCATCTTCAGCAATGATTCATCAGTCATTCCCTGAGTGTCTCCTTGGCGCTGAGCTGGGACCCGGGCACAAAGATGAATAAATCACAGATAGTGACCTCCATCTACTGGATTTGATTCCTCTCTCTCTCTCTCAAGCTGGGTCTTGAGTCTGGATCCTCTACCTCTAGACACCAGCCCTCTTCCCCTTGTCTCAGCAAGTTTTCCTGCCCTGTCCACATCGATCACTTCTTAGAATCAAGGGCAGGTGAGAAGAAGCTAGAGAGTTGTTCCGTCTTTCAACCTGCTTTTATGCTGCCGTTGTGAAAGAGCAGCAGATTGTAAGTAACACTCTGTCCTCTACACAGGGCAGGAAGGCCATGGTATTTACTAACAGAGGTCCTGTGTTTGAGTCCCAGCTTTATGAATTCCTAGGCCCGGAGGACAACTCCATCCCCTCAGCTGAGGTCTGGGTGGGATCCCTCTGATTCCCGCTGGCTGCAGCCTCAGTGGGGGCTCCATGTCCAGCCCCAGCATCCCGGGGAAGTGGTTCTGAGATGAAAGTGGCAACAATTCCTTCATGTCCAGGTTGCCTTTGCAGGGGCCTCTCTCCTGTACAGCCCTGACCTTCCACCCCTAGGGAGTATATGTGGCCTGTGTTAGTGGGGACGCTCTCGCCACGGGACTCTGGCCCCCACCGGCCTTTGCCCCACCAGCCTCCATTGCATTGTTCCTTGGAGGGGACATGGCACGGGGCTCCCTGCATCTTCTTGCTGCAAGAAGGAAGTCTTTGTCTGGCTCTTAACCTCCACCCAAAAACATGAGGTTCCCTCCTCTGCTTCTCCTTCTTGGATCACTTGTTCCACAGTGTCCTGGTCCCCAGGGCTGCTGTCTGCAGCACTGTCTGCCCTGAGCGTGCTCCTTCTGCACTTCCCAAGGCCTGGGCCAAGTGCCCTGAGGTGTAACGCTTGATTAGATACCAGCCTTGCTCTGCGGAGGAGATGGGCACAGCCAGAAACAAGTCATGGCAGTGGGCGCTCAGTGTGGGGGAGGAGCTGTGAGTTCCACCTGGAGTAGGGCAGAGCAGGAGCATGTCCCCATGGAGAAGTCGGCTGGCATCAGGGTTGGGCTATGGCAGGACCAGAGAGTGCAAGGTACACTTAGGATCCTGGGTATTCTAACCTTCCCACCCCCAACACACCTGCCCTGCCTGTCCTGTCACCTGCTCGCTATTCCTTTTTCTTCCCTGTGTCCCTGGCCCTCTTCCTGGAAAGTCTTTGGCTTCTCTCCCCGTCAGACAAGGATCGAGCCGGGTTCCAATTCTTGTTCCAAAGTCAACGTTTGGGTTGGCCCCGTCTTGATTCACACCACGGCCTACCTTGCACCAGCCAGACGTTCCTGTAACCAAACAGCTGCAAGTGTCTGAGACACATTGATGGCAATTTGAAGGGAGAGACACAAAAAACCGACTAACTCTCAGGGACAAGGAAACTCATTTTGATTGAAGCCTTTGTGTTAACAGCGAGAGACATTCCAGGTAGGCACACCTGACTCCAACTCTGCTCAGCTAATTCCTGCAGTGTGACCCTTGGCAAGTGGCTTCACCAACCTACACCTCTTTTCTCGTCTCTAAGACAGGATTTGCCTCGCTGAGTTTGGTAAAGAGTAGTGGCTTATGTGTGCCAGCCACTAATGTGGCTCAGTGGCCATCCTACGTAACCTCAGCAGATGGCAGCTGTGCCGGCCGCTGGCGTGTGAGTGCTGGGGAAGGCGGCGGGTTCTGGGGTTCCAGAGGCACAAGCCAAGTTGTGTGAACAGTGGAAGAGGACAAGCACCTGAACGTGACTGCAGAGTGGAGAAGTCTGCCGGGATCAGAGTGTGCAGAGCCGCGGGGTCCTGGCTTCATTCATCAGCCGTGAGCCCTCGTGTTGGGCCCCGCTGCAGGCACTGGGCCTATCGCAGCGAACAAGGCAGGCGTGGTCCTCCTCTCGTGGGCTCGTGTTCCCGTGGAGGAGACGTGAGCACGTTACACCGTCTGTGACCTTGGCGACTGCGGTGAAGAGGATACAACGGCAACATCCCAGAGAAAGCCTCGGGTGGGAGAGGGCTGCTTCGGACAGGTGGCTGGGAAAAGCCTCTTGGAGGTGACGTTGAGACCGAGTCCCAAATGGAGCCGGCCTGATGCGGGGAGGGGGCTGGTGTGTTCAGGACCCTTCATGCCAGGCCTGCTGGGAAAGCCGCCAGATTGACTGAGGACAATGAGCCAATCTAATAGCGCTCGGTCTTCTAAAATGGCAGGAGGTGTGGGAAAGAGGGGTCCCTGGAGGCCGGTGGACCTGAATTTGATCCTGTTTCTGCCCCGTGGAGCCCAGCACTTCACTTCCGCGCTCCAAAGTCTGTCTGTAAAGTAGGGCTTTGGGGCTTTAGGGAGGTGACGTGAACAGCGCTCCTGGCGCGTGGCCCCGGGGAGGGGAGCTGCCCGAGAGCCCCCTGCAATGGCCATTTAGCAGCCAAGGTCCAGGCAGGGCTCTGATGTCTGTCTGCTCCCCCAGGTTCCCCTGAGCAGGGGTAGGGGTGGCAATAGGAGCCAAGGTGAATGCACTTGCGAGCCGCTGAATTCTGTCTTTCCATGAAACGCGGAGAGGAGCCATTTAGTTATCAGCCGCTGCAGCTGGGCCTCAGGAAACCGCCCTGCCAAAGACTTCCTGTTCGTTTCCCAAGAGCCATGGTCTGATTCGAGAAGGACCAATGAAGGGGCTTTTGCGGGCCCAGCCCTGGGCCCTGAACTTGGCAGCTCCTGCCGGGCCTTTCCCAGGGCCATTTTGCAGAGGCGACTGAGGCTGGGGTGGGGACCAGTGCATTTTCAGAGGAAAGGTGCAGTTCCAGGGGCCCTGCAGGCTGTGAGGAGCTGCTCAGCGCTGGAACCCGGGCTCCCCACTGCCTGCCCGCGGCCCCGGGACAACATGTCTTTCCTCTGAAGACATGTTTGATCTGATCCTCTAACACCATCCCTTTCTGCTCAGCTAGGGGGCACAGACACTTTTTAAAAAACCGTACGCCCAGTTTTCTCCTGCACTAAGTGCTGATTTGTATGTCTGTTCTAGACACAAATAGAACAAAGACCCAGTTAAAGGGACGATGCCAGGGATGCAGTAAGAACACGATAGGAGACTGGCAGATACCCCTGGGAGATCCTCAGGTGTGGGGACAGAGAGATTTTGATGCTTTGTCAGCACTTTCCTCTCCCTCTCGTTTTCTTTAATTTTGAAATTTTCCAAACATACAGAAATGTCAAAAGAATAAGTGATTCTTCCTTCGCCTGTTTAGGAATAAAAATAAATAAATAAGTGAACGCCTGTATATCCTCAACCAAGATGCACTAATCTTAACATTTTGCCACATTTGCTTTCTTCCTCTTTGTGCATATGCAATTTTCTTTTGGAAATAAGTTGTATTATGTGAACTAAATTCTCATATAATATAATAAGTTGTATTATTATATCCCTAAATTCTTCAGCGTTATCTCCAAAGAACAAGGAGGAGATGCTTTAATGCAATGCTCTAACATAATCACAATACCTTTGTCACATTTAAGAAAATCAATAGTAATTCATAGATAAGATCGAATATCTAGTCCATATTCATATTTTCTCATTCCACCCAGAGAAAGTCTTGTGTAGTTTATCTTTTTCCCCACAAATGGGAGCCTTTCAAGTGAAAGCACAGCAGTTTTTGTATCTTTTGAGTCTCTTTTAATCTAGACCATCCTCCCACAAGCCCACGTCTTTTCCCCATTACTTTCATTTTTCGGCTTGTTTCTCATGGTGCAATGTGACGTGTTCCCCAGTCCTAGCAGTGCCGCCAAACTTGACTCGATGCAGGGTGAACACTGTTTACCGTTGGGACATGCCTCTGCCGCCGCTCAGGGCTGCCCGGCACCAGCTCAGCTCTAGCAGAGACGTGTACGCTGCATGGGACGGTGTGTGTGATGTACGTAGTGTAGAGAGATGACAACTGGGAGGAGAAATGCTAAACTGTTAGCAGTGGTGCCACTGTCTGGGCGACATTCGTTTTCCTCTTTATTCCTCTGTACGTTTTCTAACTTTGCCAAAACTAAGTACGTTTTTACTTCATAATTGGGGCCAAGGAGATTAAAAAGGCACGACATGATAGCAATGGTAGAGAGTTTGGAGAGTAATGACAACAAAGCCAGGCACAATCCCACCACCTGAACACATATATAATGATAGTTTAGATGCTCCTGGGCTTTTTTCAAGAATGCTTTGTACATAATTCTGCATTTTAATGTTTTATTTTTTTTTGCATGCTCTCCCAAGCACATTTCCGATGTAGTACTCTGTCTTGTTCTTTTCACTGATAACCGTGGACATATGGGTGAGGAACTGGCGAGAGGTGGTAGGTGGTGCAGTTTGTGCACTGCACAAGGCACCCAGCTCCGGTGCAGCTCAGGCTCAAGTCCTCCCTGAGCCCTGTGCCCACTCAGTGCACCTCCCCGAAGGAGCACCTTTTCCTGACTTACCCAAAGGCAGCCTGCAAATCTATCCACAAATCCTTGGCGGGCTCAGCATGCCATGTGTACGCACAGATGCCAGGGTAGTGCCTGCTGTTGGAATCGGGCACTGAGAGCTCTGTCCTGGGGATGAGGCTGGAGACAGCAGAGGGGGCCGGATCATGCGAGATTCCGTTTGGTGTCCGAGTGTAGACACGGAGCTGCTGCTGGTCCTCCCTGAGGCCTGAGGAGCACACAGAGGTCCCGTCTAAGCCTCACCACCTTCCCCTCTGCTCCCTAGGATGCCTTCCGAGCCTTCCACCCTGACCTTGATTTTGTGCGCAAGTTCTTGAAGCCCCTGCTGATTGGTGAGCTGGCCCCAGAGGAGCCCAGCCAGGACCGCGGCAAGAATGTGAGTCGGGCCTGCAACCTGGGTGGGGATGGGCGAGAGGGTCCCCTTGCCCCAGGACCAGAGTGGCCGGGGCTGAGGCAGAGACGCCTTTGTCCAGGAGGAGCCACTGCGGATCCCCTGTGGTCAGGGAGGACCTTAGAGCCTCCGCTGGGAGCCGGGGCTTGGCGAAAGCTAGTGACATCTCTTTTCTCCTGGCTGGATTCATTTTCCTCCTCCTTCCTTTCTTTCCAGAAAGGTGCCAGATGCTGGTCTTGTACATGACAATCTAGGAGAAAGTGTAGAAACACTAATCAGATAATGACAAGTGTGGCTGCTTCAGGCTGTGGGGTCTGGGAGCACCTCTTTGAGAAGGAATGACCATTATGTCGTCATTTCTTCATCTCTGCTATGGGCCAGACACCCTCCCGGGTGCTGGGCTTCAGGGACAGAAATATGGAAAAATAACAGCACCTGAGGTCTCATGGGGCTGTTTTGTTGAACAATGAAGTAGTGCATGTACCAGACCCCATGTAAGCGACAGAGCAGAGTACAGTGTGCTGGAGGGAGTCTCTAATACTTCCCCTCGCTGGTCTCCTCCACTCTCCCCTCCATCCCTGCCTTCCCCTGCCCACATCTACCTTCCCCAGAAGCCTGGTTCTCCCTGGTCCTCAGCCCTGTCCTTCCCCAGGCCCATCTGGCCCAGCCTCGCTTTGGGCAGGGTGTGCAGGTCTGTAGCAGGCCTGCCGTGACCTGAGGGCTGAGGCTGGCACCGTGGAAGTCCCGCTTCCCTGTCACTGGCAGGCAGGGCCCTGGAGCCTGTGTGGAGCCTGCGTGCCAGCAAGGAGGCTGGGTCCATTTACTCACTCCGCTCCTGGGACCCCATGGCGCCTTCCAAGCTTGCCACCTCTCCCTGCCACCCAGGATGAGACATTCCCTGGGAAAGCCAGGTCCTTTCCCTGGTCAGCCCTTCCCACTCTTGGTGCCAGCCTGGGCTGGAGCCTCAGCGGGAGCCAGGCTGGACGCAGGGTCTTTCCAGGCTGGACTCAGCCAGTCCTCTGCCACTGAATCTGGCCTTCCCAACAGATGCAGGCTGCCCCATGTGTCCTCCGGTGGCCAGTCCCCACTCCCCGTTGTGCCCCTTCTCGCCTTTCCCTCCTTGCCTTCCCCCTGCCCACGCTGACCCACGCTTGTCTCCTGCCTCTGTCTTATGAGGCTCTCGGCCCTCCCTCCTGCTGCGTCTCCCACCCCCTACCCCAGCCTTGTCCCCCTCACTCCCTTCCAGGCCCCCTTTCCTGCTTTTGAGAGTCTGCACCACGTGGCACCCAGGCTCCCAAATCCAGCTTCCTCTACCCACAGGCTGCCAAAACCGCCCTCGGAAGCACCTCGGTCATGTCCCAGGGGTACCTGTAGCCTCCTATCTCCACTTTCCTCCCCTGCGTGCCTGGCCCCGAGTCTGCTCCTGTTCCGGCGTCCTCCTTTCTCCCAGCGATGCCATCTGTTCCCAGAGCCATCGTGCTCCCTTCACTCCGCCCCTGCCTCCCTGGCGCCAGGTGCCTGGCCTCAGCCCGCCTCCTCCTGCCTTCCCCGGCTCTCCGGGGCAGGGACTCCGACCTGCAGTAGTTGGTGTCACCCCCAGCCCAAACCCCTCAAGACCCAACAGAGTGCCCAGAACAAGTGGCATAGTGTCGGGTGGTGGAAAATGCAAGGTGTGGTAAAATATACATATACATAATGTAAAATTTACCATTTTCATCATATTTAAGCGTACAGTTCGGTGGCATTAAGTACATTCACACTGTTGTGCAACCATCAGAGCCATCCATCTCCTGAAAGATTCATCATCCCAAACTGAAATTGTCCCCATTAAATGAACTCTGACAACCACCACTTTACTTCCTGTCCCTGTGAATTTGAGTCCTCTAGAGACTCATATAAGTGGAATCGCACAGTATTTATCCTTTTATGTCCGGCTTATTTTACATACCATAATGTCCCCAGGGCTCATCCATGTTGTAGCATGTGTCAGAATTTCCTTCCTTTTCTAAGGCTGAATACTATTCCGTCATATGTGTGGACCACATTTTGTTCATACATCTGTCAAGAGACAATCGGATTGTTTCCACCTTTTGCCTATTGTGCATAATGCTGCTACGAACATGGGTGTATAAAATGCAAGATTTTGAGTCAAATCCTTTCTCTGCCACTTAACTAGCTGTGGACAAATGCACGGGCCCCAGGGCTGTGCCAAGCAGTGGTAACGGCCGTCATTGTCGTGTGCGGTGGCCGAGCTCCTGCAGGGTCGAGGTTTGTGGGTTTGTCCCCTCTTGCCACCGCTTCTCCAGGGTGTGCAGTGGGTGTTGAGAAGCTGGCCCAAGCTGGCTGTCCCCTCCAGAGTGGCTGCGTGGCCAATCTCCTTCCCGGTGCCTTTTCTCAACAGTCTCAAATCACTGAGGACTTCCGGGCCCTGAGGAAGACTGCCGAGGACATGAACCTGTTCAAACCTAACCACCTGTTCTTCCTCCTCCTCTTGGCCCACATCATCGCCATGGAGAGCATCGCGTGGTTCACCATCTTTTACTTTGGCAATGGCTGGATTCCTACCCTCGTCACAGCCTTTGTTCTTGCTACCTCTCAGGTGAGGCATGACACCCTCACCTGTCACTTGAGGCCCCACACCCCCACCTGCCCCAGTTCGCAGAGGGCTGGTGCCTGTCTCCTGATGCTGTGATGGCATGTGTGACCCTTTCTCCCCAGGCCCAAGCTGGATGGCTGCAACACGATTATGGCCACCTTTCTGTCTACAAGAAGTCCATGTGGAACCACATTGTCCACAAGTTCGTCATCGGCCACTTAAAGGTAAATGTCAGCAGCCCTGGGCGTCCGTCCCGTTGTCCCATTGGTTGGCAGTTGGCGCAGTGCGATCACACTTCACTCGGAGGCCGAGACTCTTTTCTGCTCAGTGTCTGAGGCTCCAGGGTGACAAGGCATGTCTGCACATGAGCTGTGTCTTCTAGTGGCATGGGCTATGCTGTGGGACACGCTGATCCTCTGTTCCTCAGACTTCCTGGGCCCGGTCTCCACACCAGGTCAGACCCACAAAACCACAATGTCTAATTACAAAGACAGGCACATGCCCTTTTTAATCTGTTGGCTCAGTTGATTATATTGTTTGGAGCTCTTTAGCTAAGGACTTATCTAAAAAATTCCTTTTAGTCCGGGCCAGTAAAGCCGCAATATCCGGATGGATTGCGCCTCCTTTCACTGGGCGTGAGCTTGTCAATACAGCGTGTTCCTCCTTTTTCCCTCTGGTCCCTGTTTTCCAGGAAGTACAAAGTAACATTTGAAATGGCAACTCACCTTAGTCTGCATTTTTGGTATACTCATTCCCGCTTCCTCATGCATCATTTATGCTTTTAGCCTTATTTTAACCATTCTGTTAATATGAGTCCTTTGTCTTTAGCAATCTCATATACTCTTTGGAAATATGTGGGGTATGGAACGTAGAAGATGTCATCCTACAAGGCCTTTGATAAGGGACATCAGACTATGTGGTGGTCGGCTGAGCCAAAGGACGAAAGTCGTTTAAAACACAAGTGGTCAGGCAGTCCTGCCTTCCCCGCTCTAGCTGGTGAGGCGGACTCACAGACGCTCAGCAAGTTTGTGAAAATCTGACCTTGAGTTGCTGGTGGTTTGGGGCCGACCTGAGAGGTGTCATCTCAGTTTTGAAAATAAGTCCTTGCCAGTTTTCTCTCTGAATCACACCATCCCCACCCCAGCCTACCCCAGTGGGATCTAGCTGGGTCCCAAGAAAGGCTGGGGACTAAGGACTTCACCCTCCCCATCCCGGGTTGTGCTTAGCCCTTCTTCGACCCAGGCCACACTGGGCTCTTGGCTTGCCGGCTACAGTTCGGGATGGGGGGAAGTCGCCACTGAGCTGGTCACCAGCTCCACAGCAAGCGGTTGGCCTGGCCCCGAGCCTGAAGCAGCCTGAGAACCTGGTCTCTTTCCAGAATCTCAGGGGTGAAGGGAGAGGGTGCACATAGTAGAGTGCTTTGTTTCATTTTATACCCTTTTCTTTCGGATAAAGCCCTGCTCGACCTCCTCCTCCCCACACGCTTAACAAAGATGAGCTGTGTCCCGTTTCCAGACTCTGGGCAGGGAGTTCCTGCCCAACGACCCTCAGTCCTTGAAGAGCCCTGGAGCACAGCTCTTGTGTCCAGTGGAGGATGAGGCAGGACAAAGGAGTGGCCTCTATGAAGAATGAGGATGACGGCAAATGGGTCCTTGGGCTTGGGCACGTGGGCTCCACACATGGCTCACCAGCCCCCCCCCGGCTGTGTCCTTGGTGTTGGGTCGCAGAGCCAGGCCAGTGGTATGGCCCTGCAGTGACTCAGGGGTGCCCCGGAATGAGGAGGTCACAGCTTGCCTGAAATCCAGCTCTGGCACTGGGCGGGTACACAGCCAAAGTAGGCAAGCCTTTTAGACTCATCTGTGCCTCTGGTCCCCTTGCTGGGAGAGAAGGGGCTGGCTGCAGGGAGGTCCTCAGGGGCCTTGCCAACCCGGATGTTCTCGCACAAGTGGGTGAGGCCAGAGAGCAGGTTGCCCAGGGTTTTGGGGCGCCGGGACCCACTTCTTACGGTCTGACTGCACTGTTGTCACTGCTGTGGGATTTCTTGTGCGCTCTCCACACCCTGACCTTCCCTTTGCCTTAAGCCCATGTCATATCCGGCGGACATTTCTTCCAGGGGGTGGCCTTTCGCAAAGACAGTTCTGAGCTTAAAACCCTTTCGTTGTTCAGCGTTATACTTGGGATAAAATGCAAACTTCGGGGCCAGTGCCACAGAGACGCTGCTGCTGGAGGTGGCGTTCCACCAGCCTCTCTGCGGCTCATTTCAGGCCGCCAGGGCTGGGGTCAGGGTGGGGCAAGTGAGGCCCTCACCCAGGGTGCCCGATATAAGGGGACACCACACAAACTCAGGAGTCAAGATAAATAGTGTTTTAATGCAATATTTTCTGTTGGTTTTTTTACATTTTTTAACAGAAATCTATAAAATTGCAATATGTTTTTAAAAATAAAAATTAATGCAAAAAAATTCTCAATGAACAAAATATCAAAATTTTAAATAAAGGTCAGGGCTGAACTGAGGCAAATGGAAAAACATGCACCCCTCTATACATGTTGGTGTGTCAATTTTTTCATGGTTGATTTGGTTTTGTTTTCCTCCAAAGCATTAAAGTAGTTGAAAAAATGCTTAAAAGTTGAGAAGTCAAAAAAGTCACAACATTCTAGGTTTAAATGTTTTATTTATCCCCAAAGAGAATTTATTATACTTTTTACTTCAGTTTAAGATAATTAAAAATGATTTAAACTCATCACTTGGTTGACAGAAATCATCAAACTCGGCAGTTTTCTCAATTGAAAACGAGACCTGCCAAAAAGGAGATTTTAAAAATGACTTTCTGGTCGGGCACGGATTACAGCTCACGCCTGTAATACTACCACTCTGGGAGGCTGAGGAGGGAGAATCACTTGAGCTCAGGAGTTTGAGACCAGCCTGAGCAAAATTGAGACCCCATCTCTACCAAAAATAGAAAAATTAGCCGGGTATGGTGGCGTGTGCCCTGCGGTCCCAGCTACTCAGGAGGCTGAGGCAGGAGGATCACTTGAGCCCAGGAGTTGGAGGTTGCTGTGAGCTATGATGACACCACTGCACTCTAGCCCAGGCAACAGTGTGAGACTCTGTCTCTAGATAAATAAATAAATATTTTTTTTAAAAAAAGAAAATTATTTTTTCCATGAGTTCACTTCCATTAAAGCCAGGAGTGCACATTTCTCCTTTTTTCTCGGGCTCTGATAATGGCCCCACATAGCACTGTTGCTGGTCAAGGTCCTACCAGGGAGCTTTCCTTTGGCTTCTGGAACATTCTACATTCCCCTTTCCCTCCCAGGGCCTTCACCTAGTCCCTTCCCTCTGTCAGGAAAGCACCCATCACTCTGCCTGGCCACCTTCTCAAGCTCCGTGGACACGTCTCATGTGGTGTGATGAGGCGGACATGCCCTGGCAGTGCCCTGGGGACGAGGCTTTGTCTCTGGGTTCACCACTTCGCCCCCCAGGGCCACACACAGCAGCTGGCTCACCCCATTCTGGGGACGCTCGGGGCTGGGCATTGTTGCGGAGCAGGGAGGGCTTTGTGGTGTCCAGGAGGAGGGGTTTCTGAAGGATAAGGAGGGCTTTGCCTAGCAGAGAAGTATGGAAGAGAATCATAGCAGAGGAGTAGCAGGGACAAAAAGTGTTTCATTCCATCTCATCCCACGTCCAGGGAGGGCCGGGACTACCCCGTCCCCCTGACTTTGCTCACAGCCCGTCTTTCTTTCCTGCATTTATTCATTCGAAAAACTTCTCTTGGCTGGTATACTCTAAACATCATGCTTACTTGTGACATGCCTCGTCCCTCGGTCTCTTTGTACCAGAGACTTTTCCATTTGGTTCTTCCCAGGATTTTTGTGCCTTTTGGCTACAAATGCCCATGTGTCATCTGATTCCTCAAGCCTCTAAGCCAGGGGTCCTCAAACTTTTTAAACAGGGGGCCAGTTCACTGTCCCTCAGACCGTTGGAGGGCCGGGCTATAGTTTAAAAAAAAAAAAAAAACTATGAACAAATTCCTATGCATACTGCACATATCTTATTTTGAAGTAAAAAAACAAAACGGGCAAAAACACCCGGTGGGCCGGATAAATGTCCTCGGCGGGCTGCATGTGGCCCGCAGGCCGTAGTTTGAAGATGCCTGCTCTAAGCTCTTATTTTTTTTTCCCCGCTCTCATGGGTTTTAAAGTCTCCCTGCTTCCAGGGGCCTGCGGTCACTGCAAAGACCACGGCCGTCCATTGCTGTTCCCACCTACGGCTTAGTGTCCAGAGACCATGTTTGTGCCAAAAGCATCTTCCAAGTAAAATGTTTGTTTAGCAAATAGGCCTTTGTAGATGGCCAAAGCATTGACCTGGCCAGAGTTCACCGGCACAGTCCTGATGCCAAAGGGTCAGAAAAGTCCGTTTTCTTCCACGCACCGCCGGATGACGTTGCTGACGGCCATGAATCCGCAGAATGTCTAGAGCTTAAACTGATGAGACAGAATCTGCGGTCTCAAAATAAACACCATGTTATGCTTCTTGTCTCGTGGAATCATAATTTTATTTCTTAGAAGCAGAGAAGCTCTTCCTGGTTAATGTCAGCAATTGTCTACTAAGCCCTCCCGATAGGCTTCGGGTGAGACAGGAATCTCAGTGTTCACCCCTCAACGTAGCAGCATGTCTGAGCTCTCCAAGAACAGGGACCACTTGTGGTCTTCTTTTTTATTTTTATAAAAAGGTTTATTGAGATATAATTCACATACAGTTTGCCCACTTCAAGTATACAGATCAATGACTTTGTCCAAATGCAGGGATTTATGCAACTATCTTGACAATCAATTTTAGAGCACCTTCATCACCTCCAAAAGAAACCCCACACCTCTTAGGCATTACAGCCCAACCCCCTCATCCCCCACCGGACCCTGGCCCCAGCCCTAGGCAGCCAGTCATCTTTCCTTGTCTACAGATGTTCCTACTCTGGACACGGCATAGCAATGGAATCGTGTAGCATGTGATCTTTTGTGGCTGGCTTCTTTTACTTCACTTAATGTTTTAAGGTCCATCCACATTGTAGCATGTGTCAATAATTCATTCCGTTTTATGGCATGGCCAAACAATACTTCATTGCATGGATGTGCTATCTTTTATTTATCCATACATTTGTGGATAGACATTTGGGTTGTTTCTACTTTGGGGTTATTTTGAGGAATGCTGTTATGGACACTCCCATACAAGTTTTGTGTGGACATGTTTTCATGTCTCTTGTGTGTACACCCAGGAGAGAAATTAGCTGGGTCACATGGTGGGGACCACTTACTGTCCCTGAAACCCCTTCACCTTGCACAACACTGGCGCACAGAGGCGTGTGGGGGATGAGTGGGTGTGGAAGGCTCCATTCCTGGTGTTGGTGGAGAGGCAGACACTGCCCCCCACACCTGCTGAAGCACTTGCCATGCGGTCCCACACCAGCATCCCCACCACCATCACCGTCTTGTGATTGGGGAAACTGAGGCCTGGAAGGGTGAAGTAACTTGACTCCATTCGGGGCTGCCAGCGCTCTGGGCTCAGTAGTGGCAGGGCTGTGCTCTGACTTTTGTGGGGCCCAAGGCGCTGTCCCTGAGTGTTGGCAGTGCTAGGAACTGGTCCTGAATGGGTCCCATGGCAGGCAAACCAAGGTCCCCATTGGATGGCATTGCTCAGCCCAACCCCTCTCCCCACACAGGGTGCCTCCGCCAACTGGTGGAACCATCGCCACTTCCAGCATCATGCCAAGCCCAACATCTTCCACAAGGATCCAGATGTGAACATGCTGCACGTGTTTGTCCTGGGCGAGTGGCAGCCCATAGAGGTATGACGAAGGGGATGGCGTTGGCCTGAGCTGGGAGTGGATAAGGAATCCTGCGGGGTCGACACTCAGCCAGGCACATCGACATCTGATGTCACACGGGAAAGCTTTCCCAGGCGCTCTGAACTGTTCAGCTGGGATTTTTATGGAATAGGCTCGTGTAAATACTGGACACATGTCCTTACCAGAGTGTGGGATGCCTCCTCCTCCCAAAAGGCTGGGGGAGAGCGTTCCCTGGCTGGTTTCTGCCCGGGGCAGAGGGAAATCTCATTCCAGTTTATAAGAAGGCAGGACTCCAGGGCTCAAGCTTGGTCCCCAGTGGGCAAGCTCACATTTAGAAAACCTTATTTGGAGAATCATAGTCTTCTATGCTGGGAGGAACCTCAGCGTGGCCTGG
Organism: Cheirogaleus medius; assembly: GCA_008086735.1. Taxonomy (NCBI): domain Eukaryota; kingdom Metazoa; phylum Chordata; class Mammalia; order Primates; family Cheirogaleidae; genus Cheirogaleus; species Cheirogaleus medius. Next base: position 1,934,551 of record VBSM01003155.1, read on the forward strand.
TCCAACCTGCTCCAACAGGATGAAAAATCGAGGCTCAGCAGGAGGGTGGGACATGTTCAGGGTCACATAATTTAGTGGCCAGTCGAGGATGAGGCCCCAGAGCCTTTAACTGCTAGGCTGTTTCCTTCCACATACCACAGCATCTTATTTTTATATTAGTTCATTGTTTTACTACAAATACAGAACACACTTGGTACAAACATTTACATAGTATAGAAATACACAGAATTAAAAATGATCTCTTATTGTCTCCACCACCCCCTCTTGGCCTCAAATGTCATGCCCTTGCAGGTTCCCACTGTGAAAAAAATACTATATATCCTTTCAGATATATTATATGTGTATATAAACATGCGTATAGCTGTTTCTTTACAAACAAAAGTTCTAAAAAATTATACCTTCTCTTCTGAAATTTGCCACCTCTCCAAAGGTGGCCCCCTTCCCCAGAGTCCAAGCAGATTAGTTTCATCCTTCTCAGCGGCTGTGCTGTATTCTGTTGTATTTCTCTACTTTCACATAACCTACATTATTTTACAAGGCAGGAAAATTGAGTGTTACTGATTCTTAATTTCTTTCGAATAAAAGCACCCCAATGCCTTTAAAGAATGTCCTTAACATTTTTTTTTT
>VBSM01003155.1:1945848-1956143 GCA_008086735.1 Cheirogaleus medius
CGGACCCCGTGTTTGCTCTTTCTCTTCTCCTTCCCTTCGCTTCTCCCCCAAACTCTGCCCTCCTGGGCCTGCCCTCTGTCAGCCTGGCCCTCCCCGCCACCTCACAGCCCCTTCTCCCCAGGAGCAGAAAGGGGTGGCCATGGGAGGTGGCACCGTCCCCACCTCCACCCTCTGCCCCTAAAGATTGAAGGAGCCCAGAGGTCCACGGGTCTGGCTCTCCTTGCAGCCTGGCCACCAGGCCGCACACTCTCCCCTTTTGTCCCTCAGATGCTCTCGGGATCCACGGGGCAGGGTCCTAGGCAGCAAGGGTCCCGACCCTCCAGGCCTGGCTCTGCTCTCCACGTCGGCCACCACTGGTCTGCCCTTTGTAGGTAGGGCAGCTGGGACCAGTGGCGCCTCCCTTCAGATGTCAGGGCCCTGGGCCTCCCGCGCCCACCACTGGAGCTCTCTGGCCCTGGGCTTGCGCAGGCCCCATTCCACCACCTACTCAACTCGAGCCTATGACGGTGCCACCACAGGGGAGTCCCTAGTGTGGGCTCAGCAGAGAAGATGGCCAGGTTGGGGGAGGGGCCAGCCGGCCTTGTTCAAATGTTTGTCTTAGTTGAGAGGCCCAAGATTAAGGAGCAGTCAGACCCTTTTTCCAAATGCTCTGTCACCTGCTGGACAGTGCCAGCAAGTGGCACTGGTCTACTTGGGCTGCAGGAGGGCGCTGGAGCCGGAGGTCCCGGCCCCTGCCGGAATCAGGGCTGCTGTGTGGACAGCGCCGTCTCACCACCCCCGGGCGCTCCTGTCTGCACTCTCTGTTCTGAACCTTTTGCTCCAGGATGCGTTCCGATAGGAGCGGGCAGGGGCTGGGCCTGTGACAATCTGCCTTTTACCACATGGCCTCGCCAGACTCGCCCACGCGGGGCTCGCTCACAGTGGTCGGGGTGGCCCCGACAGTCAGGGCCTCTAGGCAGGAGGCTGAGTGGGAGGGAGGCTCAGGAGGAGGCAGCCCTGCGTGGCCAGGGGACAGGAACCTCATGAGGGCTGAGCTGGAGCCCAAAAGAGGAGCAGGTGGGGGCCGGAAGTGAGGGCAGGACGTCTTGCTGCTGGGAGGGATCCTGAGCTGCTGCGTTCAAAATCTAACCCACTAACCAATATTTAGATTCAGGGGAGGAGCGGGGCGTGAACGCCTCAGAGAGGGGACCAGCATCTAGTGTTGACAGACCTCCGAGTTGCCATGGCAACAGGGTCCGCCTGGGCCCCCGCCAGCTACCATATGGCAGGAGGAATCCATAGGGAACTGATCTTAATTTTTATCATGTTGCTTCCTCACCCCTACATTTTTTGGAAATAAAGGAAGTAATTTTATTCTCACTTCGTTTTGCTTTCTGCAAGTCAATGCTAGGCCGAGGCATGAGGGCCTCCCAGCGGGCACTGCGGAGGGGCCCATGTTTGTGTCCCTCTGTCCCCTCCCTCCCCTGTGGCCTCTCTGTGCTGTTCTCCCTGCTGCCTCTGAAGTGCACTCTGGGCCAGGAACTTGGGGCAAATGACCCCAAAACAGCGGCCTGCCTTCCTCCTCCTGGGCCCCTCAGCAGCTGACCCCACCCAATTCCAAAACACCGGTGGAGCCACGTGAGGCTTTCCAGAGGCCTTTGGAGGGTGGCACAGGGATAACTGCAGAGGCCACCTTCCCAACACCCTCACCCCCATCTGTCTCCTCATCGCCACAAGTGCAGCCTGTCCTCATCCCTGAACCCACTGTCCTCAGGGTGCCAGGGCAGACAACCCCAGGCCCCCCCAGAAGGGCTGAGGAAGGCCCTGGACACCGATGCTTCCATCTGTGGCCCCTGTGCCCATGCAGTGGCTCACTCAGAACCCGTGTGCTGTGGGGGCCGATGTGATCCCGGCCCAGGTCACCAGCAATGACACGGAGACTGGGTCCTAGGTCTGTCTGACCCCAGAGCCCTGGAAGAGTCCAAAGGATCGTGCCAGGGGCACTTGTACAGTTTGCCCCCCTGGCCTACACGTCTGAACATTGTCTCTGGGCTGGCGCCCTGGCAGGCCCGAGCCTGGGAAGGTGTCGCAGGGAAGGGCCAGGAGGGACTGGGGAGCCTGTGCCTCAGGAGCTCCCCGAGCCCCGCAGCTACTCCCAGCAGGGCTGGGGAGGGCCTCTGCGTGGACCTTCAGCCCCCAGCCCAGCTTTGCCTGACTGCAGTCTAGCCAGGTAGGGACAGCCCAGCCTGGGTGCGTGTCAGTAGTATGGCCTGGGACTGCAGGGGAAGCCCCGATCCAGGAGGCAGACATCCCTGTTGACTCACCGAGTGGCCCTGGGGATTCCTTTGCCCTTCCTGGCCCTCTGAGCCACAATCTCCCCATTTGTACAGTGCAGGGGCTGAGCCGCAGGGACCCCAAAGATGGTGTCATCTCTCAACACCTGTGTGCCCTTGGCCTTGCCCTCCTGGTGGAGCCACTGGAGGCCTTGGAGGCTGCAAGACGGTGGAGAACCTGCCTTCCGCCCTTACCTGTGCCTGTGTTCCACCTGCCACCTGGGCTGGACCTGGTGCCCTGACTCCCAGGATGGTACAAGACAGGATGGCGACCAGCCCAGGCACCCGACCCCACCAGCTGAAAATCCAGGGTCCATCACCCATGACAACAGGGGCCCCAGGGAGGGGGAGAGTGGTGGAGGGCACTAAAGGCCAGGTGAACGCTTCGGCTTTGAGGGCTCCCAGCTCCATGGGCACTTGGATCTTCCCTGTGACTTCCTGCCCCAGACCCGCCCTGCCCTCGAGCCTTTGGGTGAAGAAGCCAGGGGCATCCATACCTACTCCCCGCCCAGCAGCCCCCTCCTGTCCCAGTACTTGCCTGAGGCTCTTGCCCACCACCCCCAGAATTGTGGGTTTCTGACCCCTGCCCCTGCCAAAGTCCTGACACGCTAATATTCAAGGCCCTGTGTGACCAACCCCGACACCTGTGGACACCTCCATCACAGGCGAGAAAGCCGACACCAGAAGGGAAAAGACTGGCCTGAGGCCACAGAGCAGCTGAGTCAGGCAGCAGTGGGATTCCTGTCCCTAACCCAGCAGGCCCCTGGTCACCTCCTCTTCCCCCTGCACGGGAAGGCCTGGTTCCCCGACCAAGGCACCCTGTCCCTCTCATGTCAAATGTCAGACTGCTCCTGGGCACAGGGGGTGGAGGGCCTAGTCCCTGTGGAGGAGATAAGAGCTCACCCACAGCAGGTGCCACTGAGATAAAAGGGTATCAGCTTTGCAGGTGGTGGGGTGGGTGCAGGGCGGCAGGCCTAGAGCAGGGGCTGGCAAAGCAGCCTGGGCTGTACATGGAGCCCAGTGTGGGAGGGGCAGGGGACCAGCAAGGTGGGCCAGGGCGGAGGTGGCAGCCACCTGAGGGCTTGGGCTCGGGCTGCCCTCGGGAGCACCTGGCCACCACGCATGTGACACAGCACCTTGGGTCCTGCTGCACTGTCCCCTGTGAGGTGTGCCCCTCTGGATAGGACGCAGCCACTCAGAGCTCCCGTTCTGACATCCGGGATGGAAGGAGCTTCCCCCAGCAACTTTGTGGGAATGAACAGGCTGGAGGGGAAGGCCTGGCCCAGGTCCCAGCTCCAGGCTCTCTGACTGGCTTTTCTGTTGCTAACCATCTTGGCTTCACACATAACAGAACGAGCGGCTCCCCGGCATGCTAGGATACCTTGACCATGTCCCTACCATCCTCCACTATATAAACTTCTCTTTGGATTTTTAATTTTTTTCTTGGAGATAGAGTCTCGCTCTATTGCCCAGGCTCACAGCAACCTCAAACTCCTGGACTCAAGCAATCCTCCTGCCTCAGCCTCCCGAGTAGCTGGGACTACAGGCATGCACCACTATGCCCGGCTAATTTTGTCTATATATTTTTAGTTGTCCAGCTAATTTCTTTCTATTTTTAGCAGAGATGGGGTTTTACTCTTGCTCAGGCTGGTCTCAAACTCCTGACCTTGAGCAATCCCCCCGCCTCGGCCTCCCAGAGTGCTAGGATTACAGGCATAAGTTCTGTGGATTTTGAAGGCATTTAGGTCTTTCCTCTAAGCCATCAGATTCAAGAGCAAGTATCCAACGGGCACAGGGAGCCCGGAGAGGGTGGGGAGTGAGTCGCTCCAGGACACAGCGGGGGAGGCACACGGGGGAGAGACCAGGGAAATCTCCACCACCTCTGTCACGAAGGAGTCTGTCCACATGACAGGCAGGGGCTGGTTCTTGTGAATATCCATTTCCCACGTCTGCCTGGGCTGGAAACTCTCAGTAAATGTTGGCTGATTGGGGAACGAATGAACACACGGTCATGGCTTCCCTCGGTAGCTCTGCTTTTTCTCTGGGCCCAGGACGCTCGTGCACACGATAAAAAGGTACACGGGGTCTCTTAGAGGCACCGCCACAGCCTTTCCCTCTTTCCTGGCCCTTGTTCCCTACGTCTCTGCTCTGAGCGAATGAGACACCTACAGTTAGAGAAGGAGGCGCTCCGCTCAGGAGAGGGGGGTGACCTGCTTCAAGGGTCAGTCAGGATATCAGGGACAGTGGGACAAGGGCAAAGACGACCTGCCAGTGACAGGTTTCAGGCAACGGGACGCTCAGGAGCACGTTGCTGGACACTCCCTTCGGCCACCGCCAGGGGCAGCATAGAGCACAGCCCGCCCCAGAGCGGTGCAGAGCGTCCGGGCGCCCCTGGGTGGCGCAGCAGGCTCAGCGGTCCGACGGGACCAGGGATGGAGGGAATGCCCCCCTCTGCCCATGCTGGCTCGGTGCTCCCACGTGGCTCCAGGAGCCAGCTGGATGTGGACAGGTGGTGACAGGAAGGGGGACCCCCTGCAGAGGGAACAGCCTGTGCAGACACTGAGTGCTGGACCTGCCCTGGGCATAAGACATTTGCACTCAAGACAGGAAGCACCTTTCAAGGAGCATCCAGTCCTACCCTCAGTTGGAAATCGGGGCTCAGAGAAGGCAAAGGGCTTGTCCCAGGTCACAGAGCAAGTAGTGACCCCAGGGCATTGGGCGATGTGCATAAAATTTGTAAATAAACTTCTGAGCCTGCTGGTGGGCCCTTTGCTAACAACCTTCCATGCAGCATCCCTCCCATCTTCCATCATCATAGGAGGGGGTGGAACTACTGCTCAGAGAGGTTGAGCAACTCCCCAAGGTCACACAGCCTACATCCTGGCAGATAGGACTTGCCCCCCATGCCTGTTTGTCTGACTTCAGAGAGGAGGGAGAGGAAGCAACATGGAGTGGGTTAGGGTGGGGCTGGGTGACACCTGGCAGAAAGCACATACCTCATTCGAGACCAAGCTGAAGAGGCTTCCCCGCCCCCCCCCCGCGTCTGCTTCCTTGGCCCTGCCCAGGAGGCTCCTGCTGGCACTGCCCTGGGCTGGGAGGCCATGGGGGGCTTTGGGTTGTCTGCCCCTGGGCCACCCCCGACGACTTGCTGAGGCCTCCCTTGCCAGGATCCGGGATGCCACCAGCCTCCAGCAGTGAATGAGGTCAATACTGTAGGTGCTGTCACAGAGACTATGGCCACAGGCTGGGGCGGGCAGCGGGGAGCCCCAAGGGTCAGGGAGAACTTCTTGGATGGGGAGCCCCTGGAAAGAGCTGCAAGAGTCCATGGGAACGTGTACAGCACCCTGCCCTGCTCAGGGACTGTCATGATCAGCATTAGCATTAAGGAGTTTTCTCTCTCTTTTTTTTTTTTAGACAGAGTCTCGCTCTGCTGCCTGGCTAGAGTGCCGTGGCGTCAGCCTAGCTCACAGCAACCTCAAACTCCTGGGCTCAAGTGATCCCCCTGCCTCAGCCTTCAAGTACGTGGGACTACAGGCATGTGCTACTGCACCCGGCTAGTTTTTCTATTTTTAGTAGAGACAGGGTCTTACTCTTGCTCAGGCTGGTCTCAAACTCCTGAGCTAAAGCAATATGCCTGCCTTAGCCTCCCCCAGTGCTAGGATTACGGGCCTGAGCCACCACACTCAGCCCTAAGGAGCTTTCTAGATAGTCTTGGAAGAGAAGTTCACAGGCTGAGACACCCAAGGCTTCCTTGTGGAGGGGGTGGCTTGGGGGCAGCATGGCATCTCCCCAGCCTCACAGAAGGTGGGCTCGGGAAGGACTGAACAATTTGCGCCTCTTACCCCTCCCGAAAGGAGCCCAGCCCAGACCAGTGGGAGCCCCGACAGGGTGGGGGCAATCCCTGCAGCTGGTGGGCAACCCTGGCTCCCACTCCAGAAAGGCCTTGGAGAAATCCTAGCTCAGCATTTCAACTTTTTCTTCTTTAAGCTGCTGACACTTGAGACAAGACCTTCAGCGCAGCGTGGAGCTGTCAGAGCATGCGGGCGCTGGGGCAGAGCAGGCCGCCGCCCAGCCCTCCCTTCTTCCCAAGCCAGGACGCCCCAAAAGGCAACTCGAAGCCCTCCCCAGAACTTGCCAAAAATCCACAGGCACAGTCCAACTTCACCCATTGTCAGATGAGGAGCCTGAGGCCTGGTGAGAGGCAGTGCCCTGCCCAAGGACAATGGCCAGTCGGGGTGAGTCCCCAGATGCCAGGGACTCAGGGACAGGGATGGCCATGCCTCAGGGGGTCCAGCTTATTCACCGCAGCAACTGCAGGCCAGCACCTGGCCCCAGGTGAGCATGGGGGAGGTCACTGTCACTCCCTGCAGGCCACTGGGTAGAGTCAAGCTGCACCACCATCTCCTGTGTGATGCCAAGTGTGGTGCCGAAATCAACAGGTGGCCCACCCCACCGGGCCCCCTGAGGACCCCCATCACGGAGGGCTGCAAGGAGGTCAGGGCAGGTCCAAAGACACAGTGGCTTCCCTGTCCGATGCTCCAGAGACACCTGCAGACATGGCCCTCAGCCCTGGATCCTCGTTTGCAGGGCCAGCCCCGTCCCATCGTGCAGAGGTGAAGCCCAGCTCGACTCGTCCCAGCTTGCTGGTGAGGGGTGACCAGGAACAGACCAGGCCCTTGGGCGGATCTGAGCCCGGGCAGCCACCAGCTCCCCAACCCAGAGCACCCAGAATGGGGGAGCACCTTAGCCGCCATCCCCCAACACCCTGATGGCCCAAGGGCCTGAACACGCTGGGGAGTCTGAGACCCCAACTCCAAAATTCATACAGATTCAATGCTCTATTCCATAATATATCTGGGTGTGTTTTTATATAAAAATAAGAGTTTTCCCCCAGTTCTTGCTCTAGGAAAACACGCCATGCTTGCCGTGTGGCTTTATGTACCTTCCCTCTACCTGGCCCTGTTGGGCCCAGAGCCAAGGCCATGGGGCTGCTGAACAGACAGGCAAGGGGCAGGCAGGGCACCCCCAGGCTGGCGGGTGGAGGGCTGGGGTGTTGATTCCACATGGGGCCGGCTTGGGGGTTGCTGGGCCCGGAGCCCTTACCCCTCTCTGCTGCCTTCACTGGTGGAGGTAGGCGTCCAGCCAGATGTCACCAGACTTCTTTAGGGACCTGGGTGGGGAGGGGGGTGGGTGTTAGGGACGCAGCTGCAAGACCCTAACACCGCTAGACCCCCCATGATGAGTGTAAGTGGGGACATCCCCATTCCCTGTGGACCCCTTTCCACATGGTGCAGGCAACTGTGTGGGGCCAGGTCGTGGGCTGGGAGAAGAGGCTAAGCGCTCACTAGCTGGAGTGGAATCCAGGCATGAGCCTGGGTGGGCCTGTCCCCACTTCATCCAGTTCTCCCTGTTGCCTCCTCCTGCGGGGGCTATGACCCAGGGACACACAGGACATGGAACCTGCCCACCAGGAGCCCAGGCTTGGGCAGAGGAGCCAGAAATATCAACAACTCGCTCAGAAGCCCTGTGCCAGGTGCTCTACAGGGGCTGAGCCGAATGGCAGGGGCTCAGAGGATCAGGCTGGGACGGACAGTGAAGGAGAAGCGGGAGTGTGAACACCAGTACAGAAGGAAGGGCATCCAAGTAGAGGGAACAGCATATGCAAAGGCACAGATGTAGAAGATCTAGAATCTGACCTCTGTTCCCTTCCTCAAAGGTGACTGCCAGGGCTGAGCCCCATCACCCCTCACCTGGATGGCTGCAGGGTCCTCTGCTCTACACTTTTCTCGTTCAATTCCTGCCTTGCCCGTGTATTCCCAGACAGGGCGCCTGTCCAAGATGTAAGCCGGGCGTGTCCCTGCTCCCCTCGGGTGCACACCAGCACGCTCCTGCCTCAGGCCTTTGGACTGCTGTACCCTTCACAGATGCCCCTGTGGCCAGCCCTCTCCTCCCTGTCTCTGCTCACATGTCAGCTTCTCAGCACTGCCCACTCGATTAAAAATTGCAACCCCAGCAGCAATTTGGATGAAAGTGGAGGCCATTATCCTAAGTGAAGTAACTCAGGGATGGAAAAATAAATGCGCTGCATGTTCATACTCATAAGTGGGTGCTCAACTGTGGCTACGCAAGGACACACAGAGTGGTATAATGGACGTTGGAAGCTCACAGGGGTGAGGGGTGAGGAATGGAAAGTTACCTGCAGGGTACAATGTGCAATATTAGGGTGATGGGTATGCCAAAAGCCCACACTGCACCTCTATATGATATATACATATAACAGAATTCAACTTATATCCCCCTAGATCTATTAACATTTTAAAAAAGGAAAAAAATTGCAACCACTGCCTGGCCTACTTCCCATCCCCTCCCCCTCCTCCACACTTAGGATTTTTGTGGTTGTTTTGCCAAAGTGTTTCTTGCATTTTCCGTAATTTACTCATTTGTTATTCTATAATAGCTGCTTGCAGAAACGCAGGCGCCTTGGCCTATTTTGCTCACTGACTGTAGGAAAACAGCCTGTTGCAAGGCGAGTGACGCCATCTGTAAGTGCAACTGCGTGATGACAAATGTCTCACCCCTGCATACCAAGGTATTGTGCAGCAAGCTCTTGGAACAATACCCACAGCACAGACAAACCCTCACGAGAATGCTTATCCAACTCCCCAGAGGTCACGAGTTTCCCCAAAATGTCTGAGAGGTGACCAGCGGCACATGCTTTACCCAAAAAGCCTGCTCCATAGAGGATATTTGGCGGGGGGGGGGATGCGGGCATCACTGTCTCATGACCACCTGAGACATCACTTCTGTTTGTAGTCCCTATTACATATTTCTTTCTGAGAAACTGCATTTGTCAGCCTCTTTCTTTGATCTCTGAGACCCTGTGCCTTTGAGGGAAGGTCTACATAGACCTGCTCAGCGCAGAACGTGGATGTGTTTGTAGGACGGGGCCTGAGCCCGTGGCTGGGGCTCCAAAGTCCTCACGGTACGAATGCACGCTGGGAAGGAGGGAGGGCCCGTGCTGAGGACAGAAAGGCCTGCATGCCAGCTCTTAGGGAGGGGCTCACGTGGGTGCTTGGGAGGGGGTTGACCAGGACCAGGGCGGTCGAGGGCCCTGCCCAGGGCCACCACCGTGAGCCGAGGGGCTGGGCTGCAGCCTTACCTGACGATGTCCACCAGCGCAGTGAGGAAGGGCTTCACCTCGTAGCTGAGGCCGTGCTTGGCACACAGGGCCTGGACGAGCGGGGCCACCCTGCGGTAGTTGTGCCTCGGCATCGTGGGGAAGAGGCTGGGGGTAGGGAGCGTGCACTGGCACCTGAGGTTGGGGGACTACCACGGGTAGCCCCGCTCACTCCTCACCTCCCGGCCCCTGCTCACCACCTCTCCCGGGGCCCCCAGAGTCCAGGGCTCCTGTCTCGGCCTCCCCAGGAAAGACAGAAAAGGGGCTCCTGGTCTGGCCCCTGGGCTCAGGCCTCACCCCCAACCCATGGGGCCTCCGGGACCTGCACTCACTGGTGCTCGATCTGGAAGTTGAGGTGCCCGCTGAACCAGTCGATGAAGAACGAGGGCTCCACATTGCAGGTGGCCGCCAGCTGCCAGGAGCCAGCGGGGCACAGGTAAGAGAGGCTGGCACAAAGCCCTGACCCCATGCCACCCCCCTGCAGCCCCATCAGGGCCCCGACCGTCCTTGCCAGCTGGCATCCCAGCCTGCCCCACCCCTGCCACCCACCTGAGAGCTGGCCCAGTCCCGGTGCTTCTCATGGCCAATTTCTTTGGGGATGTGGTTCATCTGCGTGATCCACACGAACCAGTGGCTCTCCAGGACCCTGTGGGGGAGGCTCGGGCACTGCCCATGTCCAGCTGGCCACATAGGCACTCTAAGTGGAGGCTGGAGGGCAGCTGTTCCCTAGACAGGGGCCCCAGCTTGCTCATCTGTACAATGGGACTGTGGTACTCACTCCCTCCCTGGTGTTAGAAGAAGCTGAA
>VBSM01003155.1:1969746-1981075 GCA_008086735.1 Cheirogaleus medius
AAAAAAAAAAAAGAAAGAAAAGAAAAAGCTCTGAGCCTACCAGAAAGAGCAGTCGCAAAGTTGGGTTATTTATTCTGCGGCAGACACGCAGAGCGGACTCAGGTCAGAGCTTCAGGATTTAGCTTTGCGCTAAAGCTCACACCATGAGCTTGGTTATTAGGCCCCGGACACAACTCTTCTGAGCAGGGAGGGGTCTGAAGAGGTGGGGGCCACAGAATTATGCAAGAGTTGTTTGTGGCCAGTTAGGGCAGGGACCACAGCCCTACTGGCCACCAAAGATCCTCCCTGAAGCCAGGCAGAGCTCCTGAGAGCACCCCTTAGGAAAAAGGGCCTACACGCAAATGGCCAACAAGCAGATGAAAAGATGTCCAACGTCACCGATCGTCAGAAGATGCAAATCAAAACCACAATGTGCTATCCCCTCACACCTGTCTGAATGGCTACTGTAAAAAAGAAAATAAGTGTTGGCAAGGATGTGGAACCTTTGTGCACTGTTGGTGCGAATGTGAAATGTCACAATACAGTATGGAAGTTCCTAAAAAAATAAAAATAGAACTACCATATGATCCAGCCATTCCACTTCTGGGTATATGCCCAAAAGAACTGAAGGCAGAGTCTCAAAGAGATATTTGTACGCCCATGTTTATAGCAGCATTATTCACAAGAGTCAAAGGTAGAAGCAACCCAAGTGTCCACAGATGAATGGATAAGTAAAATAGGGTATATACACACAATGGAATATTATTCAGCCTTAAAAAGGAAGGAAATCCTGTCACATGGATAAACATTGAGGACATCACGCTAAGTGAAATAAGCCAGTAATGTAAGGACAAATGCTATGTGATCCTTCTTCTGTGAGGTACCTAGAGTACTCAGATTTGTAGAAACAGAAAGGTTGTTAAGTATGAAATGTCCGATTTCCTTAAGCACTTAGCTTGACAGTTGAAATCTCTGACATTTCACTTTGGCACCTCCTATTTTTATTGTGAAGCTACATTCTCAGTCTTTCAAGGGCACATTTTGGCTTGTGATTATCTTTCAAATTTTTATATAGCAATTTTTGGGAAACCATAAGTCAAAAATTCACATTAGTTTCAAATATGAGTTCTGTTGTGGAACCAACGCAGCACACGCAGACAGCTCGAAATATCAACGAAGTGTTTGGGAGGGATGTGGCTAATGAATGCACAGTACTTCAATGGTTTGAGACGTTCTGTTCTGGTGATTTTAATCTTGAACATGAGCCACGTGGGTGACTTGAGACCAAGGTGGATAATGATGAGCTGAAAGCTGTACTGGAAGTGAATCCATCTCAACCGACATGTGAATTATTATTAGTAGCAAGGTTTGACGTTGTTATTCCAGCAATACTGGACCATTTGAAACAAATCAGCAAGGTAAAGAAGCTGGATAGATGGGTTCTGCATGAATTAAATAAGCAAAATTGTCAGCAGAGAAATTGTCTCAAAGCCTTCCTTTCATTGCTACCATGACATAAAGGCGAACCATTTCCACACGGTATTGTTACATGTGATGAAAAATGGATTCTTTTTGACAATCACAGGTGTTTGGCACAATGGTTGGACAAAGATGAAGTGCCAAAACACAGTCCAAAACCAAATATTCATCAAAAAAAGCTAATGGTGTCTGTTTGATGGTCCAGTGCTGGTAATTATCCACTACAGCTTCATGAAAACTGGTCAATCTATTGTAGCAGATGTCTACTGCAACCAATTGGATGAAATGATGAAGGTGCTTGTGATTAAGTAGCCCAGATTGGTCAATAGAGACAGGCCAATCAACCCTCTTGCAAGACAACGCTTGACCACATGTCGCACAAACAATGCTGCTCAAACTACAGAGGCTGGACTCGAAAACTCTCTGTCATCCACCGTATTCACCAGACCTTGCTCCAACTGACTACCACTTCTTCCAGGCTTGGACCACTTCTTGCAAGAAAAAATATTCAGTTCTCAACAAGCTGCGGAAAATGCCTTTCACGATTTCATCATCACTCGCTCTCCAAGCTTCTTTGGTGCTGGCATAAACCAGCTACCGTCAAGATGGCAAAACTGGGTCTATAACTTAGGTGCATACTTTGATTAATTGTACTGCTGCTTGTTTGAGATATAATAGAGTACACTTTTGATTTGAAATCAGACATTTCATATTTAATGAATTGTGATTTTTAGGGGTTGGGGAAAAGGGGAAACAGGGAGTTGTTTAATGGGTACGGTGTGTCAGTTTTGTAAAATGAAAAAGTTCTGAGCCAGATGTGGTGGCTAGTGCCGGTAATCCCAGTACTTTTGGGAGGCCGAGGGAGGTGGATGGTTTGAGGCCAAGAGTTCAAGACCAGCCTGGGCAACATACCAAGACCCCATCTCTACAAAAAAACTTAAAAATTAGCTGAGTGCAGTAGCACATGCCTGTAGCCCCAGCTACTCAGAAAGCTGAGGCTGGAGGATCACTTGAGCCCCAGAGTTTGAGGTTACAGTAAGCTATGATTGTGCCATTGCACTACAGCCTGGGAGACAGAGCAAGACACAATCTCAAAAAAAGAGAAAAGAGGCCGGGTGCGGGCTGGAGGATTGCTGGAGCTCAGGAGTTCATAGACCAGCCTGAGCAAGAGAGAGACCCTGTCTCTACTAAAAACAGAAACATTAGCTGAGCATTGTGGTGCACACCTGTAGTCCCAGCTAGTTGGGAGGCTGAAGCAGGAGGCTCACTTGAGCCCAGGAGTTTGAGGTTGTAGTGAGCTATGACGACGCCACTATACTCTACCCAGGGGGACAGAGTAAGATTCTGTCTCAAAAAAAAAAGAAAAAAAATGTTCTGGGGATCTGCTTCAGAACAACCTAAATGTACTTAGCACTACTGAACTGTACACTTAAAAATGCTTAAGATGGTAAATTTAATTTTGTGATTTCTTTAACATGCTTTAAAAAATGGAAAAGAAGGGGTCTCAAAGGCCATTAGGCCTATCTTCCCAACTCATGGATGAGAAAACTGAGGCCCAGAGAGGCGTGCCTTTGCCCAGGTACACAGCCCTGGAGGGACTCCAGTCGGGACAGGCTTGGCAGATAGTGTGATCAGAGGAGCAATGCACAAGGCCCAGTCCCTCTACCCTCAGGGGCTGGGATCAGTGCTGGCTTTTAAGAGGTGGCCAAAGAGGGCTAAAGTGACTCACATGTGCCAGGGAGCACTTAGAGAGGCCCAAGCGGGTTATCTAGAAAATTCATTTAAGAGGAACAACCCCTATGTGGCTGATGTCAGCTAACCCTCCCCAGGCAGCTCGGAGACCCAAAGCCCTGAGCTCCTCCGGGGAGGGCCACCCCTCCCGATCTAGGGTAGAGTGTTGGAAACAAACCTGGATTCGAATTCTAACTCTGCCACTGCCTGAGCCTGTTTCTACATCTCTTAGAACAGGTAAGGGGCTAATTCAGGGTCAGGCACATTGTAGGTGTTTAGCAAAAGGCAGGCAGGATGCTAGCTGATGCCATCGGCTCCAGTGCCAGGCTCATTATTTCTCTCCTGGGCCACCATTTCCTCTTCGTGACCTCTCTAGGCCTCGCCTGATTCAGCTGTAAAATGGGGATAATAGTATTTTCTAAGGTTGCTGTAAGGATTAAGTGAATTAGTTCATTTAAAGTATTTAGAACCATGCGGGGCACATGGTCTGTGCTCAGATATGAGCCATCGCTGGGAGATACAGAGGCCAGAGCGTGTGCGTGTGTATCCTCCGGGTATCCCAGCTGTTTTCTGTTCATGATGGCCCCACCTGGGGCCTGATGACAGGAAATGCTACGGCAGGGGCAGGCACAGCAGGACTGCCTCTACTAAGGAGAAGCCTGGTCCTTGTGAGCGGATGAATGCGTGTTCGTGACACGAGGCCCGACCAGTGAGCATCCAAAGGGGCTGGGGAGATGGGGAGGGGACTCAAATCACAGGTGGAGCAGGGAGGGAGGGGGACCAAGGGCAACTGGGAAGGCAGGAGACCCCTTGGGAAAGGCTGCTGGCTGGACAGGGCAATAGGATGGAGGGCTTGATGGAGTCATGGCTGGTCCACTGCTGGCCTGACCTACCAGCTGAGGTGGCCCCAAGGCCTCAGGCCAATAGGAAAGTCCCCATGAGGTGTCACCAGCCCCAGTAGACACTAACCCAACCTAGAAGCTGCTGCACTCACCCCATCCCCAGGAAGGACCCCTACTGGCCTGGGCCCACACCCCTACAGGTGTAGAGGGGCACAAAATACCTCCCCAGCCCCGCTCTGGGTCCTGGCCACCCCCTGGCCACCTTCTTCTATCTGTGACCCTTTGCTGAGAACCCATCTAAGACCTGGGCTGAGAAACCCAGATCTTTCCCAGTCCGTGCCTGTGCTGCTGCCAGACATCACCAATCAATCCTGCCATGGTCCTGCTGAGCACCGGGCAGCTCGATGCTCTGACCCTGAGCTCCAGGCTTCTATTAGACTGGAGCTGGCCATCTCAGAGGGCGAGGAGACCCAGGGGGACTTTCCATGGAGCCACGGCAAGGCAGTGGCAGAGCCAGCCTCAGACCGTTCTCCCCGACAGCAGACCACTGCTCACCAGGAGGGGATGCCCAGCTCCTGCCTCAGTGACCACAGCCCCGTGGAACACTAAGAGAGGACTCGAACAGTCCTCCCTACAGCAAAGAATGGTGGTGGCTGTGGTGGGGTGGCTTTGGGATTTGGGTTTAATCCCAAGCACGAGGGCGGGCAAGGAAAGGATTTGGTTTCATTCCTTCAGATGCCCAAGCCTTGGCCGGAGCCCCAGGGCGCAGGAGTGAAGGCTCGTGGCCGCCCAATCTCTACCAACAAAGCCTTCCTTTATTAAATAGAGATCGTGTTACATTCCATTTAAAGAAGGAAATCCTGACGTGGTGAGAGATGTGTCCAGGTCGGAGCCCCTAACCCTGGTCCTGAGGGGGCTGTGACGGGTGAGGGAGGGCCGGGTCCTGCCCGCCCTGCCCCGGCCTCACATGCAAGGCCCGTTGTCTGCACGGCCACCCACAGCTGAAAACAGGCGCTGGCATCCCAAGGCCCTGTCTGTGTCTTGCCAATCCCTCCAGCGGTTTTGAGAGCAGGGCCTCCAGGAGCACAGAGCTGGATGGGGGAGGGAGGGGAGGTGACAGGGGAGGCCTTTATGAAGGGGGCCCTGACTCATCTCAGAACGCTCTGGGGCAGTCCCCAGCCATGCACAGGCTGGCTGGGCGAGCTGTGGGGGCCCTGCCAGCCCTCCCAGCCCTGCTGCTGTGGGCCCTCGGAGGTCACTAAGGAATGAGGTGTGGGATGGCCACAGGGGGTGCTGGTGGCCCAGGGCTTGGGAACTGGGGTGGAGGATGCCCTGGCTATCTGGCCACCCCAGCACAGTCCCTTTCTGAAGATATGCCAGCAACAAGGCACTCAAGGAACCAGGGAGGGGGTGGTGACTGCCTCAGGTGTCCCTTCCCAAGAGCTAAGCACCGCCCCCCACCCCAGTATGGCTCCAAGCTCCTTGGTCTTTGGTGTTTTCTTGAAATCCTCCTGATGGCCGCAGAAGCCAGTGGGGGCGAGAGAAGGGTCTTCTCATGAAGTCCAGGCCTGTCTGTCACAGGCTGGCCTAACTGTCCACTGGTCCATCCGTTTGGCTTCTGGCTTAGGGCTGGCTCCAGGACCCTGTCTCCCTCTCTGCCTGTTTGTCCTGGGGCAGGTGTTTGCTCCAGCTCAGAGCCCCCTCCAGGCCAGGTCATGCCCTAAGCCTCCTGGGGGAAGAAGCCAAGCTTGGCCAGTGACATCTCCTTCCGCAGCCTGGTGACCTCCCAGAACATTGGCTCCGCTGCAGGCAGAGAGAAAGAGTGGACAGCTCAGGGCCAGCTCAGGGTCCCCTCGGGCAGATGGCCTGGCCCCGTCCCTCTAGCTTTAGGCAGGGAAGCTGGCACGGCACCCTAGGGCCCAGACCTCCAGGACAGATGACCTCAGCAAGTGGCTGGACCTTTTCTGAGGCTCCACTCCGAGCCTTGGAAACTGATGAGTGCTGCACACGCCGGCACCATCCCCACGGCCTGATGCAGACATGCATGTGCACACTGCCACACGCTCATCGGTGATGCCCCCGACCCAGGAACTGCACTGGACACCTTACAAATGTTGTCCAGCCCCATCTCCCTGGGGTGTCACAGGGACCCTGAGCAGTGAGTGGGGCCAGTGTCAGTCCGGGCACCTGGGAGGCAGGTCCTCAGGCACCATTCCCTGGCCTGGCAGGTGTGAACAGCCAGTGTGCACTGGCCTTGCTGTCCAAGGGGACTTGACCTCCAAGACGGGGAGGAGACAGCTCCTTACTCAGAGGGTCAGGCAAAACTGGTTCAGGAGATTCGCCAGGGGACAGAGTTTGGTGGCAGAGGACACGGGACCTGCCAGGCAAGGGCTACAGTAGGAGCAAAGGCCTGGAAGTGGCAAGCCTGTGTTCAGGTGACCACGAGGTGACCACACCAGGAGCAGGGGAAGAGTCACAGGAGAGGTCCCATTGTGCAGGGCCTCAAATGCCAGGCTAGTAACAGGAATGCAGTTCCCACAGGTCCCGAGCACTGCATTCCTGTTACTGGAATTCCTGCTCTCTGGGCAGGAGAAAGAGCAGCAGGACAGACCCAGGTACCTGGGAGGCTCTGTCCGCAGCCCGCTCTCTCCACAGAACTCAGCACCCAGGAGGTCTGTGAGCCCTTTACCAACCCACAACCTTCCCCCTCGCTGGCCTCCGGGCTGAGGAGCCCCAGCGTCTTGCCTGGGCCACGGCCAGGTACACCCAGAAGGCCTTGGTCCTCCCAGCCCGGCCCGCATGCCATCCCGCCACCGGCCACCAGGGGGCGCTCACCGTCCTGCCGCACCAGGCCTTGCTGGATGTAGCGGATGTAGGTGAAGAAGTTGCACACTGCGGTGATCTGCGGGCAGGAGCGGGGAGGGTGTGACCCGCCAGCCCCCACACTCGGGGTCCCCCAACCAGCCAGTGAGGCTCTGAGACCAAAGCAGGAAGCCCCAGGTTCCCGCCGGAGCCAGGTAGTTCTCCCTGACTCAGACCGGGCTGGGCTTTAAAGTTTTAACAGCAGCAGCAAGACTAGTCCTGCTCCTAATAATGATAGCGGCAGCGACCCTCTCATCAAGCACGTGTCGCAAATGAGGCAGATGTGCTGAGTGTTGAGAGCCACCCAGGGTGAAGCCACTTGACATCAATTACGGAGCTCGCCCAGCTGAGTGAGGAAACCAGGCTGGCCCAGAGCTGCGCATCCTCAGGCCCTGCTTGCTCCGGCTGGAGGTCTGGGCCAGCCGGGTCTCAGTGTGGTGCTGCTTGTAACACCGGGACGACGAGGGCATCAGAAGCTGCCCACCTGGATCCTGGTGCTCAAAGCCCCCAACCTGGCTGGAGGCCTGCTCCACGCAGGGCCCTGCCTT
Source organism: Cheirogaleus medius (assembly GCA_008086735.1). NCBI lineage: Eukaryota > Metazoa > Chordata > Mammalia > Primates > Cheirogaleidae > Cheirogaleus > Cheirogaleus medius. The sequence goes on from VBSM01003155.1 coordinate 1,977,188, forward strand.
GGCTCACACCCTGCCTTGAGGACTGTCACACGGTGGAGAGGGCGCTGGTGGTGCCCTGCCCCCAGCCCCTTCCCCAGGCTGGGGTCCCAACTCCCAGCTGCTGGGAGTGGTGGTCACTAATGGCCACAGGTGCCCCCACCTGCACCCCTACCCCGCAGACCTCAGCTAGTGGGGGAGGAATAAAAAAGCCCAGCCCCCTTGCCTCGGGGTGGTCCCAACTCTGCTCCAGAGCCCTGTGGATCTGGGTGGGGCAGAACTGGGCTCCGCCCACCCTGCTTCCCACACTCTCCTGAGAGCTTCGCAACATCTGCGTCTTGGGCGCTGCTTAAGGGACCCAGCCTGTGACAGGGTGCAAGGTGCTGGCAGCTGCGCCCACAATAGCCCCTAATGAATGCTCAGTGCTCTGCGGGAGGGGACACTGAGTGAGTGGGACACCCACAGGCTGGGGAGAGGAGGGAACTGCAGGGAGAGGCAATGCTCCTGCCAGCCCCTCAAACATCAGGAGAACCTGCCAGAGGACAAAGCGGGGATGAGGGGTGGTGCTCAGTGGCCTGGCAAAGACAGGGTGGCTTCAGGAGTGCCATGAGGTCAGGGGACTAACCCAGTGAGGCAGGAACACGGTGCTGCCCCACAAGGGTTGAGGAGAGGCTGCGTTGGGGCGGGTAGGGCAGAGGTTGGGGACAGTGGGCAATGAACACCCACGGAACCGCAGAGTTCTCTGCCTAGGGCTGTGCTTTGGGGCAAGACTGCTTCCCCTGAAGACTCCACACCCCTTGGTGTCTCAGGGCGGGGACCACATCCTAAACTTCAGCCCCTCCTCACCTCAACTCCCACCCCCAGCTTCACCCAGCACGCTGGACACCCAGCAAGGACAGTCCAGTGCTAGATGGGATCCTGCTGGCCAGGAATGTCTTGCGTGGGCCCTTCTGCTGAGCCCTGGTTGGGACTGGAATGGGGCAATGGGACAAGGCTCTGGGCACAAAGCTGCCACAGGGTTGGGGCTGTGGCAAAAAGAGACACAGAGTCGGGGATCCCATATCTGGGCTGTGTGGCCGTGGGCTCACCTCTTTCCTTCACCAAGGCTCGGACTCCCTTTCCGTAAATGGGCGCCCAGTACGCCGGCGGGAGAATTCGCTCTCACTGGAGCGTGGGACAGCCCACTCGGGCGCCTGAGGAAACTGTCCAGGCCTGGACAGGCTGCCCTCGGCGCGCGGACTGCTGCCCGACGGACACGTGCCCGCTGCAGTTCTGCGCCCCTGCAAAGAGCCCCTCTAGGTCTGAGATGAGTCCTCATGCCGTGTCACTGTGTACGTGTTTCCAAACACGCTCTCTTTTGCTCCTTTTGCCAGGAATCCCTGTCCTTAATCTCCAGCTCAGTGAGGGCCCCTGCCTGGGTCACACGGCAGGTGAGGGAGGAAGCTGGGATGCCCACGCCAGTGCGCCGGACACACCTCGGAACCTTCTCAAAGCCTCAGGCCAGAGCTCGAGCTTTAACCTGAACTCTAGTGTCACTCCCTTGATTAGGTCACATTAAATGACAATGCTGACAGGTGTCACTCCCATGATTACATGCCATACACAAGGCTGCGTCTCAACACGCTGGAGAGAGATCCCTTGATGGCTTTGAAGAAGTGGGCAGTCCTGTCGTGAGAAGGCCTTGTGGCAGGGAACTATGGCAGCCTCTAGAAGCTCCGAGGGTCCCCGGCCAGCAGCCAGCAAGAAAACTGAGGGACCTCAGTCCCTCAACCACAAGGAACTGAATCCTACCAATAGCCATGTGAGCTTGGAAGAGGACCTTGAACTCCAAAAAGGAAGACACACAGCCCAGGTGACACCCTGACTACAGCCTATGAGTCCCTGAGCAGAGGGACAGCCCGGACTCCTAACCCAGGGGAACTGGGAAGTCACAAGTGTATATTGTTTTGTGCCACCATGCTGGCAGTATTTGTCATGCATCAGTAGCAAACTGCTACACCGAGCTTGGCCGTGTGGCCCAAGTCAGTCTCTGCACCTGTCTGAGTCTACACCTGTTCTGTATATCGAGGTGGAGTCGTGCTTGTACTCCCAGGCCTGGGGCCCAGGGTCCCAGCCCACGTGGCCCCTAAGGAGCCAAGTGACACTTGGGAAGGAGACTCACCCTGGCCCGGGAGGACGGCGAGATGTAGTAGTGGCTTTCAGAGTCCCCGAGCCGGATGCGGTGTCGGCAGACACGGGCCAGCCCACTCAGGGCACACGTGCTGGGAGGAAGCAAAGGGGGCTGTGGGGCTGGCTGGGGCTCGCCAAGTCATGCACGCGGGGAGGACACAGCAGCCAGAGGGTGCACGGAAGGAGGGGCAGGCAGAGGGCTGGGGGACCAGGCTGAGGGGAGCAGCCCCAGCAATCCTGGGATAGACCTTTAAACCAAGCTGGACCCTACCCAGAGACCCTCGGCCTTGTCCTTATTGGGCAACAAGGGCTTAATCTCAGCCAGGTGTCCCAAAGCCCCACCCTCTGCAACCACCAAAAATGCCCCCCAACTTTACTGGGGACCTCAGGCCCAGTCACCCCTTCCCCCAACTAGGCAGCAATTGGGGTGTGGCTGCCTCTTCCTTCCCAGCACCAAGCGCTCACCTGCTTTGTCCAGCCGCCCCCTCTGGCCCTCTTACCCCACCATGGTCCTGGGCTGCACGCCAACCAGCCCCTCTCAGAGTCCTGTCCTGTGCCACCTTCTCTCCCCACCCCAGGCCCGGGTGACCTCACTCAGCATCTTCAGCCACCCACGTACCCGGTGGCAGCTGGCTCTGAGCACCCCACCATGTGGCTCCCCACCCCCAAATCCCGCTCCTCTCTGGGGCATCATCTGTTCAGCTCTCTCCTCCTCACCCCCTCCTTAGTCACCAAGTCCCCAGGCCAGGTCATGGCAACAGGGCCTTTGTCTTCCCCTCAGCTCCTTCCAACCAGCCTCAGCCTCACTTCTCTCTTTCTTCTCCACACGACAGTCAGGGGCTCCTCCAAAAACCCACATCCACATCTAATCCACCATCTTTCCCCATTGCTTTCCTATGGCCCAAGAAATAGTTATATAGAATCCCAAGTAAAAGAAGGTTAAAAAAAAAAAAAACGCCTTGGCTGCAGGACTTATCAGAGCATTTGTTGCCTCCTGGTTCACTGTGAATGGACCAGAGAGCCCTCCTTTCAGGGAGCACCTATTGATGCTTATGGAGCACTAGCCTAGCTGGTTAAAGCCCAAACCTGTAGAGGCTCCTTATACTCTCGCCCCCAACACCCCCTGCGGTCCCAGCCCCAACTCCTTGCCCACTCACTGCTCTGCCCATTGCCCCGGTGGTGCTTCTGTTAATAGCTCTGCTTCCCATTCCTTTGCTCATTCTGTTCCCCCTGCCTGAAAGGCCCTGCCCTACTTGGCAAACTGCTATTCATCCTTCAAGACAAGCTCAAATGCCCCCGCTCTGTGACAGAGGCTCCCAGCATGGCGCCAGCCCCCGCCCCTCCCGCAGATCTTAGGCTGCCAGGAGGAAATCCTCCCCAATCTCTGCCCCTTGTTCTGCCCGGCCTGTTTTGTTCTGCGGCTGCCCCTGCTCAATGCCCGCCGGGCAGTGGGAGGACAACAGCCAGGCCGTTGGGCTATTCATTAGCAGGAGGCCGAGCCGGCACCCGACAGTCGCTTCCGGACAGGGGCGGGGAGGGAGCCCATGTCAGGCCAGCCAGTGAGAGGGAGACCCCAGCTTCCGGCCTCCCTGCAGAGGCTGGGGGTCCACGGGGATTCCTCCAAAGATGTCTCCTTGCCCTGCGTGGGGCAGTGACAGTCTTCCTCCTATCAGGTGCCCCCAGGCCCCTGCCCACCCTCCGACCCCACACCAAGGCCCTGGGAGGCCTCCCTGACCACCCCTT
>VBSM01003155.1:1981175-1999658 GCA_008086735.1 Cheirogaleus medius
GGGGGGCTGTCTTGGGTCTTACTGAGGTTAGGGCTGGAGTTGGGCCAGATGCCCTCAGCTCAAGGCCAGGAGGGGGCCAAAGGGACAAGTGGGAGACAGGGTAGGCCCAGACCCCTCCCAGAAGGGAGGCAGGTGCAGGTGCGGGGCGGCAGGTCCTCGTAGGAGATCTGCAAGAGGGGAAGAGGTCAGGCACAGCCTGGGGATGGGAAGCAGGTGGGCCGGGCCAGCCCTCCCTACCACAGCTCCAGGCGGCCTGGCCCGGCCCAGCCCAGCCCAGCCCTGAGAAGGGAATGCGGCCCTGTTTCTCCCCAGGGAGCCAGCACAAGGCCTAGGGGGCAGGGGGTGGGGTGAAGGGTGAGGTGTCTCACTCCTTAGCCGGTGCAGTGCATGGCACACAGTCCTTGCCTAACATCTGCCTGAGCCATCCCTGAACATTTAGTCTGAGAAGAATTGACACCCCAAGGCCTCAGACATCCAGTGTGTGCAGAAAGCTCCCGTCACGTGCTGGGCGCCCCATCTGCACTGATCCATCCAGTCTGCAAGACAAGTCAGCTTCTGGCAGCAATATCACTGGGTCCCCTTCTCCCTGTATTCGACTTCATTTTGCACCTCCCTCTCCCCACTTCACTTCCCAGGGCATATTGGGCACAAATCTCGTGCAGAGGCTGGGAGAGTCTAGGACATGCAGGACTCTAACGAGAGTCTGTGCCCACCCATAAATGTGCTGATTGAGCAACAGCAGAAGGTATCTCCACCTGTGGAGAGGTTAGTGTAGACAGATCTTGGAGGGCTTCCAGGAGACAGCGACGGTAAGGATTGTACAACACTTTTGCAATGAGGAAGACTACCTGCCTGACCCTGGAGGCCTCAGGCCGTATTTCAGACTCTGCAGGCAGGAGCTCCCAGGTCCATGTCCCTTAGGGTAGCCAAGGCCCAGAGCAGTTAAATGACATGCTCCAGATCACACAGCCAGCCAATAAATCAATGGCACCTGCAGCTCTGGAGCCCCCCGCATCCTGCTTGCTTCAGAGACACAGTCCCCAATCCCTGGGAGGCTAGGGTGGTCTCATCTCAGTCCTGGGCAGGCCATCTGAGACTGGCCTTCCCTAGAGATAGGTATGATTAGCCCCATCTCTCACATGGGAAAACTGAGATGCACGGGCTGCACCATGTCATGTGGGAACCCAAACTCTGACCTCTGCTGACCAAGTTCTAAGTGCCCAGCACTGTGTAATATGCAGAAGTACCCTCACCCCATCACCTTGGAGCATGCTTGGCACCCAAGACTATGGACGTGTGAAACTGTGGGGGATGGGAAGGGGAGCAGCCCAGTTTGGAGTCGGGGGCACCTTAAAGTCAGACTGGAGCTGCCTCTGCGTTCGGCGTTCAGGGCCCATGCTTGGGAGTCCCAGGGAGGAGGGTCCAGCCAAGGTGCTACAGAGGCCAGCCACTGCCGCCCAGGACCAGGATCTGATATTAACAGAGCACAGCCACCCAAGAGAGAGCTCTCAGTTCATTTTACAGGTGAGGAAACCAAGCCCCAGAAACATCAATGGCCTGGCCAGGGTCACCAACTCCTAATCCCAGACTCTTAGTCTAGGATCAACAGTCCAAGTCTACACCTGCCCGGAGCTGTCATGAGCTCCTGGGGGTCACAAGCACAAGCAGCTTAGTCAGAGTTACCTGGGCAAGTATGACTCTGAGCAAGGTTCTTCCCAACTGCTGCTGGGATCTGATTGAGCCCCTGGGACACCAGGCCCCCAAGGGGTGCTGGCAGCTTGACCCCTGGTCCCTAAATCCCTGCCTCCACATCCAAATGAGGGGTCCATAAAAATGTAGTGCTCAAGATAATCCCAAAACTCTGCCTCTCACCCCTTAAATGTCCAGCTCTTCACTGCCCCTCATCCTTTCCATCTGCATTTATGAAGCACCTACTGTGTGCTCGGCACCCAGCTAGGCGCTGGGGGATCTAGAGGTACTATGGGAACTGAGCCATACTGAGGTTATGTGGGGTCAGCTTGGTCCATCCAGAGCATCCTGGGGCTGTGGCAGGGAGGCTGGACTGGGGCCTTGCCCAGGACCTTGAGTCTCTTTGACTCTCTCCTTGAAGTGAGCATCCATCTAGCAGTGGCTCCCAGCTCTGCCCAGCCCTGGCCTGGTTGCCTCCAGGGAAGGGCATTCTCTAGGCTGGGATCACTCCCACCCCACAGACCACTTACTTCACCTAGAGGCCCAGAGAGGGGAAGCCATACTCTCAAGGTCACACAGCAACTCAGTGGCTGTGTTTTGCCTGGGTCCACCCAACACAAGGGGTCACAAGCCTCCTGCAGCCCAGGCTGCTCCTCAAATACATTTAATTCCCTCTCCCCTCACTCCACAACTCCCCACTCCACACCCCCACAACACACCCCACCCCTAGGGCTGGATTGCCCCAACCTCTCCAGGCAGCACAAACCCACCTCAACCACTTTCTCCTTGAGCCCAGCCTCCTTCCCCCAGGGCACCAACAAATCCACTTCAACTCTCTCTTTAAGAGTCTCAAGCCACCCCACGCCTCACCCCTACCACAAGCCCACCCTCTTAGCACCCCTGCTGGGAATGAAGCCTCATTCCACCCTAGCATCTGGGCTCTAGCTCCGCCAGGTGCAACAGAGTAAGATGCACCCAGTCTGCTCCTGGGGGGGCTTCACTCACTACTTCCCTTCCCTCGCGGGGGCAGGGAGGTAGTTGGGTCCTGGGACCACCCATTCGGCCCAGTTCTTTACAGGAATACAACCCACCACCCGCTCTGGCCACATTTCCTCCAGGACCTTGTCTTTCCAGGCCACGGGGAAGAGGAAGTGCTCGCCCAACTCCGGGAGAAGCCCACAACCTTTCTGCACACACAGGGCAGCAGTCCCACATCAGACTGGCCAGGAACTGGAATCACCTCTGAGAACCAGTGGCCTGAACAGATGCGGGTACTGGGGCCCCGAACCCAGGACACAGAGTCTGTGCTGCCCGCCTCCAGGATGCAGAGCGGTCCCACGCACACCCCGGAGTCCCCCCACAAGGAGGTTCTGCCAAAAACTTGGGAGCGACCTTGGCAGAGACCCAGCCCCCTTTCCCAACTGCAGGGCTTTCCAAGAGTTCATGCAGCTGTGGCGCGGGGCGGGGTCCCCTCCTCCGGATGCGGGCCCCACGTTTGCTCTGGCGTGCGCGGATCCCTCGCCCCAGCACCCTCCTCTCACTCGCGCTCCGGCTGAGCTGGGAGTTGGCGCTGTCACCGCGGGATGGTCAGCGCCCGCCTTCGCACTCCCCACCTCGGGACGGACCCGCCGTCCCCGCCGCGGAGTGTCCCGCCATGTCCCCGGCTCGCCCGCGCCCTCAGCCGCACGCAGGGTGGGGTGCAGACACCCTGGGCGGGGACCCCCACCCTCTCGCCCCGGGAGGCGGCGCGGCCCAGACCCGGCGCCGGGCGGCGAGCGCGCGGACCTACCCGCTCCACATCCCGGCGCCTCGGGGCGCCCGGGCGTCCGCTCCCCGCGCCGCCGCCGCGTCCTCCCTGCGCCGCCCGCGCCGCGTCCCCGCCCGCCGCCGACTCCGCCCCGGCCGGCCGGCTGCCCGCCGCCGGTCAGCGCTGCCCGCCGCCCCGGTGGGTCTGTGCGGGTCGAGCTCGCGGCCCCGGCCCAGCGCCGACCCTGCCCTCGCGGGTCACGTGGCCAAGGGGCGGCCCGAGGACACGTGCCCTGCCCCGCCCCTCCGCCGGCCGCGCGGGGACAGTGAGACTGCCGCGTGGGGGAGGAACCCGCCCGCCAGCATCCCGCAGCCAGCGCGGCTCTCAGACTGCCCCAGCGGGTGCTCTCCCTCCGGGCACCCACCCTGGGCCACCCCTGCTCAAGAACCTACAATAGCTCCCAGGCTTTCAGCTCTCTGATTCTCACACTGACTGTCACTCAGGCCAGCTGACACTCTCCCGCCCCCTCACCTGGCCCGGGGCCATGTACTCCTTTCCTGGGCTCTGTGCTTTGTGGCTGCCCCCTGCAACATCCTGCCTGCTGGGAAGCCGGGTGGGGGCAGGCCCCTAAACAAGTTTTCTGAGTTTGGAGTGTTTATCCCCAGGGAGTAGCCACCTTGGCCCAACTCTCAGCACCCAGTCTCCTGCCTCTGAACACACTGCCTATCCTTGCCTTTGCCCACTCTCTACCCGATAGAGAATACCACCCTCACCCCCAATGCACACTCACACACCTTTCTGGTCCTATGTCCTCTGTAAAACCTTTCCCAGACCCCTGGTCTACCTGTCCCTCAGTCCCTCTGTCCCACCTATCATGAGCACTGACCATTGGCCTCAATTTCAGCTGGCCTGGATCCAGTGAGAGCAGAACCCTTCTCCCCAGGGCCCGCGGCACCACCCTGCGTGCCTTCGGGAGGACTGGTCTGGGGGAAGCTATTTCCCCTTCCAGATGCCACCAGAACTCTGAGCACTACACTTCCAGACTCACCAACTCCGGGGCCCCAGGCTTGAGTTTGTCAGATCTTCATGTGGGGACACAGTTCATTCATTCATTCCCTCATTCTTTCATTCAGCCACCCCATCTGAGCATGAGCTATGGGCCATGGGAGGGCTGGTGACCCAGAGGGAAACTGCACAGACAGGCTCTGCCCTCCTGGGGCTTCAGTATGGTGGATGGGGGGCACACAGACCTCTACTTCCAGAGCCGCTGCTTGTCTATGGCACACCTTGCCAAGTGAATGATGTCTTTGTTCAAAATAGAATACAGTGCTCCTTTCTCAGGTGGGCACAGCTCATACCAAAGTATAAGACTTGGTGAGTAGAGGCCAGGCTGGATTTCATGCCTTGCTAGCTCCCTTGTGCAGTGAACAACCTGAACAGCCCTCCATGGCATCCCTTCCAACTTTCCATAATCATTCAGTCCAGGCCTCCCCTGCCCTTCATGCTGCAGGGCGGTTGTTTCCGTGGCTAGGGCTTCCAGAGGGCAGGAACCAGCTCCTTCTTGGAGCTGTGTTCCCCCACCCACCTCAGCCCAGCTCAGGATCTGGCCCACCCAAAGCAGATGTCAACATATGTTTGTTGACTTGAATCCTTCACCAAGTAAATCTTGAGTAATTGCTGCCTTCCTGCCTCTTGTTCTGTTCACCATTTAGGGGAAGGAGGAGAATATGACAAAAAGAAAGCCCAGGACAGGGCCTTTGCCCTCCAAGGCTTCACAAGCCCAGATAGGAGACAAGTTGAGGTCACCCGGACCGGGGGGGAGATAGTGTGGAGGAGGCATCAGCTCAGGGCTACGGCCCCAGAGGAAGAGTCCTCAGCCTGGGAGAGCTGGTGGACTGGGGAGGCCCTGGAGTGAAGCCTCAAAGGACAAGTGTGTCATCCTGTCGTCCATGCGTCCAGCTACCATGGGCTGCCCTGCCAGGCCACACTGCCTCCCCCGAGAAGCACAGCCAACCCTACGCCCCAGCTGATAAGGGTGGGCAGAGAAGTTAAGGAACCCACCTAATACCGCATAGCCAGGGGTGGCAGGGCTGAGTCCCCACACACCAGTTTTGCAAAAAGACTTCCCAGCAACCAGAGGGCTCGCTGGCAGCCCTAGCTGCATGCAGTCAGGTTGCTGGGCACCTACTAGGTGCCTGGCCCAGCAGGTGGGGAGGAAGAAATAAAAGACGGTCCTCTGCCCACAAGCCACTGCCGTCCCCACCTTCCCTCCCTCTGTCGCCTCCTGTCATCCCATCCCCAACCTCCCAGCCTGGACCACAGACCCTTGGCTGAAGGCAGATGTGGAGCAGGAGACCGTGTCAGCATGGACGACCCAGGCCCTGATTCTGGACTTAAGTCTGTCCTCAGCTCACTGTGTGACTCAGGACAAGTGTTTCGCCGTCTCTGAGCTTTGGTCTCCACCTCTGTACAACCACCAAGTTGGACAAAATGATCATAGCCACCCCCTGGTATTGACCTTGTAGGAGGTTCTGGAAGTTCCTCAGAGCTCCTTGCCAGTCCGCTGTATGGAGATCAGCTTCTCACACCCCCTCCCCAAACCGGAGTCCCTGCAGAGTGGCAGGGTTCTCCCTCCCCTCCGAGCCCCAGAGCCCTAGCTCACCTGTCTGTGCCCCAGGGCTCCTCTCCCAAGTTCCTCTCAAGTGCAGGGCACAGGCCTGATGGCGCATAGCAGACAGTCCCTGAGCTCATGGCCAGGAACACGGGGCATGTCCCGCAGGCAGGGCACCTGGCGGGCTCCTCAGGGGGGTCCATGCTTGGGGGACCAGTCCGATGCGGGTGCCTCTGGAGACTGCCAGGAGAGCAGGTGGCAGAAGCCTTCTCCCCACCCCCAGGCTGAGCCTCACGCTAACCTTTGCTATCTCCCAAGAGCAGGCGCTGGAGGGAGGCACCTCCCAGACAGGCCTCTATCCCCTTAAACCCCGTAATTATTAACTCCAGTGGCTCATCAGACAGCAGAAGACACTGGGGCCCTCCTTTCTGGGCTCTGGGCCAGGGCGGGTGAGACATCTTGAGGAGGGGTGGCGGGCCTGAGGCCCCAGGCTTCACCCAGGCCCACGGTGGGGCTGCCTGTCCCCTCCCCACCAGGCTGGTGCGTGGAGACAGCCTGTCCAGCCTTGCCCTTTCATAGCTGGCTGTGAGGCCTCGGGCCCTTCCCCTGACTACCCCAGGCCTCAGTATCCCCCTAGAACTTCTAACCACCCCTGCCAAGGGACAACTCAGTGTGGCAGTTAGGATTACAGGCCTAGAGTCAGCCATGCTGGATTCAATCCCACTTCAGACTGTGAACCTTTGCGCATGTCAGCCTCTCTGTGCCTCTCCAGCTGTAAAATGGATGCCAACAGCTGCCATTGCCCGGACATGCGCTGAACCACACCATCCCCTCTTTCTGGAACCTCCACCCCATCCCACTCCTACTGACAAATTTCTCTTTTGCTCCTACCCTCTCCTCCAGGAAGCCCCCCTGTGGATTGCTTTCTTCCTCTGAAGGCACTGGGCTGGTCCCTCAGACACATGAATCATGACAAATGCCCCACAGAACTGTCAGACACTCCCACAAGAACTGGGTGACTCTGTGGGCAGAGGCTGGCTTGCCCCCTTGCCCGGCACATGGTCAGCTTCAATCCAACTGTAAGATGGTTTGAATGTGCCACCCTGTCTCATGTGGCCTGAATTCTAATCCTAGTTCTGCCGTTCCCTGGCTGTGTGACCTTGGGCAAGTCACTTAACTGCTCTGGGACTCAGTTCCCTCATCTGTAAAATGAGATCATTCTCCCCTGTGAAGCAGTGAATAGCAAAGAAGATAATCTTTGAGAAGTGTCGGCCACGGTGTAAACTGAAAGCAGAGTTTCCTATTCCCTTCTCCCTCGACTTCCCTCTTCTTTCCCATCAGCCTCTGAGTCCTTGCTGGGGAGAAGCCGCCAGTTCCTCACACCCCGCCCAGCTGAGCGGCCGGATAACAATATCTCCCACTCGGCTTTGGGCTTCAAAGCTCTCAGCCTAATGTGAACCAGATGCCGGCCTCCCTCTCCTGGCAGTGAATTTTCCGTGGCCTGCTCCCACCCCCTTCCTGTTTTTGCTCCTCTCTGATCCCCTTGCTGAATTCTCCCGTGCCCCCACCTTCCTCTGCCCAGCAACCTCGAGGCCCACCTGGAAACAATTAGTGGAAAACAGGATGTGTGAAGGGGGGGTCTCTCCATCACCCCAACATGGCAGGAGGGGAAGGCGCTCAGCTTGGGGGGCGGCAAAGTGTGTGGGAGTTGGGCCCTCCCTGGCAAGACCTGGCCAGCCACCTGGGGTGGGGGGGACCGAGTCAGAGTTGCTGGGGACTGTATGTAGAGAGAGATATGTTACTTTCCGGACATTTAAACACAGCGTGGGCTGGATGGGAGCCGTGAGGACCTTGTCCTTGGCTGTGGCTTCTTAGAAAAACCAGAGCCGGAAAAACCCCCGATCCTCTCTTCTTGCGTATGAGGAAACTGAGGCTTGGAGACTCACCCAAGAGGCAGCCGGGTCTGGGCCAGCTTGTCAGGAAAAGCTGCAGCCCGAAGCCACCTCCCCTTGAGACGCTTGCTGTCTCAGCGTCATTCCTGCCTGCCCTCACCCTGCCGCCCAGCCCAGGCAGGATCAGTCACGAGGGGAGGGTCACAAGACCACCACCCTCCTGCCCGCCAGCCGGCTGCTGCTCAGCCAGCCACCTCTGCCGAAGGCTGGGCCACCAGGCACACTGCACTCAGCAGGGGGCCGTGGGCAGGCCCCAGGAAGGGGGTGTGTGTGAGTGGGTCTTCCTTTGTGCCCTCAATCCTGTGAACCCCCTCAGGGCAGCCAGAGCTGCCTTCAGAGTGAGGACTCCCCCATTTCCATGAAAACAGCCCAAGGGCTCCCCAAATCCGCTCTGGCTGCCCCTCCCTCCCACCAGCCAGCTGCGGGGTGTTTGGACAACTGGATGGAATGTTTTGCAGCCAGAGTCCTCCCTGGATCCCAGAGCTCGGATTTCAAGAGGGAGGGAGGAGAGGATGCTGGCTTTCGCTCCAGGGAGAGGGGAAGAGACTCAAGAGGTCACGCTGAGCTCGGAGGCTCCCTGCCCTCCCCCCAGACCTGACCAAGACCAGGCCCTGGCCCCTCGGGGAAGGGCAGGACAGAGGGTGTGGAGATAGTGCAGGGGTGTCATCAAAGATTTGGTCAGGCCAACCTCGTGAAGTCAGGCCCTGGGGACAGTCTGGGCTCAGCCTAGGGCTGGGCCCAGGACAGCACTTTGAGAACACAAACATCCCATGACAGAGAACTTTCCCCTTTTATGCACAGGGCAATTGGGATCCACAGGGGACAGGCGCTTGCCCCAGGAGGCACCGCAAGCAGGGTGCAGAGCTGGACCGCAGCCCAGGCTTCCTGGTGCCAAGCTCGCTCTTCTCACTATCCAGGAAGTCCCTGCCCTCACCCTCAGCCCCAGAGACGCACACACCCCAGCCAGGGAAGCGTCATCCTTGCTCCTTCCCCAAATGATGGAGGCAAGATAATCTACTCACAAAGTAGGTTCCCAAAGCAAACAGACACGGAGCTCCCCACCAGCCTCGGGAGAGTGGCGTTAACCCGCTTGTGGACAGGGTGTAGAGGCCCCGACAGCCAGGATTCCTGGCCTGGTTCCTGTTCTGGGGCCAGAGCTCCCCCAGTTCCTCACCACAGCTGCCCAGGCACCCCAGAACCCCTTGAGTAATTCCCTTCTCTGGCTCCAAAGACACCCAAGTTCTAGACCCAACTATATGGAGCTAGCTTGAGCCTGAGTTTACCCACCTTCAAGTCAAGAGGATTGTCTCTGTTCCGCTGGGCTCATCATCGTATCATGGGGTGCTGATGGCGAGGAGCAGGGCTGCTAGCGGACCCCTGTGGACGCACACATTTCCCAGCTACAAAACTCAAATGAAGAGGGAAGGAAGAAGGGGATTCCTTTGGGCCCAGATGGGTGTGCGTGTCCCACCAAGGTGCCTGGGGGCCTGGGCTGAGTTCCTAGAGGCTAAACCTGTTTGCCCACTCCCATCCCCTCAGTAGGAAAGCTCAGCAATTTATGGGATTAGTGAGCCCATCGGAAACCTTGGGGGAAGACATGATTAGTGGGGGAAGTTAGGACTCCCGGACAGCTGGTGACTCCTTGCCCAGATGACAGGATGGGGTGTGGCGAGGACTATGCTGGGATCTTTACACGCAAAATCAGACTCAGTTCACCCTTGCACCCATCTGATGTGGTCCTTCATTGCTTTCTGTTCCCATTTTAAAGAAGAGAAAACTGAGATTTGGAAAGGTTAAAGGGTTTGGCCAACAGCTAACAAGGAACTCAGATTTTAACCCAAGCCTGTCTGACTGCAAAGCCCATTTTCTTATCCCTCCACCGTTCACTCTTTCAGGAGGAAGGGTAAGGTGAGGCTTTTTAGAGGAAGTAGGGCTTGAAGAATAAACAGGATTTAAATATCTATGTAGAAATAGAGGGCAGGAATTCTATGCAGAGCAACCCGGAACAAAGGCTTGGCTGCAGGAAGAGCAGAACACGGGGAGAAGCAAACCCTTCACTTTCCAGGAGCCAAGGAACGAAAAGGCTGGACGGGCAGCCTCAGGCTGAATCCCAAAAGCCTTGGAGGCCAAGTTAAAGAATTTGGACTTTAACCACTTCACCTGTGTCCGTGGAGCCTTTAGAATAAAAATGTTTAACCACCTCACCATCTCCGTGGAGCCTTTAGAATAAACATTTTTGAGCAGGGAAGTGAAGTGATCAGAGCCCTGCTTTAGGAAGACTAAATAGACAGCAGAGTGCATAGAATATAGAAGTGAACACTTAGCAAATATCTAGCACTCTCAGCCAGGGCGACAGCGAGACTCTGTCTCAAAAGAAAAAAAGAAAATAGAGGATGGAGGGGAGGTAATATTTGGTCAATAGGTACAGAGTTTCAGTTTGGGAAGAGGAAAATGTTCTGGAGGGGGATGATGGTTGCACAACAGTGTGAATGTATTTAATGCCACTAAACTGCACACTTTAAAATGATAAAAAGAAAAAGACATTTGACACACCTAAGCATAAGGATAGGGAAAGGTTGAGGTTGAAAAAGTTACCCCATATGACAGACACTAGAAGCATCTGCTATAAAAAAAAAAAAAAACGAAGAAAAAAGAAAAAGTTATCCCAAAAGAAAGGTGTTATACCTATATTAACAACGGAACTTTAAGACAAAAAACAACATTAGGGGTAGAGTTGGTCACTATGCAGTAATAATGAAATGATGACAATGTTAAGGAAAACAAGTTAAAACGCCAGAAAGCTATAACAATTTTAAATTAATACATGCCTAATAAAATGACCGAAAATATTAAAGCAAAAATCATTAGAGCTACAGGGGGAAGTTAGACAAATCTATCAGTACAGTGTGAGGTATCAAAAAACCTCTCTCAATTATGGATAGATCAAGGAAGCAAAATATCAGGAACTGGCAGCGACAGAGACCTCTGACATCAGTAGCAAAAGCTAAAACATGGGGCACTAGATCAAAGCTAGTTGAGAAACAAATAGATCCCTAGATCCCTCGCCTACATCCTGCCACTGGGCAACTTCCCCTTTCTGAGTCTGTATAAGGCTGGGATTTTATTCTCTGGGATGGTAAACAGGTCTTTGGGCCAGTAGCTAAGGGGATTAAGTGATTGCACATGCGCTGAACACTGAGACCCCCAACCCTCTTCTTTCATTTGGCTTCCAAAATGGGGGCAACCTGACCTTTAACTTCCAGATAATCCCTCTGTGAGTCTCTGACCAGCCCAGGAAGACAGACCCAAGACTAGCGCTCCTGACAAATATGCCTCCCGAACTCCATACTGTGAAGCTCAAAGTCGACATGCTTAGGGCTTCCCATTGGCTTTGAAGCTCCCTTTCTTAACGATGAGCAGACAACCAAGGATCATCAGACAACTAAGGACAGCCTCTAACATCAGAGAAGCCAAACCCAGTAAGCAGAAAAAAGCAACTTGCAGGAAACAGAGACTCTGCATAAAGGAGGAAGAGGAGGAGGTGGAGGAGGAGAAGGAGCAAGAATGAATATCCTCCGAGAGAAAAGAAGGTATTGCATTCATGAAATAAGAACACGACCCTTTGAAAGGAAACATTCAGAGAGCAACAACAACAAAAACTCTTGGGAAACAATATATTTTTAAAAAGCATGATGGCAGAAATGAAAACCTCTGAAGAAGGGTTGAAAGACAAAGTTGAAGGAATATCCTCCAAAAAGGAAAGAAATGAAAAATACAGAAAAGATTATAAAATTAGAGGAACAGTGTAGGAGGTTCAGTATCTGAATAACACAGATTCTGGAAAGAGAGAACAGAAGAAACTGAAATGGATGAAGCATCAAATATTAAATCATTCAAGATTATTTCCCGAAACTGAAGTATATGAGTTTTCAAATCAAAAAAGCCCACCTAATGCCTAGTAGAGTCAATGAAAACACTAAGATATATCAGTGTACGATTTCAGGAAACTAGGACAAAGAGAAGATCTTATGAGCTTCCACAAACCAGTAGAAGCAAGAAGACAATGAAAGAACGCTTTCAAAATTCTGAAGGAAAATCATTTCCAACCTAGAATTCCATGCCGGCCAAACTGTCATTCATGTATAAGGATAGAATAAATAAATTTTTTATTTATTCAGGGTCTCAAAAAATTTAACTCTAACAGGCTCTTTTCTCAGAAACAGCTAAAATATGCTGCTGTGGTCTCAATGTGTCCTCCAAAATACATCTGTTTAATCACCAATGTGATAGTAGTAAGAAGTGGGGCTTTTAGAGGGTGATTAAGTCAAGAGAGATCCACCCTCGTGAGTGGGATTAGTGACCTCATAAAAAAGGGTGAAGGGAGCACCCTAGTCCCTTTTTGCCCTTCAGCCGTGTGAGGGCACAGTGATTGTCCTTCCTCCATGTGAGGATGCAGCAAGAAGGTACCATCTTGAAACTGGGAAGTTCTTACTAGACCCTGAACCTGCTGGCACCTTGATCTTGGACTTTCCAGCTCCAGAACTGCAAGAAATAAATTTCTATAATTTATAAATGACACAGTCTAAGGTATTTTCTTACGGCAGCCGGAATGGACTAAGACAAATGCACTCCAACAAAATGTGGGGGTGAGCCAAGAAAGAAAAACACATAGGTCAGAAGAGTTTCCTGACTCAACACGGGACCAAAGGGAAGGGAATCCTCAGGTTGGTAGTAAGGGCATGTCCTGCTATCCTGTGTAGGCAAAGAGGGCAATCGGTCTAAACTGGAAAACAGAAGATCAAGAGACGGGTATGTTGAGGGCTGTGGTCATCACCATAGCTTTTGCCGCCGTACCACCATTTTGAACTCATGAACTGTTTGTTACAGGATGTGCTCCAACAAAACAGAAGTGTAAGCCATAAAAAAGGAAATAAAGAAGATCCAGGAAAACAGGGAATTCCAGGAGAACGAGAAAGATTATTGTAAGGGTGACAGCGAAGTCCCAGGACAATGGCTGTGTGGCAGCACAAAGAGCAACCAGCCCAGAGAGAGGAGAAGGGCGGCCACCTGGAAGGATGTCTCCAAGGAAAAGCACTGCAACTGATAGATTAACTACTGTGACTGAAGATATTAGAAGGTGTGGGAAGGATTAGCAAAAGGCACAAAGAACGCTGAGCAATTTTTAAAAAGAGCATTACTAACTTTAGGGAAAACAAAAACTAGAAAATATAATCATAGTTTCTGAAGTGCTCAGCCATGAATAATATTGAGTAGTCATAAAAATGTAAATGTCAAATATTCATTTAACCACTATTGTTTTAACCCACAGTGGTATCAGAGAATTAAATCCTCACCTGCTAAATAGAAAGTCAGTAGATAATGTCTCAAATTGATTAACAAAAAGCTATTCATATTATTTAGAAATACAAAGATGTGTAAACCCCAGAAGGAACAGCTAGAGGCGGGCGAGAGGGGATGGAAGGGTGAAGCAGAAAACTGCTGTCTTTTATTATACACCTTTTTGTGACTATTTGCCTATTTTTTTATTTTTTATTTTTTTGAGACAGGGTGTTGCTCTGTTACCTGGGCTAAAGTGCAGTGGCGTTATCATAGCTCACAGCAACCTCTAACTCGTGGACTCAAAAGATCCTCCTGCCTCCGCCTCTGAAGTACTGGGACTACAAGCACAAGCCACCATGCCTGGCTGATTTTTCTATTTTTTTGTAGAGATGGGGTCTCTCTTGCTCAGGCTGGTCTCAAACTCCTGGGCTCAAGCAATCCTCCTGCCTTGGCCTCCCAAAGTGCTGGGATTACAGGCGTGAGCCACTGCACCTGGCCTGACTTTTAAAATTTTGTGGCTACTTTGATAGAAATCAAAATTAATTTCAAAAAGGGAGAAGAGCACTCCAATCCATTCTGTGAGGCAAGAAGCCCAGTGAGGATAGGAAGAGAAAGAAAGATTATAAGCCAATCTCACTCATAAACATAGATGCAAATATTCTAAGTGAAATATTAGCAAACAGAACCCAGCAGTGCACAAAATATAAACTCAACCTGCTTATGGTGTATCATACCAAGAATTCAAGCTTGGTTTAACATTAGAAAATCTTTAAATGTTGTTCACCACTGTAACAGATTAAAGGAGGAAAACATTATGATTATCCAAATAAATGTAGGAAAAGCATTTGAAAAAATTCAATCCCAATTTATTTAAAACAACAACAACAATTTAGAAATCTGGGAATAAAAGAGAACTTCATTAATCTGACAAAGAGTATCCACCAAAACCCCAGAGAAAACATTCTTAATGGTGAAATGCTACAAGCATTCTTTTAAAATAAAAAATGATGACATTTTGGGCTGGATGATGTAAATGAATAAATAAATGAAATCAGAAACGAGACAGGTTTGGCGGCTTTCATTGCTTTCTGTATGACATTATACTGGTGATTGTAGCCAGTGCAACAAGACTAGAAAAAAATTTAAGACATAAAAATCAGAAAAGAACAACCAGAACTGTCATTATTCACAGATGATATGATTGTCTACATATCAAATCCAAAAGACTCTATAGCTAAATTATTATAATTCATAAGAGAGTTTGGCAAAGAGATTGGCTATTATGTTAATACAAAAATCACTTGCAAGCCATGCATGCTCACACCTGTAATCCTAGCACTCTGGGAGGCTGAGGCGGGAGGATCATTTGAAGTCAGGAGTTTGAGACCAGCCTGAGCAAGAGCAAGACACACGCGCACCCCACCCCTCCCATCTCTACTAAAAATTGAAACAATTAGCCAGGCATGATGGCACGTGCCTATAGTCCCAGATATTCAGGAGGCTGAGGCAGGAGGATCACTTGAGCCCAGGAATTTGAGGTTGCTGTGAGCTAGGCTGATGCCACGGCACTCTAGCTAGGCAGCACAGTGAGACTCTGTCTCAAAAAGGAAAAAAGAAAGAAGACTCAAATTACTAAAATTAGGAATGAAATTAGGGAAATTACTACCAACTTCAGATATAAAACAGATTATAAGAGAATATTATGAACAATTGTATACTAATGGATTAAATAACCTAGAAGAAATGGACAAATTCCTAGAAATACACAAACTACCAAATTTGACTAAAAAAAATAGAAAACCTGAATAGACCTCAACTACAAGATGGAATCAATAATTTTAAAACTTCCAATAAAGAAAAGGTTATCATATACAAAAGAATGAAATTGGACCCCTATCTCCTACCGAATACAAAAATTAATTCAAGATGGATTAAAGACTTAAATATAGGACCTGAAACAATAAAAATTCTAGGAGAAAACCTAGGAAAAGAATTTATGACTAAGACCTAAAAAGCAAATGCAACAAAAACAAAATAGACAAATGGAATTTAATTAAACTAAAAAGCTTCCACACACAGCAAAAGAAATAATTTATGGAGTGAACAGACAACCTACAGGAGAAAATATTTGCAAACTATGCATCTGCCAAAGGACTAATATCAAGAATCTACAAGGAACTCAACTCAACAACAACAGCAACAACAACAAAAAACCCCCAAAACAAATAACCCCATTAAAAAATGGGCAAAGGACATGAACAGACATTTTTCAAAAGAAGCCATACAAATGCCCAACTAGCATATGAAAAATGTTCAATACCATTAATCATTAGAGAAATGCAAATTAAATACAGTGAGATATGTCTTTAGTCAGAATAGTTATTAAAAAGTCAAAAAATAGCAGATGTTGGTGAGGATGCAGAGAACAGGGAATGCTCATACACTGTGGGTGGGAATGTAAATTAGCACAACCTCTGTGGAGAATAGTATGGAGATTTTTCAAAGAATTAAAAATAGAACTACCATTGGATCCAGCAGTTCCATTACTAGGTATCTACCCAAAGGAAAAGAAGTCATTGTATCAAAAAGATACCTGCACTTGTATATTTATCACAGCACTATTCATAATAACAATGATATGGGATCAACCTAAGTGTCCATCAGTGGATGATTGGGTAAAGGAATGTGGTATATACCATGGAATACTACTCAGCTATAAAAAAGAATGAAATCATGTCTTCTGCAGCAACATGGATGGAATTGGAGGCCATTATCTATAGTGAAATAACTCAGAAACAGAAAGTCAAATACTGCATGTTCTCACTTATAAGTGGAAGCTAAATAACATAGACACATGGACATACAGAGTGGAATAATAGATGTTGGAGACTCAGAAGAGCAAGAGGTGAGGGATGAAAAATTACTTAATGGGTACAATGTACACTATTCGGGTGATGTTTACACCAAAAATCCAGACTTCACCACTACACACCATTACATTTATCCATGTAATGAAACTGCACTTGTACCCACTAAATCTATAAAAATTTTTAAAAAATAAATGAAGAAAAGGCTAGGACAAAATTGTTTCACTGATGAATTCTCAGATACTTAAAGAATAAAAAATCTTTCTCAAACTCTTCCAAAAAATAGAGTATACCTTACAACTCATTCTGTGATGCTAGTATTGCCGTAAAACTAAAGCCAAAGTGATCACAAGGAAGGAAATCTATAGACCAACATCCCTTGTGAATATAGATGCAAATATCCTCAACAGAATACTAGCAAATCAAATCTAGAACATATTAAAAAGATTATACATCATGGCAACATGGGATTTATCCTGGGAATGCCAGCAAGGGTGGTTCAACATGAAAATGAATCAATGTACCATGCACTGTGGGCCTGGGACGAGTCGGCTGCTAAGCAGGACAGGCAGCGGCGGCAAAAACACCCAGCGGGCCGGATACATGTCCTAGGTGGGCGGCATGTGGCCCGCGGGCCGTAGTTTGAGGATGCCTTCAAATCATCTCTAGATTAAGTATAATACCTAATACAATGTAAATGCTGTGTAAATAGTTCTTTTTTTCTTTTTGAGACAGAGTCTCACTCTGTTGCCCAGGCTAGAGTGCCATGGCATCAGCCTAGCTCACAGCAACCTCCAACTCCTGGGCTCAGGCGATCCTCCTGCCTCAGCCTCTCGAGTAGCTGGGACTACAGGCATGCGCCACCATGCCCAGCTAATTTTTTGTATATATTTTTGGTTGGCCAATTAATTTCTTTCTATTTTTAGTAGAGACGGAGTCTCGCTCTTTCTCAGGCTGGTCTTGAACTCCTGACCTTGAGTGATCCTCCCACCTTGGCCTCCCAGAGTGCTGGGATTACAGGCGTGAGCCACCACACCCGGCCTAAATAGTTCTTATATTTTATTGTTTAGGGAATAATGACAAGGAAAAAAGTCTGTACATGCTCAGTAGAGATTCCACCATCCATTTTTTTAAATACTTTCTGCCTATGGTTGGCTGAATCTACAGATACGGAACCCGCAGATACGGAGGGGCCTACTGTAATATATCGCATTATTAGATTGAAGAAAACAACCATATGATCATCTCAAGTGATGCGGAAAAACAATTTGACAAAACCAACACCCTGTCATGATCAAAACACCTGTAAAACTAGGAATAGAAGGGAACTTCCTCAACCTATTAAAGGGCATCTGTGAACATTCACAGTTAATAGCATACTTAATAGTGAAAGACTGATAGCTTTCCTCCTAAGATCAGAACAAGATCAGGACAGCTGGCCTTGCCACTTCTATTCAACATTTCACTGGAAATACTAGCAAGGGCAATTACACAAGAAAAAGAAATACAAGGCATCCAGACTGGAAAGAAAGAAGTAAAACTATATTCACATATGGCGTGATTTTATATATAGAAAGCCTAAAGAATCCACACAAAAACTATTACAGCTAGTAAACGAATTCAGCAAAGTTGCAGGATACAAGATCAAAATGGAATTAAGAAAATAATTCCATTTACAATAGTATCAAAAAGAATAAAATACTTAGGAATATTGTTAACCAAGGAGGTGCATGACTTGTACACTCAAAATTACGAAACATTGTTGAATAAACTTAAAGACCTAAACAAATGAAAAGATATCCCATGTCCATGGATTAGATTACTAGATATTGTAAAAATTGCAAAGCAATCTATAGACTCAAAATAATCCCTACCAAAATTCCAAATGCCTTTTTTGCAGAAATGGGCAAGGTGATCCTAAAGTTTATATGGAATTTTAAGGGACCCCTAATAGCCAAAATAATACTGAAAAAGAACATAGTTGGAGAATGCACACTTCTGATTTCAAAATTTCTACATAGCTACATAATCAAAACAGTGTAGTGCTTGTACAAGGATGACATATAGATCAATGGAATAGAATTGAGAGACCAAAAATAAATCCACACATCTATCATGAATTGATTTTCAACAAGGGCACCAAGACCATTCATTGAGGAAAAGAATAATCTTTTCAACAAATAAGTGCATGGACAATTGAATATCCACATGCAAAAGAAGGAAGGATCTTGGGCCGGGCGCGGTGGCTCACGCCTGTAATCCTAGCACTCTGGGAGG
>VBSM01003155.1:2016187-2027651 GCA_008086735.1 Cheirogaleus medius
CTCAAGAAAACGGAGGGCCTGTGGGCCAAATGATCGGAAGCAGAAGGAGGGACCAGAGTGCAAAAATCCACCTTCCCAACCACGGGATCGACTGCACAGGCTGCAAGCCTGGCAACCCCAAGATTTCAGGGAACCGGGATCTCTTTAAATACAGAGAAGTGTGCAGAGGCGGCCCCTGACTACGAGAGAGCTTTCCCAGGGGACAGCTGAAAAGCGCCAACTGCCCAGACTTTCTGCGCCAGAGAAGACCTGGGAGACCTCGAGCAGCCTCCATTTTCCAGACGGGCGCAGGGAGGGGGTGGGGGGAGCCCGCCGGTAGCCACACCCCCGCCCCGCCTGCTCGCCGGGGGAGGCCGCGCCCGGCCCCCTCCCGGCCTCCACCCCGCCACCGGCCCGCCCGCGCTCACCATGGACAGATAGACGTAGGAGGCGTAGAGTTCCAGGTTGATCTGGCGGTTGATGGCGGCCTCCGAGTCCTGGTGGTAGTTCTGGCGCACCTGCGAGGAGGACGCGGTCGTCATGGCGGCGGCTGAGGAGAGGCGGCGGCGGGGGCCTTAGGGCGGTCCGAAGGCTCGGTGAGGAAGTGGCGGAGGGCTGGCTCTGAGCGGCCGGCCGGGGTGGGGGTCGAGCGCCGGGTTCCGTCCAAGCACTGTTGAAGCAGGAAACCGCGGCGACTCTCGGCAAAGAACGTCTGGCGCAGCTGGTTGCGCGCTCGCCTCTTATAGCGGCAGCGGCGTCAGGACCCCCGGCCAATCAGCGCCGCCCGCCCGCCGCCGCGCCCGCTCCTTCCGGTGGGCGCGCGGGCCCCGCCCCCTGGGACGGGGGAGGGGCGGCGCCGCTGAGGCCAGAGGCCGCTGAGAGGATGTGAAGAGCGCTGGGTCCCCCAGGGGCAAGGGCGGCCCAGGGATTGGGAGTGGGCGTCTCTGTGCTACTAGGGCCCACTTAGTGGGCTTGGAGGGAAGATGTGAGGAGGCGGAGGAAGCCCACCTCGGGAGTGCCGACTCCAGCGGCGTCCTGGGCCTTGGAGCCGACGGGGCGGGGGTGATTCTCAGGTCCCAAATAGGCACCCTGAGGCTCTCGGCCAAGGGCATGTTATTAAAAAATGAAGGCAGTATGGAAGCAGCTACCACACCCTACTGCAAATTGGGAAGGTGGAAACGTGGGCCTTGGGGCCGAATGAGTCAGAAGTTGGGCTGGGAAAGAGTGCACTTTCTGAAAGTCTAGGATGGAGCACAATGGAGAAGTGGGGACGCGGCCGGTGTCTCGTTTGCTCGGCGCTTCTGATTCAGCGACCATGCCTGCCTTTTGCTGAACGCAAATATGGCTCCTTGTGCAGTTTAGACAACAAAGGCTGGGCGGGCCTTGTTTCCCAGTTAGTCGTGGGGGGATGAGCCACCTGGGCTTTGAGAAA
This sequence comes from Cheirogaleus medius, assembly GCA_008086735.1. Classification (NCBI taxonomy): domain Eukaryota; kingdom Metazoa; phylum Chordata; class Mammalia; order Primates; family Cheirogaleidae; genus Cheirogaleus; species Cheirogaleus medius. The sequence continues at coordinate 2,017,599 of VBSM01003155.1, forward strand.
AATCACTGGCGTCGCTTAAAACTCAAAAGATCTCGTTGTTGGAAAGAAAGGAGAAGCGACTTGGATCTAGAAATGAAGCCCATGCTGAGGCCATTTGGAAATGGCCTCTCTATGGGGCCCAATCACAGGAGCCTCTGGCTTAGGTGGCCGTAGAGGGAGCCACCCCCTGGGCTTGTCGTTGGAGAGAAGCTGATGGGGCTGATGGCAGGTGACAGGTGCAAGGAACCCTGGAGGGGCAGGACCAGTGTATGTGGCTTGTGGCTGAGTCCCAGGCACAGAGTGGGTGTGAATTCACGGGTAGCAGAACTGAAGCTGGCTTCCAGGTCCACTATTCTGTCCGGTCATTTGACACATAGCTGGGGAACCTATCAAAACCATTTTCAGGATACTTACAGACCTACAACTGGAATTTGGACTTCCAAACCTTTTTTTAAGAAAGCAACTCTATTGAAATATTAAATTGCTGAGGGAATTAGGATGATTTTTCTTTCTTGAGTCTTTACTGTGTTTATTTCAAAATGAACCTATACTACTTGCAGGAAAAACATTTTAGTAATGCTGGAGCTACATACAATACAGTAAAGATAATGATGCTGCTGAACAAGGGGTGCCTTACCCAATCTGGGAGGGGAGGTCAAGGAAGGCTTTCCTAAGAAAGTGGCATTTGAGATAAGTTTGAAGAAAAAGTTAAAAGGAGGAAGATAGGAAAGGGAATTCAAAGCAGAGGGAACAGCATATGCAAAGGTGTAAAGGTAGGTGTGAACATGCATGACTTGTTCAAGGTACCTTATGAAAGTATGTTGACCTGGAAAGTAGAGTGCATGTGGGGGAATGCTGGATAGGGTGGAGTCTAGGGGCAAGGTCAGATAGGGTATGTGCCATAAAAAGGGGTTAAACTTTATCCTGAAGACAACATGGAAATACTGCACTAGATTTGTTTTTAGAAAGATTACACTGAATCAATAGGAGAACTATCAGGCTAAGAGTCCAGCAAAATCACCATACATAGAATGCAAAGCTCTTTTATACAACAGTAACCACCAGTTAGAAAATATATTAAAAAATGAATGAAAGAAAAAAATTGTTTTCACCTTACATTGGCAACAAAAGCTTAAAAATACCTAGGAATAAAGTTAACAAGAAACGTATGGTGGCTGGACGCCATGGCTCACGCCTGTAATTCTAGCACTCTGGGAGGCCAAGTCAGGAGGATTGCTTGAGGTCAGGAGTTCGTGACCACCCTGAGCAAGAGCGAGACTCCATCTACTATAAATAGAAAGAAATTAGCCAAACAACTAAAAATAGAAAAAATTAGCTGGGCATGGTGGTGCATGCCTGTAGTCCCAGCTTCCTGGGAGGCTGAGGCAGGAGGATTGCTTGAGCCCAGGAGTTTGAGGTTGCTGTGAGCCGGGCTGACACCACGGCACTCTAGCCCAGGCAACAGAGTGAGACTCTTAAAAAAAATTGTATGGTGAAAATTATAACTGCTTACTGCTGGACCAAAACAAAAACAAAGGCAAAACTTGCATAAATGAAGAGGAACATGTTTCTAAATTTCCAGCTTCTATTTTTTAAAGATGTCGGTTCTCCCCAAATAAACCTATAAATTCAATGCAATTTCCATAAAACACAGTCTTTTTTTTTTTTTTTAACTTCACAAAATGATTCTAAAGTTCATTTGGAAGAGTCAGTCTTTGAATAGCTGATAAACATTTGGAGAAAAAAAGATTATGAGGGTAGATTTGCATTCCCTGCTATAAAAAAGTACAATAAAGTACTATAAGCACTGTGGTACTGCCACAGGAAGAGATGACCAGATCAATGCAACAGAATATCCCCACCCATATATGTATGGGAACTTGGGATGCGCTAAAGTGGCATTTCAAATTGGGAGAGAAAGAATGGGTTCAACAAATGATGTCGAAACAATTGATAGTCATGAAAAAAATGACTTACTCAATATTTAAATAGTTAAAAAATCCAAGCCTTAAAAAGAAAAACCCTATAAAGTTTTAAGAAGGCTATATAGATTATTATGTATAATTTGGGGGTAAGGAGTGTTCTGAGACTGTCAGAAACCGTAAAAGGACAGTTGGCAGGTTTGACTACTTAAAAACGAAAAGCTATAAGACAAAAGATGTCATAAACAAAGTGAAAATAGAAATGACAAATTGGGTTGATATTTGCAGCTCATTTAAGTGATGAAGGTTAATAACCATAATATATAATATGTATTTTATATGTCTAATTAAGTATTATATATATTTAAGTCACACCTTTTTATGAGACTTTTTGATTGCCTTCCCAGATGCTGTAGGTGGTGAGGTCCTGGGAGGCAGGCATTGTTTCTGTTCTTCATCCCTGCACTCCCAGCATTTTGCAAGGTGCTTGTTACTTGGTGCTCAGTATTTTTTGCATAAACAGATGGATGCCTGATTGAATCTGGAGGATGGATTAAAGTGAGGCAGGAGGGCTGGGTACCAGTTGGGAGACAATAGCATTAGTTCTCAGTAAGCAGAGTAGACAGAAAGCAGATTTGAGAGATCTGGAGAAGACAGGATGGGATGAGTTGGTTGATTGGCTGACATGGGGTTTGGGAGGTGAACAGTGGGTAAGACAGCCCCCCGGCTTTCTGCCCTGGGCAGCTGGGCTGCTGCTGCCATTCACTGAGCCAGAGAGCACAGGTTTGGGGGAAGGCCCTTAGAGAAGGCCAGCTTGGTTTTGGATTGGATGTGCTGAGTTTGAAGGCCTCTAGGACGTCCAGGTGGACAGAGCCAGCCTATAATTGGACCCACCAGGAGGAAGTCAGTCTGCTGTAGAAAGTAGGTTTCATGAGTCAGTATTGGCTATGTGCTTGGTTAAACACCTATGTAGCTGTAGTGAACATCACAGCAAAACTGAGGGACGTCTTGTGCTGTAGCTCACTGGGGGAGGCCAGCTGGGAAGAACAGAAGGGAAATCTTCTGTTGGGGTGTGTGTGTGTTTGCATGTTTTTTGGACCTGTTCCCCACCTTCTGGGAACCTGGGGTGTCAAAATTGCCATTTCTAAGCCTCTAGATTCCTCTGAAGCTGTGGCCTGGTCTTTGGACCTTTGTTGACCAGGAACCTCCCCCTCCCTCTCCCTGCCCCCAGCCCAGCTCCTCGTGACTCGGAGGAGGCAGGGAGTTTGGCTGGCCTCCCAGGACAGCCGCCTCCCAGGGCCAGGAGCAGAAGGAAGGAGTCGGGAGGGACCTCAGGCCTAGAGAAGAGCCGAGCAGGTTGTTTCTGGAGGATCTGCTCAACCCAGAGCAGGAGGGGGCAGCCGTGGGGTTGCCTGGAAAGTGCTGTCCCACCGTGACTCAGCAGTCTGCTAGTCTGGAGGGGTTGGGCTTGGGCTCCAAAAGTGCTTTGTCATGGAGGAGAGGGAAAGTCAGAAGGCTTGGAGGGCTGTGGCTTCTCTGTGAGAAAAGGGGAGAAAGTTCCCCCACCCCCATTTCCCAGTGGCACAGACACCAGAGGCTGGACCGGGAACAAAGGGGTCGAGATCACCCAGCCTGCCCCCAGTGGTGTTTTGCTGGAAGAGGGGTGTCATTTTTTCTACCTATGCCTCCCTCAGGGCCTTCCTGCCTCCTGGTGAGCTCTCCATAGATGTTGGGGCTCTCCCTCCTAGGATTGTTGCTCTGCAGTTACAATTTAGGATTCCACAGCTAGGAAATCATAGACACTGGAATATTAAGGCTTAGAAGGGACTTTATAAGTTTCCAAATCACCTGTTTTACAGAGAAGGAGGTGAGGCCCAAAGAAGGCAGCGCGGCTTGCCCAAGGCCCTAGAGTCACTGGCAGAAACACAAGCTGAAAACTTAAAAGGGAACACGACATGGCCATTAAAAATGGCAAAGGTGTTGCTGCAATGTGTGTATGAAGTAATGTCATGCAGAAAAGCAGAGCCCAGAATTGTCCTCACAAGCTGATCACAACGAAGAGAAATCACAGAGCTGAGGACATAGATGAGGACTGGGAGAGAATGGGTTGAGTGATGTTTTAACTGAGGAGCTGATGTTTTAAATGTGTAGGATTCTCCCTGAAGTAAAGTGAGATATGCAGGAAATTAGAGTTCTGGAATTCAGAAATTGGAAAAAAAACAATATTCAATCAGGTTCAGGTGCATTTCTGGATGATGCAATCATATCCAAGGAATTTGTCCTTAAACAATTTCTGGAAAGCCCACGAGGCTGTGCAGACTCCAAGTCTGGGTTCTCAGAATCCCCTTCTTCCACAAGGTGAAGGTCGACAGCCACAGCCTCATTTGAGGACAACTGTGAATGGAAGGCCCTTTTATTTTTTTTACAGTAACTCAGGACTTACTGCCTCTGTGGAGCCTTCCCAGAGTCCCGCTGGGAGAGCCCAGCACTCCAGACTTCTGCCAGAGCCATTACCACGTGGGGCCCTGGCTCTTTATGTGCCTGCCCACTGGACTTTGAGCTCGTCTTTAAGCTGTGTCCCCGAGCCCTAGCACAGCCTGGGGGTCCTTCTGCTCTAGCAGCTTGCAACTCTGTTCCTCTCCTCTGGAATCGTCATGCCCCGTGGAACGTCCGGTCTCTACCTCTATGCTACTGGCCCCTGGAGGTCAAGGATCTGGCCTTTGTCCTCTGCTGTAGCCTTTCCAGTGACCCCTGGGATCTGCCCACATCCTAGAAGCTTCGAAGAGGCCACCTGGCCTCTCTGAACTTTGATTCCTGTATTTATTTACACTATCTGCAGCCAGCCCTCCCCCCTGTCGCCTGTGGGTGCCCTCTTCACCACAGTTCATGTTGCACTGCATCAGCTGGGACCCAGCCACATGGCATGCCCACATCACCCAGTCAGGCTCAGCCGTGCTCACCCCGGCCAAATCAAGAGAGGCCCAGCTCAGCGCAGGTGGCAGGTGGGAGAGACAGCCAGCAGCCTCAAAGAGGGTGAAAACAGGAAAGTGGCTTGCACACCTTAGCAGGGACCTCGGCAGCCAGAGACCTTGGCAGCCAGGGACTGGGAGTGCCTCCTCATGGAAATGGGACTTGTGTCTGCCTCGGGCTTTTTTGCAGTGTAGTCATTCGGTCTAGGAGAGGGAATCCCAGACTCCCTTGCGACAGGGCGTAAGGAGCAGGGGACAAGAGGATTCTGATAGATCAGCAACCTGGGACAGAGGGGACACGACCTGGGGCTGGCCAAGCTGGGAGGCAGCAGAAGGAGGTGGCTGGAGTGAGCAGCCAGGCGGCTTTCCTGCCACCAGTGAAGGTCCCTTGGTGCAGTCTGGGCAAGCCAGCATGTCTGGCTGGGCCAGCAGATGAGGCCTATTGGTCATCAGAGGGGCATCCGAGTGTCCGATGAGAGGGCCAGAACCTCAAAGATCTCACCATGAGCACAGAAGAGGCCTCGGGCCTCATTTCCTGCCTGTACTCCCTCCTACGGCTTCACCCCTTCTGCCTGCCCCAGCGCTATAAAATGCAACAGTAAGCATTTTCACTTCTGCAATTAAAACCTGTCAAGGGCTCCCCACTGCCCTGGGCATACAATCATAACTCCTCTGGGTGGCTTGGCCACTAACCCCCAGCCCCCAGCCTACCCCCTGGCCCCCAGCGTGCCCTACCCCTCACACTTCAGGACTCGCCCCAGACCTCCTGCCCCTGACCTTCTGCCTAAAAACTCCCCAGCCTTCAACACCCAGCTCAAATATCCCCGCCAGGCTTCCCTCTCTCCTGCAGAGCTGAGAATTTCCATTCTTTGTGCTCTCCAGCGGTCTGAGCAGTCCACTGCCCCCCTGTCCTGCAGTGCCCTGGTACCTGCCTGCCTCCCCCACTGGGAGGAAGCTCCTGCCCTGTTACTGTTGGCCATGCCTTTGCCCCCCAGTCGGTACCCAGCAAAGCGCCAGGCTCATGGATACCCAGAAACACGGGCTGCATTTAACTTGGACTTAACTTCCAGCCCAGCTCTCACCTTTCCTGTTATTGAGGGATAGGCTGCCCCCCACCCCTTGCCTCATAGGTTTATTTTTTCCATCTTTACTTAAGTCAGATTACTAGCTCTTTCTACCTCTCACAGGGCTTTCTGGGTTTGAGGATTACTCCCCGGTAGAGACCTGCGGACACTTCGAGGCAGCAGGGTCTGGGACCAGCTGGGCCGTGTGGAGGGTGACGCCGTGGTCACGGGTTCTGCCGCTCTGAGGACCAGTTCCCTTCGCTTGCTTTTGTGGCCACCAAGTGTTTCCTCAACTGGAGGAAGCCACCTGGGGAGGAAGGGAGGAAGGATTGATAGAAAACCCGCTCACTTCTGCAAAACAATGTCGTGTGCTTCCTGGCACCGGACTGGAGCACTCTCGGGGCTGCCGTCATGCCATAAATGAGCAGATTTCACATAAAGCAGATTGACAGCTTTGGGGCTGGCACCGACAACGCCCCCGAGCAGCGGCGAGGGTGGGCAGCCTGTGCTGTAGGCAGAGTCTCCCTTTTTCAAATGAGGAAGCCAGAGGTCAGAGAGGGTAAGTGACAAGCTTGCGCAGCTGGTAAGAGCCGGGGCTCTGACTGGAATCCAGATTCTCATTGTGGGGTAACTTTCCAAATCTGGTGGCCTGACACAGCCGTGACTGCAGTTCTGAAACGCAGCACAGTACACGACCGTCGACCATGAGGCACAGAGGAGGAAGATCAAGATTCCAGTTGCCTGGAGACTTATGAAATATTCCTGCAGCCCCGAGTCCCGGGCAAAGGCGAGTCAGCACCTACCTCTGACCGGCTTCGACCACTGCCAGAGTTGGCAGTGGGCACTTTCTCGAAGCAGTTGCTGGGATTCCACCAGCAGCAAAGTGTGATGGGTGATTTTCAAAATGAATAGGTTGATTTGATTAGTAACTGGAGTCTGTTTGCTTGGTGGCAGTTTTGTGTTCTTTAGAAGGCACTGTGAAGGATCCCTGTGGCAGGGCTCAGACAGTGGACTTGGTCTTGAGTTATCTCCTAATCTTGGTGCTGGTACCTGGGCAGCCAGGAGACTGCTGGCTGTTCAGTGCAGCCCTGAGCCGGGCAGCTGGGTCTAGGCCCACACCTGAGCGGAGGTTACTTCAGGAGCACATCATAAACAGGGACCCAGCATGGCTCTGCAGACCTCCTGGGCTCCCTGGGGACATCTCGTCAGCCGCAGGAGGACCCACCATGTTAGGGAGCTCTGGGTAATGCCTCCCTGAGGATTTCACAACCCCTCATTCCCATGTGGAATCTGAGAACCATGCAGACTTTCCTGAAAGAGACTTGGAGTCCCTGGAGCTGAAGCTGGTCACACGTTGGGAAGCAAAGGATGACCCACTTCCAAACTGGGGCAATCCCAGCTCCTCCTCAGGGGCCTTAGCCCACCCTTAGCTTTCTCTGCACAGGCCTTGCCCACCTTTTTGCAAAGCTGTGGTCTGATGCCTAGAAGGCTGTCGCCTGAATTGGACCCAGGAGAGCTTTCCCAAGGAAAGGGGTCTTGCGTGCTATTGCCTTTCCCGTCTCTTTGTTTCTGGCTGCGTGGATGCTATTCTAACCCCCTTTCAAACATCCCTGCCTTTTGTGATTCTTTGGAATCCTTAGTGAGAACTAAGTAGCTCTAGTTTTTTCTCCTGTTTACTCGCTTGTCCAGCTGCCCCTTCAACATTGTGATATGTATGTGTGGGGGGGTGTATAGTGGCAGGAACCTAGATATTTTGCTTTTTGTGGAATTGATGATTTGTCCAAATCCACACCTACTCCCCAACATCTATCTCCCAACCCTCCACTCCTACCATGTGCTTCTGGATACTAGATTTGGACTTTCCTCTGGAGAACTCTCTTCTCTTCTCCAACGCCTGCTGTGTGCTATAATTAGAACTGCCTCTATCCCCAGATTCGGGGGTAGGCATGTTTTCTGTTACTAGCAACAAATTTTTCAATCAACTTACCTTTTAGATCATCTAAATGGCAACTCATTCCTGCATGGATCATGGAACTTTCAAGCCAGGAAGGAGCCTTTGAGACAATCTACTCTCATACTTTCATTCAGTCACTCAACTAACATTTTAAAATGCCAGCTCTGTGCCAGGCCCTGGGTTAGATGAAGAAACTGAGGCCCAGAGAGGGCCATCAGCCCAGGGGACCAGCCCAGGGCTACATGGGAAGTTAGTGGCTAAGCCAAAGTCCAGAACTTAGGCCCTCTGACCCCCAGGCCAGCCCTCTTTCACAAGGTTCCTCTGCCTGAGATGAAATCCCGGCGGCAGTGTTCTCATACGGCTGTGTGAGCAGGAAAGGCACAGGGGACTCTATGCCAAGCAGTTCTCACTGGTTTCCCGGGCCTGGCGGAGGTGGGGAGGGCTGCAGAGAAAGGGAAAGAGGAGAAGGACAGAGGAGCTTTACTCACTTTCCAGGCGGTGGCTACTCAGGCTCAGGTGCCCGACAGCCCTCAAAGCACGCTGGGGCTGCGTGAGGTCTCGCCCCTGGCGTCCCTCTTCCAGGCCCCATTGGCGCTGGCTTCATCCACACCAGCCCCTGGAGTGCCCCACGGGCCCCTGCGGACCCACCTCTGTCCTTTTGCTTAAGGCTTTCTTCCTCACAGCTGTCCCCTTTGATCTGTCAAAGACCTGCCCTTTCTCCAAACTCCAGTCCAAATCCTGCCTCTGCCGAGGAGTCTTCCCGGATTTGGAGCCCACCTCTCGATTCTCCTGCTAGTGTTTGTTCCTTCAGCCCTTACTGAGGGGCAGCAGACCCTCATGGCATTGCATCAACATCCGAGGCCCGTGCCCTTCAGAGTCCAGTGCCGTACGTGGGTCTGTTTGAAGACCTGTGAAGGGCCCCCCTGCACTCAGAATACTGCACATTAAAACAGGCCCGCATCCCACAGTCAAGATAAGTCAAGATAAGTGAAAAAGAATTAAAGAAGGGTTGAGCAGTCGAGTCGATGACAATCGCAGTTGCAGTTGAGTAGATGACAGCTTTACAGTTAGTAAACATTTACTTTCATTGATTTTGCTGTTATCTTTTTAATTGTAGGGGCCAATACAATTTCTTGGGCCCTTGCAAAGCTCACATGACAGGCCTGGTCCCAGCTCTGCCGTTAACTAGCTGAGTGACCTTGGGCAAGTTGCCAACCTCTCTGGGCCTGTGTGGCGGTTGGGGATAACGCTGCCTCTGTTTCTTCCCTGTAGAAGCAGGGAGCATTCCTTCCGGCTGGTGAGACCCAAGGGATTTAACTGAATCTTGCTATGGAGACAAGTAAACCCAATTTCTTTGGGATCCATTTAGCACTGGGAGGCTGCCCGTTCTAAGCCAAGCTCCCAGCCAGGTTCTGAAGACGTGCAGGTGGCTGAGCCAGGGCTTCTGTGTCCACAGTGGCCCAGGCACGGAGACGTGGACTCAGCGGGAACGTGTGGAAAGAGAACGGTGGGATCAGGTGAGCCAGCTGCGAGCCCGGGAACGCCTTGGAAGAGCTGAACAATGCAAGCGCCCTTTCCTTGTGAAACCACGTCAGTTCAGCAGTGATCAAGGGGAGCCCTGGGGTGCAGGGGTGACAGGGCCAGGGCTGCAGGTGCCTCTATCGGCCCCAATGTGGTGACTCCTTTCTTGGATTTGTCCATTGCTTTCTCTGACGTCTCGAGGCCCCTTGTGGCCCTGCCGCTGCAGCCAGGGACTGTCCTCCCCTTCGAGCTCAGTCAGCGAGGCCTCTTCTCCTCTTGCTGGTTAGCATGGAGAAGGTTAGGGTCACCAGCTCAAGGCCAAGGCTTAGCCTCTAGCACAGGAATCACTTAATTATAGCAACAACAACAGAAAAAATAGAGTAAAAAAATGTAACAAAGTTACTCTAAACAGTTTTTAAGTATACATTACAATTTTGTTACCATATGCACATTGTTGTACAACACTTCTCCAGAACTTTTTCATCCTGTGTGACTGAAACCCTATACCCGTTGAATAATGAACTCCCCACATCCCCCTCCCCTCAGCCCCTGGCAGCCATCATTTTGCTTTCTGTCTCTATGAGTTGCATTACTTCAGATACCTCATGTAAGTGGAATCATGCAGTACTTATCTTTTTTTTTTT
>VBSM01003155.1:2027751-2043775 GCA_008086735.1 Cheirogaleus medius
AAAAAAAAAAAAAAAAAACAAAAAGACCAAATGATATTCCATTGTGTATATATACCATTTTTGAAATAATCCATTTATCCGTTGATGGATGTTTAGGTTAGGTTGCTTTCCCATCTTGGCTACTATGGATAATGCTGTACTGAACACGGCAGTGCGGATACCTCTTTGAGATGCTGTTTTCAATTCTTTTGGATATATACACAGAAGTGGGATTGCTGGATCATATGGTGGTTCTATTTTTATTTTTTTGAGGAACCTCCATATTGTTTTTCATAGCAGTGCACCATTTTACAATCCCACCGACAGTGTGCAAGAGTTCCAGTTTCTCCACATCCTCACCAACACTTGTTATTTTCTGGGGTTTTTTGATAATAGCTATTCCAGCAGGTGTAAAGCGATATTTCGTTGTGATTTTGATTTACAATTCCCTGATGATTAGTGATGTTGAGCATCTTTTCATATGCTTGTTGGCCACTTGCTATGTTCTTTAGAGAAATGTCTATTCAAGTCCATAGCCAATTTTTTACATAGAGTTATTTGTTGTAGGTGCTCTTCATATATTCTGGACATTAACCCCTTATCTGATACATAGTTTGTATATATTTTCTCCCATTTTGTAGGTTGCCTTTTTGTTCTCTTGATTGTTTCCTTTGCTGTGCAGAAGTTTTTAAGTTTGATGTAGTCCCATTTGTCTATTTTTGGTTCTGTTACATGTGCTTTTGATGAAATCATTGCCTATTCCGATGAAGCTTCCTCGTATGTTTTCTTCTAGGAGTTTTATAGTTTCAGTTCTTATGTTTGGGTCTTTAATCCATTTTGAGTTGATTTTTGTGTATGGTATAAGAAAAAGGTGAATGTTCATTCTTTTGTATGTGGATATTCAGTTTCTCCAATACCATCTGTTAAAGAGACTATCCTTTCCTCACTGTGTAGTTTTGGCACACAATGGAGAAAGGAAGATTTGAACTTAGACATGAGGGTTTATTTCTGGGCTGTCTGTTCTATTCAATTGGTCTATATGTCTGTCATGCCAATACCATATTGTTTTGATTTTACCATAACTTTGTAATATGTTTTGAAATTAGGAAGTGTGAAGCCTCCAGCTTTGCTTTTCCTCAAGATTGTTTTGACTATTTAGGTTCATTTGAGATTCCATATAAATTTTAGGATGGTTTTTTTCTTTTGTGCAAAAAATGTCATTTGGGTTTTAATAGGGATTGCATTGAATCTGTAGGTTACTTTAAGTATTATGCACCTTTTATCAATGTTAAGTCTTCCAATCCATGAACACAAATGTCTTTCCATTTATTTGTGTCTATAATTTCTTTCAGCCATGTTTTATAGTATTCACTATGTAAGTCTTTTGCTTCCTTGGTCAAAGAGTCACTTAATTTTAAAAAATCATTTTATTATTGAGAATTTCCAATACTTGCCAAAATAGAGAGAATAGTCCAGTGAATTTCCACGTACCCATTGCACAGCTTCAACCATTATCAACCCACAACTATCCTTATTTCATCTGTATCTTCACTCGCTTCCCACTTCTCACCCTGGATTATTTTGAAGCAAATCCCAGACATTATTTCATTCCACCTGGTAATATTTCAGTATGTATCTCTAAGAGGGAATGGTTCCGCTTTTGAAACAAAACCATAGAAAATAATAATGCCTTAATACCATCAACTCTCCAGTGAATATTCACATTTTCCTGTTGTCCTACAATTGCCTTTAAAATTCTTTTAATTTGTTGGCTGGGTGCGGTGGCTCATGCCTGTAATCTTAGCACTCTGGGAGGCCGAGGTGGGAGGATTGCTTGAGATCAGGAGTTCGAGACCAGCCTGAGCAAGAGTGAGACCCCGTCTCTACTAAAAATAGAAAAAATTAGCCGAGCATGGTGGCACATGCCTGTAGTCCCAGCTACTAGGGAGGCTGAGGCAGGAGGATCGCTTGAGACCAGGAGTTTGAGGTTGCTGTGAGCTAGGCTGACGCCACGGCACTCTAGCCAGGGCGACAGAGCAAGACTCTGTCTCAAAAAAAAAAAAAAAAAATTTGTTTTTTTTTAAATTTGTTTGTTTGAATCAAGGTCCAAACAAGTTCCGTGGCTGGTTAGTATGTCTCTTTAGACTCATAACAGATTTCCTCCGAATCTTCTCACTGGACTCCCTCGCCCCCTGTCTAGAGCTTGCCGACTGCATCTTTGTGGTACTATTTAACATGCTCCTCTGTCCCCTGAATTTCCTGTAAATTGGCAGTTAAATCTAGAGGCTTGATCAGATATTTTGGGCATATTTCTGGCAAAATTACTGTGTAGGTGGTGTTTTGTTCTTCCATCAGGAGGTATGTCTGTTTGTCTTTCTGCTTTTTAGCAGCTGTTGTCCTGTGAATCTATTAGGACTTGCAAAATGGTGACATTCAAACTCATTCCATCTTCACTTACTATGTGGAATATTTCTGTAGAAATTTATGAACTATTTGGTTACCCTGAAGAATAATTCATAAGGAAAAGGCAGAATAAATGCTTGATTTTTTTCTCCTTTATTTTCCAAATAATAATTTAATTTTCTAATATCCACCAAAAGTGATCATTATGAACTCCTGGATGTAAATGTATCTGATGTGTTTCCACTAACTGCAGTTATTATCGGTATTGATTTTCAAGTTGTCTCAGTTTGGGTCCAGTGGCAGCCTGTTCACCTTGACCCCTGAGTCCTTTTGACGCGACCTCAATATTAGAGATCTTTGATAAATTCTTTGCTTTCTGGTATGACAAGCTGTTCCAAGCTTAAGCTCACTTCGTACCTTTGTGTCCACTCCCTAGTCTTGCAATCAACCGTTTCTCCAGGGAGCCCTGGTCCCTTTTGGTGGAAATGGTATTTAGAGGCCACCATTGGGTACTAGAAGTGCTCGTTGTTTTCATGTTGTTCAGTAATACGAGGCCTTTTCAGAGGACAGAGATAGGACCTTTAAACATTTTTTTTTTAGTAAGAAATATGAGTTCATTCTGAGACTTCCAATTCAAATTCAGAATTCTCGGGATTTTGCTTAATCTTAAAGATTTTACATCTGAATTGCCTTTCTCCTCTGCCCCAGATCTCAGTTCTCAAGTCCATCTACAGAATTATTTATTTTCGTTTTTCTCCACCACATCCCAATCCTACCACAAAACAATCATTATTGAAAACAGCTTGCTATTTTGGTTTTCTAGGTTTCTTCTTAAAGTAAATGCCACTAGGAATATATAGTCCAATTAATGTGCTTTGATGTTACTTGGAATAGTTCTCCTCTGTGTGTTTGTGCCACCAACTCGATACACAGTTAGGAGCATTTACTTCATTTTGCTTTTAATTTTTAGGAATTGATTTTTAAAATTTAGTTTAGCTTTATGATTATTTAAACTATGTGCATGGTCAAAGTCAAATCTATAAAATAGATATAATTAGAAGGACCTAGTGTCTATTCGTTGCCTCCGCCACCCTATTCCTTCTTTTTGTTTAAACTACCAATGTTTATTTTTTAATTATAAGAAAATATATTTATATATTTTTATTTATATTTGTATCTCTCCTTCTTAGATAAACAGTACATTACACACACTTTTCTACACCTTTATTTTTTTCATTTAACAAAGTGTCCTGGGAATCACATTGTATTGATTTGTAGAGATCTTCCTTGTTCTTACGGCTGCAAAGTGCCCCATTGTGTGGATATACTATTGTTTCTTTCTCAAGGTCCTTATTGACGGATTTTTGGCTTTTTCCCAGGCTTTGGCTATTACAATAAACAGCCATGTCCCGGTGTCTTTTTGTATTGTTTGCAGTGTATCTTTAGGATAGATTCCTAGAAGTGGGATTGCAGGATCAAAGGGCAAATGTTTATGTTGTTTTTCTAGATGTTGCCAAATTCCCTTCCACAGAGATAGTACCATTTCACATTCCTACCAGCGATGTGTGAGAACGTTGGTTTTCTCACAGCCTGGGCAGACAAGACAGTGCAGTGTTTTGTTAAACTTTTGGGTTTTGGCCAATCTGATCAGCGAGAAATCATTCCTTGGGGCAATTAGTATTTCTTTTAGTATGAGCGAGGTTGAGCATCTTTCCAAATCATTTTGAAATATTTGCCTTTCTTTTTCTATAAACTGTTCCTGTTTTTAATGTATTTTTCTATCAGGTGGTTGGCCTTTTAATTGATATTAGAAGATCTTTATATACTGAGAGTTAGAAGCTCTTTATATACTGAGAATACTGTATACTCAGTATGTACTGTATACATACTTTGTCTGTGACGTAGGCAGTAATTTTTTTTTACCAGTCTGTCATTTGTCTTTTTAATTTTGCTTATTTTTTAAAAAAATTTCTTTTAATTTTTTTGCCATACAAAATTACAATTCCTTGAAATTTGTTCATCTTTCCCCTTATTGCTTCTAGATGTTGAGCCAGGATTAGGAACGTTTTCCCACTTTCAAATTATAGGAAAATTTATTCATATTTTCTTTTAGTGCTTGTGTGGTTTCATCTTTACATTTGAATCTCCAGTCCCTCTGGGATGCATCTTGGTACCCAGCACGAGGAACACGTCCGATTGAGTCCACAGGGAGAGTCCACAGGGCTCTCCTTCTATCCTAACACCACCTAGAAAGTCACCCGTCCTTTCCCCATGACTTGGGGTGCTGCCTTTATCATACGTCAGCTTTCCATTGGCAACGGAGGCTATTTCTGGATTTTATACTGTGTTCACCGGAGGAATCACGTCCTTTCATTCGCCCCTGCCCAGGGCCCTCCCTGCTAAGGTAATCGCAGCCTCTCCAGCATAACATGGCGTCGGGCAGAGCATTTCCAGGGGGAGACACCAGGCTGGCTCTGGGGCTGGGAGAGGCTTCCACCTGACAACAAAGCCCTTTGTTCCAGCTCAGAGATCAGGCTTTGGAGGCAAACGCCCTTTAGGAGATCTGCGGGATCCAAGTTCATACCAAGCCAAGCTCTGCAGATCAAGAGGCATGTCTAGAGAGTCACTGTCAGAGAAGAAGAGGGGGTCCAAAGGCTCTCTGGCAGAAGGACACCTGTATTCTGTCCCCGGGGAAAGGATGGGTGGGATGGAACAGTCTACACTTACAACCAATGCTGGGGCCTGGGGAGAATCCACCATCACCCAGCTGATGGTGGCCCCTTCCGGCCCCTTGGAGGGTGATTTCTTCTTAAGAAAGACAGAACAGTCATCTGTCCAGCTACCCACCCATCCGCGCATCTTATAAACATTTACTTAATATTTAATTTACTCCAGAGCAAACATAAGGCTCTATGGTGTGGGGGAGAGAGTCAACTCTCTTCCAGGCACTGTTCCTGCCTCTCGTTTGGGCAGATGAGAGCAGAAGCTCCGTGGCTCTGGAAGCTAAAAGCATCCTTAAAAGAGGGATGGTGTGTTTTCCAAGCAGCGGTCAGAAAATCTGTTTAAGTCAATCAATAGACTCATGTCTCAACTCTGCTGGCTGGAAACACACAATTCTAGGAGGAAAGGAGAGAGGATCGAGGGAGTAGAATGACCGGGACAAATCCTTAATATTAATAATATGTTCAGCTGGCATGTTTTGAAGAAACACATAAAGAAACAAACAAAAAATACTTTCCGGGAGCCGGCCTTGGCGGGGAGCCTGCCACAGGGTTAATGTGTACCTCGCCCGGCTCCATGCCTCCTGCGAGAAGAGAGCAAAGCCCTGTTCCCTCTGCCCTCGGAGGTGTTTGCCAAAGAAGACCATTTGAGTTTGTAAATATTCAGTATGCCATGTGTTCAAAGAAAAGTAAGCTGAAGCACTTTTACCCAGAGAGGAAGTTTCATCACCCTCATCCTCGACAC
The DNA here is from genome assembly GCA_008086735.1 of Cheirogaleus medius. NCBI lineage: Eukaryota > Metazoa > Chordata > Mammalia > Primates > Cheirogaleidae > Cheirogaleus > Cheirogaleus medius. The sequence goes on from VBSM01003155.1 coordinate 2,033,599, forward strand.
GCGGGAGCCGGGCCGTCGTCCGTGCAGTGAGTGACCGGAACATCTGGCTCCAGGAGGCATTAGAAAGAAAACAGAAGGTTGTTTTCTGTCCCTGTGAAATGTAAGGGTCACTATGAAAACCCTAGCTTGCCCACTAAGAGAAGCCAAGAGCTCTGCTGTGTCAAAAACTTCCTGGCGTGAAAGATCGCCTGCTCCCAGGAGTGTCCCTGCAGGGAACCGGGTGGAAGGGAAGACGGCCCCAAGAGATTGCCCAGAGATCTCCCTGCACCTCCGGATTCCGACATACTCGGTGCACCTTAGGACTTCCGTATTTGCTGTTCCCTCTGCCCTGGTGTTCTTCCCCCAAATCTTTGCCGGACTGGCCTTTTTGTGGCACCGAGGGCTCAGCTCAAGTGCTAGCTCCAAGTGGCCGTCCCCGACCACTACCCGAAGGGACTCATCTTCCCAAGGTTCCATCTCTCTGCGCCATCACTGTTTAGGCTTTGTTGTGGTTCATGCTGTTTCTGTCTAACACACTGACCTTTTCCAGCCCCCATGGACTAGAACGTGAGCTTTCTAAGAGTCGGGCCAGTGTCTACAACGGCGCCTGGCACCTGGTGGGTGTTCAGCCTGTGTCTGTTGGATCGGGGGGTGGCTGGATTAGGAAGGAGCGAGGAAGAAGATGGTTTGGAGCTGAGGGGAGGAGATGGCCTTTCCTTTTATCAGCTTTCCCCTTCCAAACACTTCCTGAGGGGCTGGTTTTGTGAAGAAAGAGGCAGCCCACTGTCCCTGTCGCTGGAAGCTGACATTCTCCCTGTGGCGAGGTCAGGCGGATGGAGTCTCCCCCAACAGAGGTGTTGCTGGGGCAGGAGGGTCCACACCTGCCACTGTCCTTTACCTAAACCAGAAGACTTCCAGCCCCTGCGAGCAAATCCCTTGGAAGTTCTCCGTCTGCGTGGGGGTGGAACCAGGGAACCCCAGGCTGGAACAAGTAGGTGGGCACACTCGGCTTGCTGAACTTAGGTGACAGATGGAAACAGCTGGAAGGAGCCAGGTTTCTTTCTGTCTGGGCAGCCAACAAGCCCTCCTAGTTATTCTTGCACCCAAGGTCCCCTTAACTCTGCCTTGTGCTGTCCCTCATTGAGTTGTGCTCCTCAGAGGCCGAAGCTGTGATGGAGATTCTGTCACTCATGGTTCACTGAGGGAGAAGGCCCAGGGTAAAAGCCACGGGGTGGGGCGAGCTGGCTGGGGCAGGTGCAGGAGCCACCCCAAGCTGTTTTAGGCTCTGCTCTGCCCTCAGCCTGCTCCCTGAGGAGCTCTGGAGTATGAATAACACAAGTTGCTCCACCTTGAGGTGAGGGGATGGGCCTTTGTAACCCTGTCCCATACAGTCATTGGCTGGGGGGAAGCAATGACAAAGTGACTCCTTCAGCCAGAGGCAATTCCGTGAGCCAGCAGCAGCCAACATTCACAGCTGCTGGGGACTGAGTGTACCTGCTGGTGACAGGGACCTGGATGGGGTACCTACCTGTCTCCTCCAGCCTCTAGCCTGGCCTCCTGCTGCCCCAGAATGAACCACACCCCTCCCCAGGGACAACTTATACCCCGCCCCCTGCCACCAAGCCCCTTCCTCTTCCTCTGAAAGGCTCCCCCATCACCTCCGTCCCACCCTTCCACTCCCATGGGGCTTGCTGATCCCAATCGCATCCTCCCTATTCCCTGCTCCCCTTCCCCTGCAGTGTGGAACTTGTCCTTGCGTGTCTTGGAAGGCGAGGACCACCCCCAGCTCCCTCCGTGTCTTCAACAGGCCCTTGCACAGAGCTGGGCAGCTCTGAGGCACCTCAGAGTGGATACAGCTGGACTCAGGACACTAAGCTCAGGAGGCCACGGCCTAGGGTCTGCCCGAGGTCTCTGGGCTACAGGCAGAGCTGGGACTAGAACTCATAATGCCACTCGAATCCTCCCCTGTTGTCAAATCCTGATTAGGGTTCATATTTTCTAACTCGGTCCCCTGGTTTCAGCGTGTTCTGTGTTTCTGGGTGTCAGCCTTGCTGGGGTCGTAACCTGTGCCTTCTTGGGTCGGAAAGCTCTGACTTTGTGTATAACCTTACTCAAGTTGACCCACTTCTCAGAAAACCCCAGGGGAATTAGGATATACACATATTGCAAAAGCCTCTGAGGTCAAGTGTGGGGGAATTCCAGAGGAAGTGAAAATTAGCACCAGCAGGGACACCAGACCAGCTGGCCAGAGGCCCCCACCCCTACCCCGATTGCTTTACCCTTCGTCCCAGAACAAGCTTACTTCCCCTGAGCCAAAGGCATGAGTCCCCACCCCCGCCCCGTGGACCATAGCACTGGGCCACAGGTCAGTGCCACTGCCATGGTGTGTCCCTGAGGGCTTGAGAGGTGTTAGAAAGACTCTGAGGCCTGGCCATGGATTCGGATTCACTCTCTCTCTCTCCCTCTCTCTCTCTCAAATGAGCAGTTGCCCTAGAACCCACCCTAATGATACCCAGGAATGGACCCACGGACAGAACAAAGTCAGAAAAGACATTCCCAGGACACCTTGGAGGCCACTGCTCTCTGTTCTCTAACAGTGCTAAGAAGGGACAGGCCCATGGGTGATAATTTTGAACAGGAGCCCAGGCAGCAGCTGGGCTGTGCCTCCAAACCAATCTGGAGGAAGAAAATAGTGCAAAGAAAGATGCTATTCAGGGCCACAAACGGCCTCTCTCTCCTGCTCAGTCTCCCTCTTTCTCTCTGAAATTCTCCTCCCCACCCACGGGCACCAGCTTTTTCTGTCCCATGACAGATGTGGGGGTGGTGGCGTGGGAGCACTGGCTGCCCGACCGCCTGACCAGATGGTCGCCCACTGTAGGTCACAGAGCACAGGAGAGCCCGACGCCGAGTGCCGTTCCCCAGACACCAGCCCTCGGCACTTGAGTGCCTTCCATTCGCCACCACCTGGGGACCAACGATTTTTCTCTCCCCCAAACCATGCATTTAGACTGAGAGCCTTTTTTTTTAGGAGGACTTATGAAAAGTTGTTAGAAAGAGCATTGACAAGATGGGAGGCTACCTTCTTCCCCAGGGAAAGTGACTTCTAGGCCAAAACCTCGTAGAGTCAATTTGCATTTATCTGACTTGAACAGTTGGTTAGGATGAAAAGGGAGAAGCAGTTTTCAGCGTGTGTATGGCCACCTACCCAGAAGAGTTTCTCCTCTGGGAATAAAATAGAACCTGAAGTCATACCAGTGTTCAAGTTTCAGAGAGAATATTTCGGATCAAAATCTATCATGAACCCCAAATTCTGTCCAGGTCAATGCAGTCCAGTGGGAAGAGTGTTCTGTATTGTTAGTCTCTCTAAGGAGTTGGACATGTGTTCGTTGGGCTCTTTCTCTTATGCCTTAGAAGTTAATGGTATAGATCAATGAGATACAATTGAGAGTCCAGAAATAAACCTGTGCATATGATGTCAATTGATTCTGAACAAGAGTGCCATGATCATTCAATAAATGGTCCTGGACAACTAGATATCCGTGTGCAAAACAAAGAAAGATGCTTACCTCAAACTGTGTATAAAATTTACTCAAAATGGACGAGAGACCTAAATGTGGGAGCTAAAACTATAAAACTCTCAGAAGAAAACATAGGGGTAAATCTTCATGACCTTGGATTTGGCTATGGATTCTTAGATATGACACCAAAAGCACAAGTAAGCAACAAAAGAAAAAAAAAGAGATAAAATTGACTTTAAAATTTAAAACTTTTGTGCATCAAAGACCACTATCATGAAAGTAAAAAGACAACCTGCAGGATGAGAAAAATATTTGCAAATAGTATATCTGATAAGGGTCTAGAATCCAGAATATATAAAGAACTCTTACAAATAAGTAAAAAAAAAAAAAAAATCCCAAACAACTCAATTAAAATGTGAGCAAAAGCCTTGAATAAACATTTCTCCAAAGAAGATATACAATGGTCAATGAGCACATTATGTTCGGCATCATTAGTCATTAGGGAAATGCAAGTAAAAAACACAATGAAATACTACTTTCTTCCCACTAGCATGGCTCGAACTAGAAATACAGAAAATAACAAGTGTTGGTAAGGATGTGGAGAAATTAGAACCTTCAGACCTTGTTGGTAGGAATGTAAAGTGGTGCAGCCACTATAAAAAAATCTTTGGCAGTCCTCAAAAATTTAACCATAGAATTAGCATATGGGCCAGGCGCGGTGGCTCACGCCTGTAATGCTAGCACTCTGGGAGGCCGAGGCGGGAGGATCGCTCAAGGTCAGGAGTTAGAGATCAGCCTGAGCAAGAGCAAGACCCCGTCTCTACCAAAAATAGAAAAACTTAGCCGGGCATGGTGGCGCGTGCCTGTAGTCCCAGCTATTTGGGAGGCTGAGGCAGAAGGATCACTTGAGCCCAGGAGTTTGAGGTTGCTGTGAGCTAGGCTGATGCCACAGCACTCTAGCCTGGGCAACAGAGTGAGACTTTGTTCCAGAAAAAAAAAAGAATTAGCATATGGCCCAGCAATTCCGCTTGTAGGTATATACCCAACAGAATTGAAAACAGTGTTTAAACAAAAACTCGCACATGAATGTTCATAGCAGCATTATTGATAATAGCCAATGGGTTGAAACAACTGAAATGTCTATCAGCTGGTGAATGAGTAAACAAAATGTGCTATATCCGTACCATGGAATTTTATCCAGCACTAAAAATCAATGACGTACTGACAGATGCTACAACATGGATGAATTTTGTGTGTGTGTGGTTTTATAGCTTTATTTGATGTATCTGATAATCTATGCTTAGTTCTCATCCACATTGGCTGTACATTTTTGAAAGTGGTAATAGTAACATAGGTAACCAAAGTACAGAGCTTGTTTGGAACCATCATGCTCATTACATTTTCTGGACAAATGCACATGGATATGGGATGGGACATTCCTTATTCCTGTGGCCCACAACAGCTTTGTTGAGCCTGATATCAACATGAACATCTGGAGTCCCCCTCTCCTTCACAGCAAGTTTCTGGGTCTTTCTGCATGCCCGGGGGCACACTTCTTGAAGCCCGCTCCATGGATGCGCTTGTGAATGCTGGTGGTGTATTCTCGGTTCACCATGTCATTGATGGCAGAACGGCCCTTCTTCTCACCAGCCTTCTTTGCGGGAGCCATTCTGCCAGGCCCAAGATGGAAAGGCGAATCTTGAAAGCATTATGCTAAGTGAAAGATGCCAGGCACAAAAGGCCGCATATCATACCATTCCATTTATATGAAATATCCAGAATAGGCAAATCCACAGAGACAGGACATTGGTGGTTGCTAGGGGCTGGGGAGAGGGGACCATGGGGAGTGACTTAATGGATACGAGGTTTCCTTTTGGGGTGATAAAAATGTTCTGGAACTAGATAGTGATGATTGCACAACATTTTGAATGTGCTAAAATTGGGATGTGTCTAATTTTACATTTTAAGATGGTTAAAATGGCGAATTTTCTGTGATGTAAGTTTTATCCCAATACAAAGTTCATGGTAGTGGTGCATCCACCCAATGGGATACCACTGGGCAACAAAAAGGAAGGAACTATTGGTACAAGAACAACCTAGATGAATCATAAAGGCATTATGCTGAGCGAAAGAAGTCAGTCTCAGAAGGTTACATACTGTAAATTCCATTTATATGACACTGCTGAGGACAAAGCCACACAGAGGGAGAACAGCTCGGTGGTTGTCAGGGGTCATGACGGTGGAAGGGGAGACTCTCAAGGGATAGCATGATGAAGTTTTGGAGAGGATGATAGACCTGTTCTATGTTCTGATTATGGTGATACTCACATGAAACTATACAAGTGTCAAAAATTCACAAAATTGTATGCCCCCCAAAATGCCATTTTTACTGTATGATAATTTTAAAAATAAAAATGTTTAAAGTTAATGATGATAATAGCAATGGCTGACATTTGCTTTCTGTGTGCCCGACACCGTGCTAAGTGTGGTTATCTCACCGATTCCTCTCAATAAGCTCATGGGACACTCAGGTTATGTAACTTGTTCGAGGTCACATCCTTGGTGGCAGAGCTGAAACTTGAACCCATGTCTGTCTGACTCTAGAGCCTGAGATCCAACCACTGTGGGGCGGTGCCTCATTTGCGGGGCAGGAGTGAGAAATAAGCCCACAGTGGTTAAGGCTGGCTTGGAGAAAAGAGACCACCGGTGAGAATCTAGTTCTCTTCTAATGGAGAGAAGCTGTCAGCGGGTAGTGGAGGCGTAGCCTCGTGTCAGACTTATTCCTAAGTCTGGTTGCTCACAGCCAAGTCCCTGAGCTGGTCAGTTGTGGCATGTACTTTGGGTCATTCCCCAAACTTTCTTCCTGTCTTCCTCTCACTGTGGAGGCTGAGATGGCCAGATACTTCCTGGCTTTGTCAGGGAAAACTTTATAACCTATCTTTGGCCAATGATGTGAGGAGAGGTCAGCTGTTGGGTTCTTGAAAACAGCCTTTCCCTTTCTGGATGATTCTTCATGGAAAGAGAGAAAAGAGAGAGAGAGAGGTGAAGAAGAGAGAAGAAAAGAAAAGAAAACAGTTTTTCTTTGCCAATAAAGGCAAATCTGGGAGGTGAGAAACTCTTCGCTTGGTATCACCCCCTGCTTCCTGCTTTGGAATGTGCTGTGAAGATGTGATGTATGGGGCTGCAGCAGCCATCTTGAAACCACGAGGGGAAAGCTATTAATAAAAGAACCAGAAAGACCACAGCCCAGAGCTGTCATCTTCTTATAAGAGAAAAATAAACAGCTTTTTCTTTTAGATATTGCTGGTCAAGTTTTCTGTTACTTGCAGCTGCATGCATTCCTGTGACATCAATCATGCCCACTTTAGAGGCAATAAGGTCCTGATTTTTCCCAGAAAAGGGGGGAGGTCTCCCTTTGGAGCCCTCTATGTTGAGTTAGCTTCTCTCTCCTGGAACTGGAGATTTAGGTGAAGGGAGGAGGAAAGTCCCTGTGCCTGGGGGTTGAGCTGAGGATGGGGTTGGGTGGAGTTCCTGGCAGAGAAGTCTTAGGGTAAAGCCAATGTTTGCTCTCCCCACTGCGGAGCCTGAGGGTGTCCCCCAGCCCCAGTCCCAGGCCTTGGCCACCTGAGGAGTCAAGGGTGCCTCTCCTGAACTGGGTACCAGGGAGCTCTTCCTGACCTGATGGTGGGCAGGGGCGGGAGAGGGCAGTGGCCATGGACGGTGGACCAAATCAGGAGGTCCCAGCTCTGCCACTAACTGCCTGTGTGTCCCTGCGCCTCAGCCAACTCCCTGAGGGCAAGTGCTCTGAGCCTTCACCCATGAACAGGATGCTCCGTGTTCACAGGGAAGCTGCTGCCCTGGGCGCCCTAGCCTCTGAGCCTCTTCTCAGAAACATGAGTAATCCTGTCAGGTGAGGGGCCCCGGGGAGGGGGCGGGGGAAGGACAGAGGCAAGTGCCCGATCTGCAAGCCTCCAACCTAACAGGAGAATCCTCCAGAGACTGGCAGCCGCCCAAAGTCACGTGGCTTCCTGGGGGCCAGCTCCAATGCTGTGGAGGTGGAGCGTGGAGAGGGGGGGAGTGTGGGGGTGGGGAATTCTGCCCTGAGCTATGCATAGTAAGGAAGGATCCAAGTTCCTAAAAACAAAGATCAGCTGCCACCCTCACCCACCGTCCCCTCCACAGTGCTGCTGGGGCAGTGGGGACTGGCCAGGCTTGCAGCTGCGGGAGGGAGTCAGGATTTCTCTCCAGCTCCCTGGGAGGCTGAGCTGCTGGGAAATTCCCACCACCCGTGCCTGCCGGCTTTCCTGGAACCTTCTGCAGACTGAGCCAAGAAAGGATCTGCCCACTGGCCTCTGGGGCTATGAATTCTCCCTTCCCCATGCCTGGGGAGGAACCAGGAAGAAAGCTCCTGCCTCTGCCCTAGGTGAGCCTTCGATAGCAATAAACAGGAGTATGACTGTCATTTAGTGAGTATTTTCAGTATTCCAGGCAATTTTTACATACATTGTCTCATTTGGTTCTCTCAACAAGCCTAAGAAAAATTATGGTGGTTTTATAGATGAGGAGAAGGGGTCCAAGAAGGGGTCTCACCAGCCAAGAAGTGCCACGGCAAGAATTCCCACTCAGGTTAATCGACCTGGTCCCCTACTTCAGGCTGACTGTCCCTATCACCTGGAGGGAAAACCTAGACTCCACAGCACGGCTCGCAGGGACCTTCGGGGTCAGGTCCCCACTGGACCTCGTCTCTTCTGATACTTCAGCAAAACCACATGCTCCAGACCACCCTGTGATGTGCTGTTCCCTCTGCAGGGATGTCCCTGTCACCCCCCACCCATGCCTCCCATTCTGCTTGGTTATCAATCTTATCAATGCCTCAAGGCTCAGTCCCTTCCTGTGGGCCTGCTTCTTGGGTGAGGGTTAAGTTCCAAAGTGAAGGTGTAAGGTGAAGATCTCACGTGAAAAGCTGTCATTTGGTCCCTCCACAGGGAGCTGATTCAACTGGTGTCTCCTCCAGCTTTGCAGCTGATTGCCCTTTCTTCTGCCGAGCAACAGGCGAGGGGGTTGCCTTGCATTTAGAGACCATGTTATATATTAGAATGATTGTCTACAGCCATACCACCCTGATCTCAAAAGCTAGGCAGGGTCGGGCCTGGTTAGTACTTGGATGGGAGAATTACCCTCAGCATGGTGACATGCTCTCCCTGAGGAGATGGCTGATTCATGCCTCCCCTCTCACCCCAACTCTGGGTAAAATGGTGGCCTGGGTGGGAGGGGTGGGGCCAGGGAAGCTTCCTGGAGGTGACTACCATGGGGTTGCATCATATATTAGACCTCAATGACTTGCATTCAGCAAAAAGACACTAAAAATACAAAGTCATGCATGCAGATGATAAGGCCACATTTAAGGAAATGTTTGAATTTTCTTGAAGAGAGGAAAAGGTTGGGGAGAGCTAGCTACACAAGAGACTTCAACTGAATCCTCAGTATTTTACTTTAGTATTTTATTACTTGAGATTCTTTTCAAGAAGCAAATATGGTACAAGGTTGAGATTGGACAAAGTAGGGTACACAGGTCTCTATTACATTATTCTCTGTACTTTCCTGTAAACTTGAAACATTTCATAATTAAAATGAGATTGTCCTTCTGTGGGGCATTGCGTAGGCTGAATAAAGACCTCCAAAGATATTGAGGTCCTTATCCCGGAACCTACGAATGTATCACATTATGTGCAAAGGGACCTTGCAGATATGGTTAAGGATTTTGAGATGAAGAGGTTGTCCTAGGTTATCTGGGTGGGCTGATGAAATCACAGAGGTCATTACAAGAAAGAAGCAGGAGGGTCAGAGTCAAAAGGAGATATGAAGATGAAAGCAGGAGTTGGAGTGATGTGGTCACCAGTCAAGGACTGTGGGCAGCCTCTAGAAGCTGGAAAAAGCAAAGGATAGAGTCTCCCCTAGAGCTTCCAGGAGGAACATGGCCCTGCTGACATCTCGTTGTTCCCCCCTGTAGAACTCATCTCAGACTCCCGACCTCCAGAACTGTAATAAGTCTGTGTTGTTTGAAGCCACTAAGTTTGTGGCAATTTGTTACAGCAGCAGCAGGAAAGAGATACAGCATGGCGACCAGCTGCGCCAGCTGGTGGTGATATGATTTCTTAAAGTGGAAACAAGAGGCCCAGAGAGGACATTCCTCCGACCCAGGATGGCAGAGCTGGCCTTCCTGAGACTTGAGCCCCCAATCCTGTACTTGAACTAGACTCCAGCCAGCTCTGACTTCGGCAGGAAAGCCAGGGCGCAAATACCTAATTCCTCCAGGGTTCCCGGGCCAAGATACAAGATGGCCCAGGCCTCGTCTTCTGTGACTCACAAATGAAAAGGCCGATTTTTGCAACAAGTGGATGCCCAAGTGCTTTCCTCTCCCCATCCCCTTAAGTTCCTTGTTCGCTGCTGCCTGGAGGTCACTGTGGCTTCTGACCTCCAAGCTAATCTAACAGGTCTTGCCTGAGCACCCGCCCTGCCACGGTGCTGGGTTCTGGGAGACGTGGGGCGAGGTCCTTTTGGAGATGCCATGTCTGTTAGGTTTGTTCCAGGTGGGAACCCGAAAAGTATGTATAGGGCGGAATACAGTTAATGGAAAACTTAGGCTTGTAAAACAATAGCCGCAGGAGTCTGGAGAGTCC
>VBSM01003155.1:2053515-2068266 GCA_008086735.1 Cheirogaleus medius
AAAAAAAAAAAAAGAATTCATTATATGAACACTATTTTTTAATATTTATTTATTCTACTATTGATGGATATTTCAGATGTTTCCAGTTTTTTATTATTACAAACAATTCTGTGTGAGCATTCCTATAGATTAGGGTCAGCAAATTGTTTCTGTAAAGGACCAGATAGTCAACAGCTTAGGCTTTGTGACCACATCTGGTTTCTGTTGCACATGTTCTTCATTTTTAAAAATAAATGTAGAAATATGTGTAAAAAAAGAGAAGAAAAATGTAAAAGTTTTTAAAAATGTAAAAATTTTTCTTAGCATAAAGGCTGTAAAAAATACACATGCTGAGGGCTGTGTCTGGCCTGTGGGCTGTAGTTTGCTGACCTTTGCCATCTGTGCTCCCGGGTGCATGTGACATCCATTTCTCCAGGACAGTGATGGTTTGCACATCTTCAGCCTCACTGCATGATGCCCAGTCTCAAATTCAGCAGGTAGAAAATGGAAATTTCATCTTCTCAAGCAAGCACCTGCTTCCTGGGGAAAGCGACATTCCTGTGGTCGCCATGGGACCTGAGCCCTCTGCTCCTCCCATCCCTTCCTCCTTCATTCCAGATAGCAGTGAGCGGCACCACTGTGGGCCAGGTGCCCATCAGCGTGAGCCAGGGAGGTGGAGCCAGTCAGGTCAGAGGCAGGTCAGAGGCTAGGTGGGCAGTTTGGGTTTTATTCTACCTGTAGTAGAAAACCAGTGGAAGGGGTGAAGCAGGGTGGTGACAAGTCTGTGCTATGTCCTAAAAGGATCACTCTCGCTGCTGAAGGTGGACCTTAGGGGGACAAAAGGGTGGACTAGGCGGAAAGCTCTTGAAGGAGTCTCATGAGAGTGACAGGGGCACCCTCAGCTCCAGCCACCCTGCACCTGGGCATGTCTCTGAGCCCCCCCTGCTCTCATCCTCGTGCACATCCCGTACCCCATTTCTGCAACCCTTTCTCCCCATACTAGTGAACACAGGTCAAATGTCCTGCCCACTGCGAACCCTTCCTGGGCTAATTCCCGTTTCCCTACGCCCAAACTTCCCCAGTGGACAGTGAGGTGGCCCCACTTCATATGACTTGATGATGACATGTGACGCATGCCCTAAGTCCCTTTCCTCACTGAACTTTGGACAACGCATATCTTCAGGTCTTATCTTTATAGTTCTGCCGGCCACTGGCCATTGAGGGGGCATTGAAGGAAAGAATGTGGCACTGAATGTGCTATCTGTCAACCACTCTGAGATCCGCAGGACAGATGTCATCCTGACCCATGTGGATGAGCCCACAGGCTGGGTCACCAGGAAAGCAATGGGTCACAAAAGTGCCTAAGCAAAAACTGGAATCCAGAGGTCATGTGGCATGATCGGAAGAGCAAAGGCAGTTGGGGACAGAGGGTGGAGTGGCTACAAGGACAGTGGAACCCACGCCTGCCATGCCAGCGAGCTGGAGGCTCCCGGGGCTGGAACTGCCCTAAAATGGAAGCTAGAACGCACCTTGCTGTTGCAGAGGATAGGTCTCCCTTATCTCTCCTGCAGCATTAACTGCCGTCAACTGTGGTTAGTGGTTGACAACCGCCTCTGCCCGGAGATATGGGATAGAAGGCCCTCTGCCTGCTCAACATGAGTTCTTGGCTCCTCTCCCACCTGTTCTCCAGAGAAGTTGCGACACAGAGAGATAAATTAACTCATAATAAAAGGTGAAGCCATCCAGTTTGCTACTGGGATAGAGGGAGAAGAGGAGGAGGGAAGTAGAGCTGGCTGTGGGGGGGTTGGGGGGCAGGTGGGATTGGGAAAGGATAAATACTATTTTTCTCATTGTAAACAAATTATTCTATTATTTATAATAGAATAAATAATGTGTTTTATGAAAACACAGCAGATTATTTCAAGGTGGGCTAGACCAGTGCTATACAAATTGTACTCCTGGGACGGGACCTGATTTTCCATCTGTTGAATCTAATAATGAAAACGGGACTTGTATTTTGTAAGTCTTTTTAAAAATTTCATTTTCTCAGTAATTCCTAACACACTACACAGAAGTATTGCTGTGTGACACGCTGGCAGTAAAGAAAAACAGCCTGGTCCTTCAGCCCAGAGACTTTGGGAAGCACTGAGCCCAGTTTGGGGAGGTGTGGTGGGGCGAAGAGGCTGAAAGACTAAGAACAGTGTCCCCTAGGAGAGGTGGCAGGACAAGTGGGGGTGAGGAGAAACGTCCTCTTTCCCTCAAAAGTTCCCTGAATAATCCACTCACAATAAAGCAGATTAATAAGAGAAAGAGGTTTATTTACCTTGCACAGGAGGAGAATCACAGAGTGATTACCCAGTATTCCAATGGGGTCCAGAAATTTATAGACCCTCCTTTTAGAGGGGTCGGGGAGATGAGGAAATATAGGTAATTCTGTTTGGGGGCAAGAAATGGTTGCTAGGGAGGATGAATAGATACTTGGGAGAATGAATGGATGGGGGAAACAGACTGACTTGGAAATTAACATGAGAGACAGGTATTATATCTTAAATGATTTGGGCCGGTCTGGTTGCATTCTTGATCTTCTTTCCTGCAATAAACTGAGATAACAGGGAGGGGAAGGGAAGATAATTGTTTTCTTTTTCGTGGGTCTGCTGGTTTATGCAGATGGAGGGAAAGCCCCTTCCGAAGCCTGTTGATTTCTAAGGGCCTTTAATTCAAAATACCCTTTATACCAAGAAGTCATGTTCTGGGGTGAAATTTCTTGAGCTCCTTCGGATGTCAGCCCTATCAAGGGAGTGGTGGCAGAGTTGGACAGAGAAGCAGCTTCGACCATAGACCAGAGGCTGTTACAAAGAACCAAGAATGGACAGCTGGCCGTGGGTGGTCCCAGAGAAGCTTTGGATCTCCTCACCTTTGTCCCAAACTCAGCACCAAAAGAATAAGCCCGAGAGCAAGAGGGTGTGAGAAAGCAGGTCACCCCCTTGCTCACCTCCACTCAGAGCTTTCTGCGCAGGGTTGAAGGGAGATCTGGATCAAATGAAACTGACGGTCTTAAATGCTAAAACCAAAATGAGACTCTAAGACTGGGATTGCATCTACCTAAGCATTGCTATAGAAGTCAATCTGAAATTTCCTGGATTGTGCTGGGGAAGAAATTCGGACGCCTCAGGCTTCAATATTGTGGGCAGGAGGCTGCCTATACCAGAAACCAGTTGAACCACCTGTGAAGGAAATACAGGACACACCTCTGCCTCTGTAGAGAGGAAGAGAAGCAGTCTTTAAGGAGCTTTGAGTCCAGCTGGGAAACAGCACTGAACATGACAGATATCAACAGTGAGGACAGACACCAACAAAGACAACAGACTTCTCAAGCAGCACTATTTTGGGTTCAAATTGACAAAGAGAGATTGCTGTGGAAATTAGAGGCTTCTTTGAAGACCACAGAGGTGGATCTAGAAGGGTGGTAGACGTTTAATAGAGAGAAGCCATATGTTTGTTTTGTTTTTTGGCTAGAAGGCAAAGGAAAGAACACAATAGTGTCACACTGGCCAGAATGCCAAACGGCTTCTCAGGTAATGGAAGCACATGAAGTGACTCAGGACTGTATCTCAGAGTTGTTCACACCCTAGACAGTTATAAAACCAGATTCAAAGAGCAGCCTTAGTGTTGCCCATAATTGCCGGAGTTGTGGTAAGGAAGAGTTGCTTGGGAATTAAGATCAGCCAAGCAGGGTGATAATAGTGGAGGTTACAAATAGTGGAGGAGAAGCAGGAACCTCCTGTAACAAGGAGACAAGTCAGTGCCACCATATCTAAGAAGACAGGCAGTTCCTGTCCCGAACAGGCAGAGGAGGCCTTATCCTCCTCCCAGACCCTGCTTAGGTCAGCGTGCCCTGCCTCCAGGGTCCCCAGCCTGCTGGGATACCTCGTCTCCTACACTATGCACCCTGAATTTTATATTCCTAGCAATGCACATTGAGAGAAAATGTGGATGACTGGAAAGCAGAACTTTATTTCTGTGCCCAGCAAAGGGGTCCCCAAGCAGAGGCCAGGCAGCCCCCCACGAGGCAGAATCTGCAGCCTCAATTGTCATATCACCCAGGGCTTTTTTTCCCCAGAACACTCTTGTATCCTCCTCCTGTTCATTGGCTAAACCTCTTGTTTCCTAGGGAAAAGGCGGGGTGGCTATTTTCCATTTTCAGAGATCCTCAAGCTGGGGGTACCTTAAATGGGGGCACAGCCAGCTCCCCGGCTCAGCCCTCAGGCCTGGCCAGTCCAGCAGGAGGCTCCAGGGTCCTTTGCTTATTCATTTAGTAAATGTCAGCGTGAAGAGTGAAGAGTCGGGCGGTGGGTGCAGAGAGCACAGCCCCACACTGTGGGGAGCGCTGCTCACCCTGCTCCTGGCTCATCCTCATCCTCAGCCTGGCTTGGCTGCTTCCTTCCCCCATGGTGGCTAGAGACCAGAACCACCCTGGGTTCCTCCTTCCCTTCTGGACTCCCTTCCCAGCTCGTCTCCCAATCCTCCTCCCCGAGTCTCCTTGCTCTCACCTCTACAACTTCTCAAATGCAAAATGTTAATAACGAGGAATACCGGTGCCGGCTGCAGCGAGGTTCCTTACGAGAGTCTCTCTACTTGTGTCTGAGTCCACATGTTTCCAAAACAGTTAAATTTAGCAAAAGATAAATAAATAAAATTTTCCAAATTGGCCCTTTCTGCTCTGTTGCTTGCAGAAGCCAGACTCTCCCCATCTCTTTGCTTCCTGCCTTGCCCACTGCAGCCCAGCTACCCCACCCACCACCTTGGATTAGCAGATGTCCTTCTCTCACCACTGACGTGGATGGCAGCACGGTCTCCTTCTAGACAATAGTTTAAACTGCCTTTCATTAAGATGTGAGACAGTTGGGCACTCGGCCAGCCATGCTTTCCCCTGGGCTGAGGGTCAGGACCCGGGTTCCAGCCCCAGCACAGACATGGGGACATACTATTTTCTCTGCTTCGTATTTCATAAGAATGAAATACACAAAAACACCACTAGCCCTGGCCCAGGGCTTTCACTTTCAAAGGGATTTGAGGAATTTTAGCTTCTTATTTGAACTTCAAAACAGCCCCAGGTAAGCACGGCAGGTTTTAAGATGATTTCATCCAGGGTGTTCTTGGCCAGGTATGAACTAAGCACCTTCCCCTCCCACTCCCCCCAGAGGAAGGCTGACACATGTCTGGCTCCAATAAATTAACAACCTCATCTCAACTGGCTTATTTGTCTGTGACAAGTTCAAATGGCAAAGCAAATAGAGAAGAAGAGAAGCCTTGTAGGAAGAGGGAAAGGAGACACATATTTAACTTATTAGGATATATTTTTAAAGGTGTGTATTTTTAATTATGCAACAGGAAAAGACTAGTTCTTTAGATGACAAACCAGAAGTTCACAGAGGTGATCTGATCTGCCCAAAGTAATTCTTAATAATAATAGTAAGAGTAAACAATAATAACATTAGTACAGAATACTTATTATATACCAGGAGCAGATAAAGAGCTTTTCTCATTGAATCCACACGACGACCCTGTGAGATGAATGGAACCCCCTTTATACAGATGAGGAAACAGACCCTGAGAGTTATTAAGTTCTGGAAGCAGGAAATGATCCCGGCTCTGCTGGACTCCATGTCCCATGTCCCTGACTGTTCCACATCCTGTCTTCTAGCCCCACCAGATCATCTCCCAGTTAGTGTTGAAGCAGGGACAACACCCAAATCCCTGTCCCGGGGGCTTTCCATTATATCCAATGTCTTCTCAAATGGTAGCCAAGGACTTTCCCAGTTCTAAAAAAGGAAAGGAATAAATGAAGGAAGGAAGTATGGAAGGGAGAAAGAAAGAAACAGAGAGAGAAAAAACAAAAAAATAAAGAAATTAAGAGAAGCAGAAGATTCTCAGACTTTCAAAGCCAGTGATACCAGGAGCACCCAGTGCTTCCCCAGTGATACCAGGGGAAACCCACCTCCAGCCCTGATATCTTCTTCCCCTCCCCCATCCTGTTCACAGCCTCACAGGTCAGGATGGCTGCAGTGGTCCTGCAATCATCTCCTAGTCCTTGCTAATCCACTTAAAGGTATAGTTCCTTTTGCTATTTGTGCCTAGCAAATTGACTTTGTATCTTAATAAAAAGGAAAGGAACAGTGCTATGGTCTGAATGTGTCTCCTCAAAATTTATATGTTGAAACCTAACCCCCAAGGTGATGTTATGAGGAGGTGGGCCTTTTGGGAAGTTATCAGGTCATGAGGCTAGAGCCCTCATGCATAGAGGGCTTATAAAAGAGGGCCTATAAAAGAGGGCCTAGAGAGATCCCTCAGCCTAGAAGATGCCATCTATGAACCAGAAAGCAGTCCCTTACCAGATACTGAATCTGCTAGTGCCTTTATCTTGGACTTCCCAGCCTCCAGGACCGTGAGAAATAAACTTTTGTTGTTTATAAGCCACCCAGTCTATAGTATTTGGTTATGGCAGCCTGAACAGACTAAGACAGAAGGTCAAGGGGAAATGACTTCTCATGGATTCTCCCTAAGGAGAGAAACTATTGACCTATCTACTGAAGTCTTGCTAATGTCGACTGCTTGCAGGGTCTTAGTGCTTTATTTGATCCTCACAATAGCTCTAGGAGTAAGGCTTATTGCTTATTTTATTTCATTTTATTTTTATTTATAGGATCTTGCTCTGTTGCCCAAGCTGGAGTGCAGTGGTGTGATTATAGCTCACTGTGGCCTTGAATTCCTAGGCTCAGGTGATACTCCCTGAGGAGGTGGAACTACAGACATGTACCACCATGCCTGGCTAATTTTTCTATTTTTTGTAAAGACAGGGTCTTGCTATGTTGACCAGGCTGGTCTTGAACTCCTAAAGTACTGGGATTACAGGCCTAAGCCACTGGGCCTGGCCATTTCTAATTTTAAAGACGAGGAAACTAAGGCTCAGACAGGTTGACAAAGGCATTTTAGGCCATGCAGTAAACCATGTAAACCTAGTAAATCATGCAGGGGCAATCTGAACCCATGTATTTGATCATTTTGCTAAAACGTCTCCCTTCTTTCTTAAGGAAATAAGCCCATGTAAATCCAGGAGAATGGAAAAATGAATGTGTTGGTAGTGAGAAGTCATTGAACTGTAGCCTAAGAGCTGTCTGTGTTCGCGGTACTGTGTTGTTTGAGAATGCTACACCGGGAGTCAGGCGCGTGGTTTCAATAGGGTTCTATTCTTTACCTTCAGGGAGGCCTTGGTCAAGTTGCTTAAACTCCATGTACCTCAGTTTCCTCCTCTATAAGCTAGGGATAACAATAATTTAATGAGCATTAAGTGAATAATGCCTATAAAGTGCTTGTCTTAGCACCGTGCCGGCTTCGGGAAGTGACAAGTGCTCTGAGGTCTTGCTGCCATTGCATCATCTGCACTGGGCCTGCTTGGACCGCTGAGGCCCAGTGGGTCCATATGGGGCCAGCACAGAGATGGCACTCTGTCATCCTAACTCTTCTGCTGCTACTGCGTCTGCTCCCCCACCTCTGACAGCCACGTCTTCCTCTCCTCCCCCTCTCTGCTAAGCTCGGCCCTCGAGTCCATTCACTGTGGCGGCCATCTCTGTTTGCCCCCGTTTGGACCTGGGTCTCATCCGGGCTCTGGGCCAGCTGCCAATTGGCAGGAAACGCAGAAAGTGAGGCTCATGTTCAGCTGCACCATGAGGGCGAGACTGGCCAAACCCAGCCTGTGGGAAACTCCTCAGGCGGAACAGCCTGAGCTCTGCCCCAGACAGACTGCAGGGAAGGGATGGATGCAGGGGAAGCCCAGACATTAAAGGGACTGAAAAGCCATATCCAATTACAAAACCAGCAGGACTAAGCTATAGCATCTAGCAACGCACACCCCAGTGATAAATCTAGAACACCCTCCAGTTTGTGAGTAGTCAGGAGAGGGCTGTGTTGGGAGAGGGAAGGGCTGTGGTGGGAACTGGAAAAGTGCTGTTTTTAGACCTGGGCATGGTTACAAAGGTGTTCACCTTGTAATAACTTATTAAGGCCATACATTGGTTTGGGAGGCGGGGGTGCTCTGTACTTTTATTTTATTTTATTTTATTTTATTGAGACAGAGTCTCACTCTGTTGCCCGGGCTAGAGTGCCGTGGCATCAACCTAGCTCACAGCAACCTCCAACTCCTGGGCTCGAGCAATCCTCCTGCCTCAGCCTCCTGAGTAGCTGGGACTACAGGCATGCGCCACTACGCCTGGGTAATTTTTTCTATTTTTAGTTGCCTGGCTAATTTTTTTTTTCTATTTTTTAGTAGAGATGGGGGTCTTGCTCTTGCTCAGGCTGGTCTCGACTCCTGGTCTCAAGTGATCCTCCTGCCTCGGCCTCCCAGAGTGCTAGGATTACAGGTGTGAGCCACTACGCCTAGTCTTTTTATTTATTTATGTATTTAGATGTATTTTATGTTTGTGTGTGTTCTGGTATTTTTTATTTAACAACGAAACGATTCTTAAAAATTTACCTGGCTAGTCCCTGTGCTGCCACTCAAAGGCCCCTTCTCCCTGTTTCTACTCTCTCATTCTGCCTTTGCCACAGCCTCGACCAACTTAGAAGGTTTCAGACGTAAGCCAAGGCCTTGACAGACTTACTCTAAGGCAAAGTGTTTGTGCGTGTGTCCTTGTGTGTGTGTGTGACTTCAGTTGTACACATTCCCTCCTCACTTCTCAGAATGTACCATCTGGGGCAGGCGGAAGCCTTTGTCCTTTTAAGTCTGTGATCTTCAGTGGCCACTTTCACTCTCCATAGCCTGAGGTTAATTAAGAAAACCTACCCGGAAACAAGGTCGTCCACCCTGAGTCTTCACACTCTGGCAGGTGTCTTGCGGAACAGATCCTCCTGGCATGACTTGGAAAGAACTCCTCTCTAAGCTGCAGGTAGGGACTTTTTTTTTTTAATCTGATCATCAGGTAAGCCTCACATTTTTATCCCATGAGCGCCACCTTCCTAGCCTTCTCTGCTATTTTTCTCTCTTTATCTTCACTTTTTGCTTCACACTACTTTTTGCTCCTTTCTGCATTTGGAAAGAAGAGGAAAAAAAAAAAACCATTAAAAAAGGAAGAGAGAGATGGAAACTGGAGAGACCTCCCACTGGTCCCTCTCGGACACTGTCCAGTGGAGCACCCGAGACCTCCACTGTCCCAGGGCAGGAGAGGCTACCTGTGCCCACATCGCGGCGTGTGCTGCCGTCTGCGGGGAGGGGCCCTATGCGCCCACGGACATCTACACAGTCTTCTCTCCAACGAGGTGACAAGACCCTTGATGGGAAGGAGCACAGAGATCCTCTGAGAAGCCTGGGAAGGAAAGAAAAAGTGGGGGGGAAAAACATAGTCAAAAGGTAAATAAAAACAGAGCGATGGACTTAGGAAAAGACAAGTGTCACCGTTCCCTAGAGGGCTGCCGTTTCGTACCTCTGCACGTTCCAGGTCCCTGTTCATTTGGTGCCCCAAGGCCAGAGCACAATCTTTTTTGTCCAGAACCACTTTTTACAGACAGAGTGGAAAAGGTGGACTGTGCCCCTGCTCTCACAACACAGCAATCGGCACAGAAGACTTCTCTGTGGCCAAATGTGTCGGGTGGGTTTTCCCACAAACCAAGCAAGCAGTAAGCAGGTCCTGCAGTGGGCACAGCTGGGTGTCCTCCATTCAATTCTGCCACTTTCTACCTGGAGATAGTGTCAGATTGTATAGGTTGAGGGCTCAGTCCCTCAGGGTCACCCCTCCTCCAAGATGCCAGTGGAAAGTCTGAGCCTCTGGAACTTCTGACCACATAGCTTCAAGTCGGGGCTCCCGTGCCCCTCTCCGTGGGTTCAATTAATTTGCTAGAGTGGCTCACAGAACTCAGGGAACACTTACGTGTAGCGGTTTATTATGCAGCATATTGCAAAGGACCCAGAGGAAGGGATGCATAGGAGAGGGACTCGGAAGGGGTGCGGAGCTTCCATGCCCTCCCCAGGCCCACCACCCTCCGGCACCTCCTCGTAGTCTGCTATCCTGGAAGCTCTCGGAACTCTGTCCTCCTGAGCCGTTTATGAAGACTTCATTGGATAGGCATGATTGAAGCATGGACAACCATGTAGAAATGTGATTAGACAAAAATAGTATGAGTTAATGTTAATAGACTGATAGGGGAGTCCCAGCAAGGCCTGTCTGTTCAGATTCTTCTCAGCCTCTCTGTGCAGCATTCCTTCCTCCAGGGAATGGGCAGGACCCTTCTGAAATGGGGTCTTATGACCTACAATCGGACAAGGCAGGGCAGGTAATTTCCTTATGGCCAGCTCCAAAACTGAAGGGCGGGAGAACATTCCTGCCTTGGGGAGAAAAGGAGCAGGTGAAAAGGCAGAGAGAGAGATGCTGTTTTCTGAGGCTGCTCCTGAGCTGCTTCTGAAGCGCCCCAACATTATAAGAAAAGACTGTAACAAGGGCTGTGGGCACTATGAGGCAGGAACCGTGGGTGAAAACCAATATATAAATATATATAGTCGTAATATCACGCCAACTAACCAATTCTGAAATTATTACTTTTCTCCCGACTTTCTATTAATTCTGCTTTCTTGTGGGCTATTTTTTTCCCCTTAAATTTCTCTTCCACTCTCCCTCCCCCTTTGCCTGGGAAGGCCCCAGAGAACGTGGCCAGAGTTGGGTGTGCACCAACACATGAGCAAAGGAAGAGAGAACCCAGGGCAAAGCCAGTTAACCTCCTGCCACCTTGGTGGCCCCACTAACAGCACTCAGACGTGAAGTACCAGTCAGAGAACAAGGCTTAAAAACCCTTTGCACAGTGGCCAGGCTCAGGGGGACTCAGGTAACAAGAGCTAAAGGCTGGGTTTAAGGGATGCAGATTAGGTGTGGAGAAGGCCTACATTAAACACACACCTGTAACAACAGGCAGCAAAGTCCCCTGGATCTATGGTTACACCTGGGTCATCGCTTCGCAGCCCCTATCTGAGCAGCCGGTGTGTTGATACTCCTGCTCTTCATCCAATGCCTGTTTACTGAGTGCCTCTCTGACACCAGCACCTGCAAACTGCTGTGGGGGACACCAAGAAGTCAAACAGAAACACCCTTTCTTCAGCGATCTGGTGGTGGAACTGTGACAAACAAGTGGCAGATAGTCCCACACTGGTTATATGGCTCACTTAGCATGCAAGTGAGCACCCAGCTAACACATGCCAGAGTTCAAAGGAAGGTAGATTTGGGGAATGTATTAGTGTCCTGTGGCTGCTGTAACTAATTACCTCAAACTGGGGGGTTTAAAACAAGAGAAATTTATTCTCTCTCAGTATTGGAGGCCAGAAGTCCAAAGTCAAGGTGTTGGTAGGGCTGTGCTCCCTCTCAAGGCTCCAGGGAAGACTCCTCCCAGATTAGGATTCCTCCACCTGGCGTTTGCTGGTCATCCATCTCTGCCTCCATCTTTACGTAGATGTCTTCTCTCCACGTGTGTCTGTTTCTTGTCTCTCTTTTTATGAAGACATCACTTATTGGATTACGGCCCAGCCTAATCCAGTATAACCTCCATTTAATTTGATTACATCTGCCAAGATCCTATTTCTAAATAAGGGCACAGTCACAGGTGCCAGAGGTTAAGACTTTAACACACCATAAGAAAAAGGGGACAAAGTGACTTTTATTTTTCAGCATAGAGGTCATAGGACTGTACTCTAGGCTTGGAACCCTGAAGATCCTGGGGGCAGGATCTTGAGTCCTTGACACTTGAGGGATGTGTTAGTTTCCAAGGCTGTTGTAGCAAAGTGCTAGAAACCTGGTGGCTAAAAGCCACAGAAATTGTTGAAGCCAGAGGTCTGAAATCAAGGTGCTGGCAGGGCCACACTCCCTCCTAATGCTCCAGGCAGGAGAGAATCCCTCCTTGCCCCGTCCGACTCTATTGGCTCCAGGCACTCCTTGGCTTGTGTCAGCATCACTCCAGTCACTGTCCCTATCTTCAAATGGACTTCTCCTCGGTGTCTCTGTGTCTTCTCTTTTTCTGTGTTTTATAAGAACACTTGTTACTGGATTTAGGGCCCACCAGGGTAACCCAAGATAATCTCCTTTTAAGACTTTCTTTCTTTCTTTCTTCCTTTTTGGAGACAGAGCCTCACTCTGTCACCTGGGCTAGAGTGTAGTGGCTTCATCATAGCTCACAGCAACCTCTAATTCCAGGGCTCAAGTGATCCTCCTGCCTCAGCCTCCCGAGTAGCTGGGACACAGGTGCACACCACTGCACCCGCCTAATTTTTGTATTTTTTAAAAGACGGGGTCTTGCTCTTGCTCAGGCTGGTCTCGAACTCCTGAGCTCAAGTAATCCTCCCGCCTTGGCCTCCCAGAGTGCTAGGATTATAGGCGTGAGCCACCGTGCCCAGCCTGAGATTTTTAATTATATTTGTAAAGACTGTTTTTCCAAATAAGGGCACATGTGCAGGTTCTGGGGCATGGACATGTCTTGTTGGGGGCCACCATTCAACTCACTCCAAGTGCCATTCCCGATGCATGGGAAGTGCGCTTTCATCCTTCACCCATTCACTTGCTGTGCACCTGTTATGTGCCAGGGACTATTCTAGGTGCTAGAGACACGGCAGTGCAGCTTCCTGCTCTTCGTGGAGTTTCCATTCTTGGGGGAGGAGATAGACAATACACTATTGGATAAATAGACAAGCAAATGTTAAGGGACAATAAGGCTACGAGGAAAGTGCAGCAGAGGCCTGTGATGGAGTGACCGGGTGGCACCTGCAAACTTACAAAGGAAAGGCCTCTCCGTGGAGGTGAGGCTTTTAGGCTGAGGTCTGAGTGCCGGTAAGGAGCCAGCTGCGCAGAGACCTGGGACCAGCATTCCTGGCAGAAGAAAGAGCAGGAAGCTGGCCGAGTGGCTAGAACATCGTAGCCAGAAGGAAAGTGGCAGGAGACAGGGCTGGGGAGGCAGACTAGGTCATGTGGGGCCTGGAGACCAGTGAGGAAGCTTGGCCTTTATTCCAAGAGCCAGGCGACGGACTCTACTAGGTTTTAAGCAGGGAAACACTTTGATCTCAGTTATGTGTTTAAAACTCACTCTGGCTGCAGAGGGCAAAGGTCAAAGCAGGGTCTGCGTCAGGAGGTTGCCGCTTCGGTAACCAGATGGGGTGACAGCAGTGTGGAGCAGGGCGAGGCTGTGGAGGTGGAGGGGATGGGTGCTGGGTGAGTTCTGCAGGGAGAGGTGGCAAGACTCCCTGAGACTGGTTGTGTGGGAAGAGTAAAGAAGAGTTGAGAATGGATCTTAGGTTTTAGAAGCGAGCAACTCAGTTTGTCATTTTTGCTATTTTAGTTGTATAATAGTAACATACACGTAACATAAAATTTACCATTTTAACCACTTTTAAGTGTGCAATTCCATGGCATAAAGTGCATTCACAATGTTGTATGACCAGCACCGCTGTCTACTTCCAGAACATTTTGGGGTTTATGTTTTGTGCACTAAACAACCTGCGTGTTCCTCAGATTCTGTTGCAAGTAGAGAGCCGGGAAAGCTTCTTGGAAGTCAGTGCTAATGTCTGTAAAGACCCTCTGATGGGGGCTCCAATACCCTCCAATTGTTTCCGGTTGGCTCCTGGGGATGGGGCACATGACGTCGTGTTTCATTTTTCTTTTGCATCTGCCCCAGCAGAATGTAGGAAAAATCCCGGCATGGTGCCAATAAGTAATTTCCTTTGACCTTAATTACGACTGAGGTCCTAATACTGTCTCCTCCCTGCCTCCCCATGCACGAGAGGGTTGACACTAACCTGAAGCTTTGCTCCCCCCAGTCCTTGGGGAACATCAGGTCGCTGATGGATAGACAAGGGCACCTGATGTCTCCAGCTGAAACCCTAGAAGGGCTAAGACTGCAGAGCTCTGCAGGCAGGGTGGGAGCAGAGCAGAGGTGGAGGGTGCACATGGTTTGCAGAGACCTTGGCCCTTAACAGCTAGCTTTAGAGAAGTCTCTAATGATTAAATTAACCCTGGGGCCACCTAGGGAGAACCCACAGTCTTGGAATATAGACTAAGAATAGCACTCCCTCCCCCCTCCATCCCATCCCCAAGGTTGGGCTCCACTGAGATGTGTGTGAACTGGTGATAATTTCTTCTGTGATTTAACTCAGGATGAGACCATGCAGATCTTTATTTTCTAAATGGTTCCAATTTTATTTATAGCCGTCTTGGATGAAGCTGAATGGAGTCACATAGGTAAGAAGAAGAATCACATACAGTAGTGCCCCCTTATCCATGGGGGACACGTTCCAAGACCCCCAGTGGATGTCTGACACTGCACATAGTACTGAATCCCATACATGCTGCTTTTTCCTATACACACACACCTATGATAGAGTTTAATTTATAAATTAGGCACAGTAAGAGATTAACAACAATAATACAATAGAAGAATCATAACAATATACTGTGAATGTGTTCTCTCTCTCTCTCTCAATATCTTATTGTACTGCACTCACTCTTCCTCTTCTTGTGACGATACAGTGCCTACAGGATGCGATGGAGTGAGAGGCGTGACGAAGGCGTTGAGAGGTAGCGTTAGGCCACTGCTGACCCGAGGACAGTCAGAGGGAAGATCATCTGCTTTGGGAGATCCTGGACCATCAAGTCATGACAATGTCGATAGTGGATGTCAAGAGTAGACGATGTCCTCACGCCTGTAATCCTAGCACACTGGGAGGCCAAGGCGGAAGGATCGCTCAAGGTCAGG
>VBSM01003155.1:2068366-2133076 GCA_008086735.1 Cheirogaleus medius
TGCAGACACCATAATCCTTTGGTGATCACATGGGTGACTTGAATGTTGCGTTCCATCTGAGGATCGTGTTCCACAATTTTGTTCTTTAACATCTGTGCCGTTCAAATGCTTTGGCAAATTTCAGTGATGTCTGCGTTGCTGATTCTGCTTCAGTTTCTCCTTCTTCATCTTCATCTTCCTCTGTGGAAGACTCAACAAGTTCTTCCAATCTCTCATTTATTAGCACTTCTCATCTGCCTTCAACATGTTCTTCCCCCTCATCAGGCGTGTAGGCAAATCCATCCACCAGCTCGCCTTGCTCCCTAACTTCTCCATCCATCCCCGGGAAGCCTTGAAAGTCATCCACCACCTCACTCTGTAAGTTTGTCCAGCGGGCATTGGCAGTTTCTGGTTTTAATTCATCCATTGCAGCTTGATGAATGTTATCGCATCTGCGGTAGTAGAACTGCATTGTGTCCAGTTTAGGGTCTGCATCGATTGCTGATCAGATGCGATCCAGTACCAGGTGGGCGCATGTGGCCTTGACAACCCCAGTGAGCCCTGGTCAAGGGGCTGAGGCAATGAGGTCGTATTTGGAGGTAAAAATACAGCCTTGACATTTTCATTCTTATAGCAAACAGATTCAGGATGGCCAGGTACATTGTTGTTAACAGGACTTCCAACTGTTCCTCTTCCAAGCATATTTCCACTTCTGGAATGAAGCATTGGTGGAACCATTCCATAAGCAAGATGGCTGTCACCCACACTTTCTGATTATGTTGCCGGAACATGGGCAGATGATTTTTGTTTTTGTTTTCGCAAGCACGTGGGTTCTTCACTCTGTACACGACGCCCGGCTTTCTCACATGCCCTGCAGCACTGCACACAGTACCAGATCTGATCTGTCCTTCCATAGGTTATGCCTTGCTGCGCCCTCTGTGCTTTTATGGATGCAGGTTCTGTTGGGCATCTTCTTCCAGAAGAGCCCAGTGTTATCACAACTGAAGCCTTGCTTTGGATGGTATCCTTTCTCCTCAATCAACTTCTCCAACTCTGTCAGAAATGTGGCAGCAGCTTCTTCATCAGCAGTAATCTATGTATTTTTCAGTCCAGACCTACTCCTGAATCCTTATAACTATCCTGTACTTGCGGTAGATGGCTTGGCGTCACTTGTTTTGGGGGATCTCTTGCTGAAGTCTCTGCATAGATTCAATGCTTTCTGGCACAATACGTTGCTGTCAATCAAAACATATTTTCTGTTCACGTTGTGCACCCACAAAGTTAATGCCTTTTCCATCTTAACTAAGCACGTAGCATGCACTGTGGCCCTAACTTTGGCAGTCTGAGGTGTGACAGCAAAACTAGCATGAAGTTTCTTTTTCTTTCTTCACAATTTCACCACTAGCAGATTCATTCCTACCATAGATCTTAGCACCCTTGGCATACGAATTCTTTTCTTTTTTTCCTTAAGTTGAGAACGTTCACCTTTTCACTTAAAGGAAGCACTTTACAGTTTCTTTTTGGCATATCTGAATTGCCAGCATCCCAACTTTTGCACTTTGGTGCCATATTTAAGTAAAATAAGGGTTTCTTGAACACAAGCACTGTGATCCTGAGACAGTTGATCTGAAAACGAAGATGCTACTAAGTGACTCATGGGGGCAGTGTCTATAGGACAGACATGCAGGGCAAAGGGAGGATCCACGTCCTAGGCAGAATGGAGCAGGACAGCGAGAGTTCATCATGCTACTCAGAATGGCACGTCGCATGGGGCTCACCGGATAATCCAGGACAATCTTCCTATTTTAAGGTCGGCTGATTAGCAACCTTAGTTCTATGTGCTGCTTTAATTCCCCTTTGCTAGGCAGGGGAACATACTCACAGCTTCCAGGGATTAGGATGTGGACATTTTTGGAGACAGCTGGGAGAACTATTCTGCCACAATTCCTATCAAAAAAGCAGAAATAAGTTTTTATTTTTATTTTTTGATTATAGATCATGGTAATATATAGACATCCTAAAGCATAAAGCCATAAACATATAATTCAGATCACAAAAGCGCTTTGATCAAGTTACAAACCTAAAATATGACCTTTTTATATTATCTAAGTAATTGCAAATACCTTTCTCTTAAAGGCATCAGGACAGTCTTTTTCTTTTAAAAATGAGACTGAAATGATTTAAACCAATTTTTAATACCATTCTGAAAGTACAAATAGACGACCCTAAGTTTAGAACATAGAAAATGCTAAAAGTACAAACATGTCAGTGTCTTTTTCTTATCTTTTTTTCATATGTTTCAAGTAGAAAATATGGTTCCAAGTAGGTATTACTGTTAATATATATTATGAGTGAAAGGGAAAAAATGTTTAAAATACTACTTTACTGACTTACTGTATAAAGAAGTTAAGGATTAATCACAGAGGTGAAAAGATTTATCCAAGTAAGAGTTCCTCTGAATTGTTTTTCGATTTAGTGTAGTGTGATTTCTCTCATATTTTTAATGTAAATACTTTATAAACTTAACAAACATTACTGTGTGTTAATACTACATTTCTTAGGATTAATGACAGACAGTGAGGTGGAGGAGACTTTAGGTAAGGTCTCAGATATGACAAAGTTTTCTAGCCTAGGCCCTGTATTTAAGTGTGCACAAATCTATGGAAAAGGTGTTTTCAACTACACCAGTGACTTTTCCAGTAATGACAGGTCTGCATTGCCAATCTCATTAACGAAGATACTGATGAAGTGGGATATTTGTATAAATGCTTTTTTAATCATTCAATTTTATGAACATCTAAACCCTAAGCAGACCCCAAAATAAAAACCAATTTGTAAAACTGGGCCATTTTAATGGCTTTTTTTTTTTTACATTAAATAAATACATAGTTTTCTTGATGACTGCAGACAGGTAAGGCTGTTTGGTAGTATTCAGAAACATCACAGTAGTGGCGTTGTTTTCTGATTGGTGTGTACGCTTCAACCATTATCAGGAGTATCTTGTGTGAAACTGTCGACCAGTAAGACTGCATATACACATCCATAATTTTCAGGGCTGTTGGTAACCTGGGCATATTTTCCCCAGAAAATCTTGCCTTCTTGTGTCATGAGGCCCACTTGTGATAGTACCTTTGGTATTAACACCCAAAATTGTGTTAGTAGGAATGAGGGATTCTTCTATAGACCAAGTATTGACGTGCAAAAGGTGACTTTCAACTCAGGATGTGTTACCTGTGACTTCTTGAAATATAAGCCCATTGGCCTAATGAATCTTTCATTGTAGGTGGTTTTTGCGTAAAGCCATCTCCAACAAAACAGACCTCAGTGACCATCCTCTTCCATGCTTTCTTCTTTCCTTTTTCCTGTCTGAATAACTTTTAATTCTTCTTTTCTCCCATTTTCCAGCTTTCCCTTTTTGCTTTTCTTTGATCCTATGAGGAGGTACTTTAGCTCCCTCTGTCCAACAGAAAGGCAGGTGCTACTCCCTGTGGAGTCTCCGTATCTTTCTTCTGTTTGGTGTTTCTCTCTTCAGGCATCCTGAGGCATCGTTTTTTATTTGTATTTTCTCAGCATGGCACTGTTTGTGGTAGAGCTGGGCCTTCTTTGAGCATTCATGAGCCTCTTGACTTTCCTTCTTTCTCTTTTTCTCATGGTAATGCAGATGACATCCACAGTGTTTATAGAGTAACTCAGTATATTCCTTTTGTGGCACAGTGAGGACCCCAAAGCCACCTGGCGCAGCCCCTGGGGCATGAAGCAGCTCTCAATTTTTGAGTCTCAGAGACCCACGAGCTGACTCTGTGCAGCCCATGATAGGAAAGGGTCATCTTTCCCTGTTTTTAATTGTGCTACACTGGGACCTTCCAAGGGTTTGACCACAAACCCCACTCCGAGCATGTCTACAGAATTAATTACTGACACGAAGGTTTTGTCTGTGGAGCTGCTCTTTGTCTCACAGGCAGAAGAAAAAGTAGTAACATAAAAAGAATTCCTGTCATATATTATTCTAAAATAAACCATTGGAAGTACCACTTTAAGAAAACAAAACAAACATTTGGTGACTATTTTCTAGATACAAGGTTTCCTGTTCCCCCTCCCCTATTTTACTACTTCTATGCCAAAACAGAGTAGGCGTCATTCTCTCCATTCTACATATAAGGAAACTGAGTCAGCTTTACAAATAGAAGCAGAATTTATACCACAGTCATCATGGCCACTAATTCCAAAAACTCAGATTTAGTCTGTGTTTCAAATCCCTTTTCAAAGTGAGCGCTGCCAGGCCAAAGCCTCCCAGTTGATCTTCCCATGCACGTGAGAATAGGTCGGAAGTTCGTCGTTCATTGATTCAATAAATATTTCTTGAACCCCTTCCATGTGTGTATTCCTCGTAAAGACTTACACAAAAAAGGAGAAGATAGTTCCTGCTTTGAAAAGCTAACAAGATGGCAGTTGACCTGTTCTATTTATCTCCTCTCCCACAGTGATGCTACAATAATTTAAAAAGGTAAAACAACAAGGACAGTGGTGGCAGGGGAGGGGGGGACATCAGAGGACATATGAGTTCAACCAGATGAGGGTGGTGGAGATAGAATTGAGCAGGAAGGTGCAGAAAGCTACAGCCTGTCACATGCCCAAGGATGCATGTAGCTCAGAAGGAATGGCTGCTTTGCAAATCTGGGGAGAGCCGGGGGACCTGGGAAAGCCAGAGGGAAAGACTGAGTCATGCAGAGAAGAGAGGGACTAATTAAAGGCCCGGACATGGAATGCTCATTCCTCTCATTCTACCCTGCGTTGAAGTCCAGTGTTTAGACAGTCAGGTTTCCTCCAACTCCACCCCAGGCAAAAATGTGGAGGCCTCTTCTTTAAGAAAATTGAAAGGCCCATAAAAGGGGTCATCAAAACCGTGGGGTTCCCACCCCCTCACCCTAATGTGAAGCCCACTGCTACAATCCCTGCCCAAGGACAGAAGTCACAATCCTCTTATTAGTGGCTCACTTCAAAAAGATCAACTTTATTGAAGTATAATTTACACACAATAAAATGCACCATTTTCAAGTGAACACTTTGATGAGTTTGACAAACATTGACACCCAGATATCCACCAGCACAATCAAGACAGAGTCTTCCCACCAGCCCAGAAAGTTTCCTCGTGTCCCTCTGCAACCCATGCCACCCCCCACCAGGGCCAGGAAACAGCTGAACTGCCTTTTTGTCACTTTTCTATTATGAACTAAAAATAAATTCCTAAACCCCCTCCCGCTGACTGAATGGACTTTTCTGGGCCAAAGGGACCCCAGAAAAACCTTAAAACAGTTCCCAGCCATGATGGGATGAGACGTCCGGCACTCATCATTTTACACCTCTCTCGCTAACGGCCTAAGGGCCAGACCAGTATTCTTTCCTGATAAAAGACTACCAGCCACGAATTGGTTTTAACAGTCTACAGAACAGACACAGCGAGGGTTTTCGCATCCTCATTTTACCTTTTTGACGTAAAGAGTGGCCATTTTTAAACATGGACCCCATAAAAGGACAGAAAGCCCCACTGCACAGGTGCATAGTGCTCTTTTCATAAATATTCACGACTCTTATAGCTGGTTAAATATGTATATTTAGCCAGCCTGCTCAGTAGAAAATCCTGTCCCTTTGTCCCTCCTTTGACGCACAAGTTCCTGGCTTGTGGCCGGGAGCTCTGTTTCCCAGCCTGCCAGAATGGCCACTGCAGGCTGAAAACTTTATGAAATATAAAGCTGTTGCTTTTCCAAATTATAAACCTCATTTTTTTTTTCAGTTAACACTATTTTCCTTTTTCTATTTTATGTAAAGGGAATCATAGGTACTCTTTCATGTCTGGCTTCTTTTTCTCACTATAATATTTTGAGACCCATCCATGTTGTCACATGTATTAGTACTTTGTTTCTTTTTATTGACGAATAGTGTCTTAGTCCATTTGGGCTGCAATAACAAAATACTTTAGACTGGGTAATTTATAATCAGCATACATTTATTGCTCACAGTTCTAGAGGCTGGGAAGTCCTAGATCAAGGCAGAAACAGATTCAGCGACGGGTGAGGGTTTGCTCTCTGCTCCAACGATGGCACCTTCTAGCTGTGTCCTCAATAGTGGAAGTGGTGAACAAGTTCCCTCACGCCTCTTTCATATGGGCACTACCCCATTCATAAGGATAGAGCCCTCATGATCTTATCACTTCCTAAAAGCCCTACTTCTTAATAATTTGGACTTTGAGCACCCAAAATCCAAAATACTCCAAAACCTGAAGTTTTTGAGCATCAACATGATGCTCAAAGGGAATGCTTCTTGGAAGCATTTTGGTTTTCTAATTTTTGGATTTGGGATGCTCAACTGGTAAGTACAGTGCAAATATTCCAAAATTCAAAAACACCTGAAATTTGAAACACTTCTGGCTCCAACCATTTTTAATAAGGGATAATCAGCCTGTACTACTGCATTGGGGATTAGGTTTCAACATATGAATTTTGAGGGGACACAAACATTTAGACCATAGCAAATAGCATTCTCTTCTATGGATATATCACAATTCCTTCATTTATTTTCCTGTTGATGGGTACTTGGGCTCTTTCTAGTTTGGGGCTAATATAAATAAAGTTGCTAAGAACATGTGTGGACAAGTCTTTGTGAGTACACATATTTTCATTTCTCTTAGGGAAACACCTAGGAATGAAATTTCTGGGTTATGCAGTAAGTATATGTTGAACTTTATAAGAAACTGCCAAAATGTTTCCCAAAATGTTTGTATCGTTTTGTATTCCCACGAGCAGCATATGAATGTTCTAGTTCCACATCCTGGCCAATACTTGGAATTATCAGTTCTTTTGCTTTTAACCATTTTAGTGTATATAAAGTGGTATCTCATTGTGTTTTAATTTGCATTTCTTTGAATATAAGGAGAGAGTCCCCCTGCACAAAAGTATCCCTTAGAAAAGAGGGAGTCATTTTATATTTGTGTTCTTATAAAGTATCTCATGTCATAGGAGAGCTCTTGATTATTTCATACAACTCTTTGGAGAAGACACTTTGGTTAGTATCAAAAACCAGGAGGAGTGGCTACAAGTCTGTTTAAGTTGTAATTGGATCCCTGGATCCTCTCCTCCATTCTAAGCAGACGGCAGCTAAAATTTTTCACTGAAAGTAAGCCCCAAAAGAACACACTAAAATGTTTCAAGTTTTGATCTGGGGAGCAAGATATGAGACTTCTTTTTTAAAAAATAAGAAGCTTTGTGGAACTATTGACTCTTAATTTATATGCATGTATATCTTTGATGAAAAAGAAAGCAAAATTGACAAAATCAAATGCATTGACTTGAGGAAGTAATCACAATATAATACTAAGTCCAATAATAGGATATATAATAACACGTAGATTCAATATAGTTTCATTTTGTGCATTAAAGTGGGGACAGTTAGGAAAAAGATTAGAAAGAAATATTTCTAAGTGAAAGGACTAGGTATAATTTAATTATCTTTTTATATTTGCTTAGATTTTCTAATTTTTATTTGAAAATTAACATTTATTAATTTGTGATTAGAATAGATAGCTTTAACAAAGATTCTGTGTCTGTGGCTGCTAGCTTTGCAAATCCCTTAGAAGAAAAGGAAGTGACTTACCCAAGTTCACTCAGGTCTTGTGAATCAAAAACCACTACTCTTTCATATCTTTCTGTTTCTCCACTTTGGGATTTCTTCCAGCTGAAAGCTTAACTATTATACGAAGGCTCAGCTCCTGGGTCAAATGTCATCTTCTTCATGGAGCTGTTCCTGGAGATGGCACCTCCCTCTCTCTGCTCTCCTAAACCTGATGTCTTTCCTATGGTACTTAAGCCAGCTGCCATGCTGTGTTGTGGGTGGCCATGCTTTGAAGCCTTCACTCTGCAGTAAGCTCCTTGGGAACAAGGACCACACCTTACACATCTCCATATCTCCGTATGGAGCATCCAGATGCCTCACTCACTGTGGCCGCTCAACAAGCATAGGAGCCCTGTTTTAAAGGGGGAGAGGTTGGCTATACGCACAAACAGGTTAACTCCAGGATAAATGTTATTATCTGCTTTCAAGCCGCTATACTCTGAAGCCAAGCAGGGAACTCGTAACTGTTGAGATAGACTTTTGGAGTAGGTAGCTTTTGTGTGTGTCCAATAGGAAGACAGGCCCCCATAGGATGGTAGTTGTACTATTAACCAGCGTGAAGCAGGTGAACCTGCGGTTCCACTTCCCAGGGAGAACCCAGGCTCGGCTGTTCTTTGCTGTACTCTGGCGCCCCCAAACGGGCGCTTAGAGTTATCACACGTCAAGAAGCAGGGTGTTTACTACCGTGTTTTCCCGAAAATAAGACCTACCCATAAACTAAGCCCTAGCAGGATTTCTAAGCATTTGCGCAATATAAGTCCTACCCCGAAAATAAGACCTAGTGATGGGCGTGGCTACGCAGCGCATCTGCACAATCCATGCATTTCGTGGCGGAGCGGTAAAGAACATGAGCAGCCCTTCTCATCTGCCCCATCATGACAGCTACTATCCCAGAGGTGACCGGAAAGGTGCAGACAGCCCCACCTACAAGGTTGGCTCACCCTGTCAGGTTCCGGCCATCCTGTGCGTAACGCAAGCTGAGACTTTGAGGGGAAAATAACACAACCCCTGAAAATAAGCCCTAGGGTGTCTTCTTGAGGAAAAATATAAGGCCCTGTCTTATTTTCGGGCAAACACAGTATCAACGATGAACTAGTGATTTTGTCTACAAGTGTTTTCTCTACAAGTTCGTTTACCTTCTCTTTAAAGTGACCCATCACAGCAGCAGGATAATCAAATCGAGGAGAAAGGAAAATTGAATCAGGGCTTCCAACAAATCTGTAGTATTTTAGGTGTTCAGCTGAGTCATATATATCAGCTGAGTCTATTCTATCATTATCTGCACTTTTTTATCATTATTTAAAATATTGAAAAAATCTAAAAATTAGCTCTAGAGGATTATGCCTTTAAAAGGAGCTACAGCTAATTTTTAGATTCCCCCCCACTTTCTTCTTGGAGATAAAAATAAAAGTCAGGATAGTGTTTTGCAGACCCATGTGCATTTTCATACTTGTAAAACCTATATGTATCCATAAACACATGTAGTATTGATTTGTGTTTCAGTTTTTTAAAAAAATTGGTGCCACACTGTATCATTCTGAAGGTCTTGCTTTTATTGATCAACATTATGTTTAAGAATTATTCGTGTTTATACATATATTTCTAGTTGATTCATTTTTTACTACTGAAAAATTCATTGTATAACTATGCCCACCCTTATAATAAAGTAATTAAATAGTTCTTTCTTTTTCTTATTAACATATTTGAATTCTCCGTTTCTTCTTCTTCTTTTTTTTTTTTAAGAGACAAGGTCTTGCTCTGTTGTCCAGAGCTGGAGTGCAATGGTGCAATCATAGCTCACTGTAACTTTGAACTTGTGGGCTCAAAGAATCCTCCTGCCTCAGCCTCCTGAGTATCTGGGACTACAGGCATGTGCCACCATGCCCGGCTAAATTTTTCTTTTTTTTTCTTTTCTTCTTTTTTTTTTTTTTTTAGTAGAAATGGAGTCTCCCTTTTGGTCAGGCTGGTATCAAACTTCTGAGCTTAAGTGATCCTCCTGCCTTGGCCTCCCAGAGTACTAGAATTACAGGCGTGAGCCACCTTGACCGGCCGTTTTATGCATTTTAAATCTTAAGATAACTTTCTATATCCCAAGGTCATAAGATAGTCATCTATATTTTGAAAATAATTTTAAAGATTTGCTTTTTACATCTAGATGCTTAATTCCCCTTGATCTTATTTATATATTTGCTGCAAGCTGAATGTTTCTTTGTCCTTGTGTATGAGTTTCTTTTGGACAGGGTACACATTAGAATAGCCTCGGGAGCTTTTAAAAGACCATTTCTGATCCTCATCCCAAAACTGATGAAATCAAAATCTCAAGTGTGGACCTGAGACATTAGATTTAAAACCCAAAAACAAAACTCCCCCAGGTGTTTCTAACAAGTAGCCAGGGTTGAGAATCTCTGCTTGGTCAGAGCAAGAGTGGAGAATTGCTGGGGTGTATATTATGTGCATTGTTAACTATACTAGATATTGCTGGTACTCTGTAAAGGAATTGTAACTATTTATGGTCCCAAGTAGGAGAATTCCAGCTGCTTTACCTGTTTGAAAACACTTAGTGTGATATTATGATATCTATCTATTGGTTTTTGTCCCCGGTTTCTGCCTCGTAGCGCCCACAACCCTTGTTACAGTCTTTTGTTATAAGGTTAGGGAGCTTTAGGTCTCAGAAGCAGCCTCAGAAAACAGCATATCTCTCTCTCTCTCCCCTTCTCCTGTACTCCTTTCACCTGCTCCTTTTCTCCCCAAGGCAGTAAACTCCTATCTGTTTTGGAGCTGGTTATAAAGAAATTACCTGCCCTACCTTGTCTGATTGTAAGTCACAAGACCCCATTTCAGAAAGGGTCCTGCCCATCCCCTGGAGGAAGGAATGCTACACAGAGAGGCAGAGAAGAATCTGAACAGACAAGCCTTGCTGGGTTTCCCATCTCAGTCTGTCAGTATTAGATAGTACCTTTTGTGTGCAGTCACATTTCTACATGGTTGTCAATCATGCCTGTCCAATGAAGTCTTCATAAAAGGCCCAGGAGGACAGGGTTGCAAGAGCTTCCAGGATAGCTGAACACATGGAGGTGTCTGGAGGGTGGAGGGCATGGAAGCTCCACACCCCTCCCCCGTCCCTCTCCCTATGCATCTGTGTATACATATACTTGTCAGCTGTATCCTTTGTAATAGCCTTTATAGCTAATGGGCAAATGTTTCCCTGAGTTCTGGAGCCTCTCTAGCAAATGAATCGAACCCAAAGAGGGGCTCGTGGGAACCCCAACTTGAAGCCGGTCAGTCAGAAGTTCCAGAGGCCCAGACTTGCCACTGGTGTCTGAAGGAAGGGGGGCAGTCTTAGGGACTGAGCCCTCACCCTGTGGGATCTGATGCTATCTCCAGGGAGGCAGTGTCAGAATTAAACCGGAGCACACCTGCTGGGTCCGCTGCAGAGCTGATTGCTCACTTGGCGTATGGTGGGGAGAAACCTCACACGTTAAGTCACACGGAAGTCTTCTGTGTTGATTGTTGTTGAGTGAGAGAATAGGGAAAAGCACAGCTGGTGTGGCTTTTTTTTCCACTGACACACGGGTATTATTATCCCAGTTGAGTGATAAGGAACTGGGGCTCAGAGAATGTAGACGATTAGGAGATGTGCGTCAAATCACCCGGGTGACGAAGCTGGGGTAGAGCGCCAGAGCTGTGCCTCGTCCGCCTTCCACAGTCTGCCTCTCTGCTCACACACACGACGTCTATCTGCGTGCTTTGCTCTCTGGCATCTCTGCCCTAGGACAGCGGCAATACTTTCGCATCTGTATACCCCTTCTGTCTCCTGCTGGGATTCTAGATTCAACCTCGGCTTGAAGGGAGCAATTTGCCACACAGCTGACTTCTGGGATCCCAGGGGCAGCCTCTCCTCTGTTGTGAGCTTTCAAAACACAGAGAAACATCAAATGAAGGGGGGGGTGAATATTGACTAATGAGCTAATTTTCAAATTGATGACCTAGGATTTGTCAGGCTTACAAAAAAAATATCTATCCCTAATTATGTGCCAAGAAATAGACAAGATGCTCTAAGGGTTTCAGAAGTGTAAGGCGAGGTGTCCGCTTCTCTTGAGATATTGAGACTCTAATGTAAAGGATGAGGCTTATGAAACTCCATTTTAAATTATCAGTAGAGATGTTCAGTGGTATGATTTTAAGGAAGTGATGCATATGAACAGATGTTTATACTAATTGATCTTGGAATTTCTTTCCTATCCTGAATTTCTAGGAATCTGTGAGGTAGGGAAGCCTTTGTAGCTGAAAACAAAACCTCCTCCCGGGTGGTGGGAGAGCAGTCTCTAAGGGGGTGCTCAGTGATCCTCGTCCCCTGGCACTCCTGCCCTTTTGTGGTCCCCTCCCCCACGATAGGGCTAACCTGTGTATCCAGTTTGGATGTTGTGGGAATGATGGTGTGTGACTTCTGAGGCTGGGCCATAAAAGGCACTGTCATTTCTCCCTCATCCTCCTGAACTATTCATTCTGTGGGAAACCAGCAGCCATGTTGTGAGGACACTCAAGCAGCTCCTGGTGGGGGGGAACTGAGACTTCTTGCCGACAGTTAGCACTGACTCGCCAACCATGCGAGTGAGCCACCTTGGAAGCTGATGATCCTCCAGCCCTAACCAAACCTTCAGATCCATTGTGCCCATGGCCGACATCCTAAGCACAGCCTCAAGAGAGACTTGGGCCAGAACTACCTGGCTAAGCCGCTCTCGAATTCCTGAGCCACAGAAACTACGTGAGATAACAAATGCTCGTTGTTGTTTTAAGTCACTAAGCTTTGGCGTAATTTGTTGTGCAGCAGTAGACAACTAACACGATGATTTTGATGTAGATGCATTGCCAACCTAACAGTAAGAAGACAATTCGAATTACTTGAAAGCCTTTAAATATTGTTCTTGCTACACAAACTCTGAAAGAGGAAAATAATAAAATGGAAGTCTTAGAAAAAGTAAATTATTTAAGTATCACAGGGATTAGACTGCAGAGATAAAAAGGTATCTCAGATCTCAGTGCCTTTTTGACCAGTACTTGTACTATTTAGGTTATAACCATTTCAGAAACAGTCTATAGTATTCTGGCTGTTCATTTATGGCCTTATAATGTTAGGTTTTTAGGTGCATACATGGCATATGTATGATTTAGAAAAAAAGTTTTGCAACTTTATAAAGTATTGAAAATACACCAGTTAGCATTCTATTCACTTATGCCATTACCCATCTGATTTTCCCATTTTCATAAATGGTCAAGATTTACTCCTGGAGAAAGGGTCAACTTGTGGCCAAATTCAAGTTTGATAGGTCTCCTCAGCTCCAAACCAGGAAGGGAGAGAGGGGTTTAAAATAATAATAAAAATGCAAAACTAGAGGGATAAAATTATGTTTCAGAAAAATAAAAAAACACGCATTATTAGATTCTAGCTTTGTTCACCATTTTTGAGTTTTCTTTATGATTTTTTGACATTGGTTCTTTTTTTTTAATTTTTAAAAATTTTTTGAGACAGAGTCTCATTCTGTCGCTGGTGCTAGAGTGCAGTGCATAGCTCCGGCAACCTCATCTCCTGACCTCAAGCGATCCTCCCACCTCGGTCTCCCAAAGTGCTAGGATTACAGGCGTGGGCTACTGTGCCCGGCCCACATTGGTTCTTCTTGACTTAATTTTTTCTCCTCTGAGAGACAAGATTTCCTAAAAATGAGCCTTCATAGTGATGTGGGATTTGATTTAAAAAAAAAAAATACAACCATGAACTTATGTCTTCTACAGTGCTTTCTCTGAAAGATTTTGAAGAAGGCAGGGGTAGGGGGTGTGGGGCGAGTGTAAAAAGAAAATCCCAGCCTCAGGCCCCTGTGAAGATCTGGCCCCACAGATCATCCATTAAGGAAATTCCTTGCTGACCCACCTCCCATAAGCAAAGACATGCCAACATACCTCTGTCTAGCACCTAAAACTAACGCCTAGCCATTCCACATTAATAATGAATTACAAGTTTATCTTATAGGTAACAGAACTGGAGACAGGACACAATCTTCCACCTACCCAGGGACATCTACATAGTTGATGCTTTCTTCACTCCTTTATTTTATATAAAATACAGATTTCTTGGGCATCATGAGAATGTAGCCACTACATCATCATTCCCCTCCCCCTGCCTTTTTCCTTCTCTCTGTGTGCTTTTAACATGCTGGAAGTTTCAACCTCCCCTTCTGCAATTCGTGTTTTTCCTGAGCGCATCCTCAAAATCTTGGCTTGATAAACTTCCATTGATTGAGATTTTTGCCTCAGTAATTTATTTAGGTTGACAGTATATACCTACTAAATCCCATGAAGTGTTGAATTTTTTTAAGTATACCTTTCCCCAGACAGTAGAATTTAACAAATAGATAAAGCAAAGTGCAGAAATTGCTCTGAGGAGCATGTAGTTTGTCGAAACTGGAACATTGTTTAAAGAGAAGTTCCAGCATTATCTGAGTGGGTAATGATGTCCTACAAAACTGTAGACTGGGATTAAACAGTTTGCTGAAAAGCCACTGAGCAGATAAAAGCAAGAATTCTGGTTTCTCAATCGAGACAGGGTCTTGCTCTGTCACTCAGGCTGGAGTGCAGTGGTGCAATCGTACTCATTGCAGCCTCGAACTCCTAGGCTCAAGGGATCCGCCTGCCTCAGCCTCCAGAGTGGGCTAACTTTTAAAATTTTTTTGCAGAGGCAGGATCTCACTATATTGCCCAGACTGGTCTGGAACGCCTGGCCACAGGCAATCCTCCCCACTCAGCCTCCCAAAGTGCTGGGATTACAGGTGTGAGCCACCATGCCCGGCGCTGGTTTCTCAATTTATCTTCAGGATAATCACCCACTCTCTCCATGTCCTTCTCCGTATCTGCCCTGTGTGAGCTCGAGGGGCCCATACAACAGCAGTCTACACCGTTGCTCTAGGATTTCGCCTATATCTCCCTCACCGATCATGTTTGCATTCACAGAAGGAAACCCTCCCAACACACGTTTATTCTTGTTCTACTTTTAGTACATTTTAGGCCTCAAGTGTGTCTTATCATCCAGAAATAGAAGTTACAAATATTCTCCCAGGAGGTTCTTTGCAAATCCAGCTTTAAAAGACACACTTTTGGATTCTCACTGTTTTCTTGTACCTTCCAAGGCTTGGAAATGTCTTCTGCCTTCATCATCTCTTGAAGGGCTCCATTCCCAGGCAGAGAGTTCCTTTGCAGAGGAACTTTTATACACTGACAGTTCCTTAAAGCAGAAGTTCTCAAGGCTGATCTGTAGGCTGGGTCCAACGGGTGACAAGGATTTTATTGATTTGGACAAAATGAGAAAAATAAGAACAATGCAATGAGTTTTTAATAAAATAATTTATTTATGTCACTGTGATGTATTCTGAGATTGTGCACCCTCTTCTTTGTGAGTTAAAACGTCTTT
This sequence comes from Cheirogaleus medius, assembly GCA_008086735.1. Lineage (NCBI taxonomy): Eukaryota > Metazoa > Chordata > Mammalia > Primates > Cheirogaleidae > Cheirogaleus > Cheirogaleus medius. Next base: position 2,083,470 of record VBSM01003155.1, read on the forward strand.
TATAAGAGGACAATAAGGGATAGGTATAAAATAAAAACATACATATTTACTCAGTTAAATTAACCCAATGTAGATGCCCAAACATTTTTGTAAATTTTACTGCTCTGTGAAATCCAAAAGTCCAGAAAACCACCATTGTAATGTATCTAATCTGAGATTTCATTTGAGATAATGCAGTGGATGAGATTTATTAAGTCTCATTGTGATGAGGAAGGTTTTGAATAACCCAGCTCCACATAATCAAACAGTCAACCTACCAGCATAGCTTAATACTTACTTAGAGTCACCATTGGAGAGCAGAAATCACTGGCTGGATAATCAAGACCAGAGAATGAGACTCTTAGGCTTAAAGGAACTCCAGAGATCACTTCTCATTGTACAGCTGAGAAAAGGCACCTGATGGTTTCTATTCCTGGTTTTGCCATTACTTCACCATGTGATCTTGAGCTAGCTACTCATCACTTGGGACTGTCTACTCAACTGCAAAGGTCCCTTCCAGGTCTGAAATTCTGTGACTTAACAAGTAACATATTAGGAAAAAGAGATGGTTCATCACAGGTAAGGGGTCAAGTCTGAGGACATTCAGGCTGATGCAGAAAATGACAAAATGTTTATTTTTTTCTTATTGCCCTACATGGCCACAACCTATAAAGCTTTGTTGTAGAGTAGCTTGGTATTTTGGTAATGAGGAGAAAACAAAAAAGAGACTCCTTACCTACTCCACCCCACTTTTTAATTTCCCCAGTAAAGGTGTCATCCTGTTTAAAGGGCAGCGGATCGAAATGCAGACAGTTACTGCCCCCTAGTGGACCCAGAGCATAGAGCTCGCCTCAAATTCGGAGATTAAAATTTGATTCTGGCCAGGCGTGGTTGCTCACGCCTGTAATCCTAACACTTTGGGAGGTCAAGGCGGGAGCATCCCTCGAGCCCAGGAGTTTGAGACCAGCCTGAGCAAAACAGAAAGACCCCATCTCTACAAAAAATTAAAAAATTAGCAGGGCATGGTGGCACGTGCCAGTAGTCCTAGTTACTTGGGAGGCTGCCCAGGAGTGTGAGGTTGCAGTGAGCTATGATGACACCACTGCACTACTGTAGCCTGGGCAACAGAGTGAGATCCTATCTCAGAAAAAGAAAACACACACACACAGACACACACACACACACACACCCTTGATTGCCCTAGTGCTGAGAGAATTTGTCTTTGGAGCTGGAGGGGCCTTAAGAAGCCATCTGTTTCAACTCCTTTGTTTTGCAGTTGGAGACATTGTCTGGCCCTCTAAATCAGGGCCAGGGCTTTTTGTTCCAAGTGCGGAGCCCATGCCACTGCACTGCACCACAGCCTCATGAGGCTGCACGAGCACCAACTATTTCTGTCAACTTTTCTGAGCTGCCAGGGAACTACCATTACCTGTCCTCCTGCGGCAGGGAAAGAAAGATATCACCTCATGTTCAGTTTGCCTCCCACTGCAATTTCTGCTGTGGAGGATGCCTCAGACACAGCTATGTGACCTAATAAGGCACACAGGGAGGCTGGGCATAGTGGCATGTACCTGTAGTCCCAGCTACTCGGGAGGCTGAGGCAGGGGGATCGCTTGAGCCCAGGAGTTCGAGGCTGCAGTGATTGAGTTATGATCACGCCACTGCACTCCAGCCTGGGCAACCGAGCAAGACCCAGTCTCGAAAACAAACAAACAAAAAAGACGCACAGGGAGTGCCATGTGGGGAGTGCCATGTGGTCATAAAGGCAGACGATGGCCAGCAAACCAGAAGCCATGAGAGCCACGTGGAACAGATTCTCTCTCACTTCCCTCAGAAGGGACCAACCCTACCAACACTCTGATCTTGGACTTCTGATCTCCAAAACCACGAGACATCTAAGCTGCTGAGTTTGTGATGCTTTGGTCTAGCAGCCCTAGAAAATGAGTATAGATTTTGCACTGCTTTATCTGTCAAACACCTCCCAGTTGTTACTTGGATTCTGCTGACCCAAATTTAGTTGACTCTTCTCCAAAGTAGGCAACAACTGGGAAATTTAAAAACATGAGGATGCGTGGACTTAGAATCTCAGAATCATTAGATGGAAGAAACACAGTCCAATGACTCATCTTGAGTAAGAATTCCTTGTACAATGTCTTCTTCAGCCAAGGTAGAAAAGAATGCTGTACCCTCACAGAGAAAGTAGGACAGAGAAGCAGAGAAAATAGGGCAGCCCATAGCCAGACAAGATATTCTGTAATAGAAGTTAGACTTAGAATGCAGCAAAGAATTAATGTGCTCCACTACTTTCAATACTTGGAGCTACAGAGAGGTGCTTCTTATAAACCTGGAAATGAGGAAAATAGAAAATGAAATTGCACCTGGAAGTTCAACTCTGATTATAAGGGATCAGAGCAGAGATATAAGGTCACCTGAACAAAGCAAAAGGGAAGTCAGAGAGGCATATGCTGATGTTTCCTATCCAAGGGCTGTACAGGGGAGAATGAGTTTTAGCTACCAAACTTGAAGTTATTTCCTATCCCCCCCAAAAAGATTCTCTTTTAAAGTGGAAATGGATGCAGGGACTTATAGCTGACAGACTTCATGTATTTCTTTTCTTTTCTTTCTTTCTTTTTTTGTTTTTCTTTTGTATTTTTTGTAGAGATGGGGATCTTGCTCTTGCTCAGACTGGTCTCAAACTCCTGGCCTCTAAGTGATCCTCCTGCCTTGACCTCCCAAAGTGCTAGGATTATAGACATGAGCCACCACATCCAGCCTGACTTCATGTATTTCTGATCCTACTGGCAAGATTCTCCCTATTATAAACCGGATGTGTCAGGCTGTCATAGTTTGATGTCATTGCATTCCTCTAATACCTCCTGGTGATTCCATGAACACCAGCAACCTTCAGATTGCATATGGCTTCTATTGTGTTCTAGAGAGAGAACACACTAGATTGCCTCCAGGCTAACCCTGGCCACCCATGACCATGATCCCCATAATAAATCCTCAATGAAAGAGTTTCTGATTATGATTTCCCTCATGTGCCCTGCTTATGAAGGAGACTGTGAGAATAATACCCAAAGACTTCACTGTGAGTTGAGAAAAGGCACTCTTTTATTAACCTTCCTTCTGCACATTTTTTAGTTAGCGTAAAGTGAGTCTCTCAGGTGTTGTTACTATATTAAAAAAAGAAAAACCAAGAGTGAGTCTCTGAGGCTTCAACACATAGACCGCTCCCAATAAAACACAGCGTGGAGGATTTCTGCTTCTCAGCCATGATGGAGTAACTGGTACAGAATTAGCCTTCCCGCCATAAACAACAGTCAAACTGGACCAAAAAACATGAGGCAACTCATTCCAGGCATTGGACCAGAAGAGGAGAAAGAGAGTAATCCCTGAAAGGAGGAAAACACCTGGAGTAGAGCACCATGACGTCTCCCTTTGGGGCAGTGAGCTGGAGTCCTGCCGAGCTGAGGCGAAAGATGCCGGACACCAGAGCAGACTGTATGCTACATTTTTATTTTTATTTTATTTTTTAAAAAAGGTAACTAAACTATAATGTTTAGGGGTGGTAAAACAATAACCTGATTTTCACACTTTTGTTTTTAAAGGGATTACTTTGGCGGAGGAGGCAACTAGGAGGGTGCAGGAGGGGCTCCTTGAATAAAGCTCCCAAGCTTTATTCCTTGACCTGGGAGGTGGTTTTTCAGGGATGCTGTTGATAAACTAATAAGCTGTATAACTGTTCTGTGCACTTTTCTAGATGTGGTCTATATTTTGCAGCAAAAAATGGGATTTTTTTAAAAAAAACAAAGGAAACCTTATTTGGGACAAGCTGGAAGCCAGTGTCATGGTCCTGTTCAGTCTGTGGCTGGAGTTTGAAGTATTTCCCCAGTTCTTGGGCTCCTGGCTTGGAGGAATCAAGCCTTGGCCCACTGACGGAGAGAGATGACAGACACTCAGCAAGTATGTGTGAAGAATTTATTGTAAGGAAAGTTTAAGGGTGCAAAGTAAAGTACATTTCCTAAGGGGAAGGGGTCTGTCTCTGTAAGTGGAGAAGACACTGTCTACTTCTGTGTTTTTCCTTTTATATGCTAGTAGTTTAGGTAAAGGTTAATTATAGTTATTCATAACTATACGTCACTGTTTCGGGGACTGAATTCCTTTCCGTGTTTGGACAAGATTTAAAGGTTATGTTTCAGTCATTCTTTCTAAGATGTGTACGGCAGGAAAGTGCTATACCTGTGTATGGTGTTTTTTCCATTCTCTGGTAGTCAGTGTTCCGTGGCCTCATTACCCCATTCTTTAAGGCTGAAATAACCGTTCCCTCTTTTTATTTTTCTGTAACTATTTCCTCATTATTGTTTTTCTATAATTGCTTTCTCCTTTCTGTTTTTCTGGTTTCCATTACCTCTCATTTGTTTTTCTGTCCCTAACACCAAGACCCATCCACCTCCAGCAGCACGACCTCCTCCCAGGCTGGGGTGCGAGTCACTCCCCAGAGCGATGGCTCCAGCCTCCAGTGTCCAGGTGAGTACAAATCCGTCCCGCCCGCCCCAGCCCAGGACGAGCACTTAATAGCTCAGCACGAAAACTTCCCGAGCTCCGTCCGAACACCCAGCGCCTGGGATAGTCTGCGCCTGCGCTAACGTGCCCGCGGGAGACTCGGGTGCACATGCGCCCTCTGCCCCGCGGGACCTTTAATAGCAGCAGCTGGGGCTTAGGGAGATGCTGACGGCTTCCTTTTGAGCGAGGGCATTGTCTCAGATCCTGCAGCCACGTGTCCCTTGGACTGAACTGCAGGTTCCTAAAGGGGCACCCATGTTAAGTTCCAGAAATATTCTAGCACTGGGGTCAGCAGACTTCTGTAAAGATCAGATAGTAAATATTTTAGACTCTGTGGGCCAAGAGGCACATCTAGGACATTAAGTAGGTACTTAGGTAATAAGGGAAAACAAAGTTTCCACAATTTTTTAATTGATGAAATGAAAAATATAATAATAAAGTGTATATATATTTTTGGTACAAACCTAATGAGAAGTACAGAATTCTTTTTGAGGGGCTGGGATATGTAGGATAATATTTTCTTTAATTGTGGCTCAAAGTTAGTGCTCTCTATCATTAAAATTTATTGCAGTGTTCTTGTGTTAATGCAGATTTACAATGAGATTTTTTTATCGACTTCAGTTTTATAATATCTGTTCACACAGATAGGTACTGCTACATACTGATATCAGGCCATGAGCTTGTGATATCTATCGATCATCTTCATCACCATGAAGGCATTTATAGAATTCTGGTAGATTCTTCTCTTGATTCTTGCCTTTTAGCAGGTCTAGGCCATTACATTGAAGATTAATCACTTCCAATTGAAGGTTAGATGGAAGCTTCTCAATTGCACAGATGACTAGAACTGTAGTTTGAGCATGGAAAATATATCTGCGGCAAATTTGTGTGCAGATGGAGATCTTGATTCTTGTTTTAACTTTTGACATCATGGAAAGCATATAAAGCAACTTGACTTTACTCGTGATTTAAATAATGTTAGTTGTCATCAAAATGACTTTATGGCAGTATACGTTTTGCAGATTAGTGCTATTTTGCCTCCTAATTTTAGGCTGAATTAGTTAAGGAACATTGCCAAGTCTGTAGCACAAGCTAATTTCCAAAGCTGCTCAGTGTTCTATAACAGGGGTTGAGGGCAGTTCTTCTTACTCAGAAAAATTTCAGTTTCAGCCCTGACCTCAAAAAATCACAATAAATCTTTACTAATGCTAATCCATTGAACTGCTGTGTAGTAGGGCAAGCCAAAATAGCTTCTATTTTTGACAAAAATTTACAGAACTGAAGATGGCTAAGTTATGAGAGTGAATGAAATGTACTGTTGATAATACTAGTTTATTAACACAGTGGACAGATTCAAATATTTTCAGGAAAGTATCTGCTCATAATACATTGCATAATCATAGGTTTTTAACATGTTACATTTCACAAGCTTTATAAATTTGTCCCATTAACCCTTTTTCTGCTTTACACATTTTAACTACCATCAGTTGTGACACAACTTAGCAGATTCCACTTCAAGTTGTACTGAAATAGTATTTCCTCAACTTCTTTGAAATTACTCTCCTATAGTTGTTTCATGCAGTCTATTCATAGAGGCTAACTCTTCAATCATGTCAGCCTCAGCATTGACTCCTTAAGTAACAACTGAGCAGTATTGATAACATCGATCAATTCATGGAGAGCCAAGGAAAACCACTCCAAGTCATTTGACTTGTTTTTTAATTGAATATTAGTCTCCTAGGGCTGCTGTAACAAATTGCCACAAACTTGGTGACTTAAAACAACATAGTTTGAAGGTCGGAAGTCTGAAATCAAATGTTGGCAGGGCCACACGCCCTCTGGAGGCTCTAAGGGAGAATTTGTTCTTTGCCTCTTTCAGCTTCTCATAGTTGTTGGCTTCCTTGGCTTGTGGCCACATCACTCCAATCTTTGCCTTCATTTTCACATCATCTTTTCTTCTTATATGTCTCTCCTCTGTGCATCCCTTATGGGGCACACCATCATAAATCCACTTTTCTTGTTTTAGCATGATGGGTATGCACTGGTAATTTTTAAAAATACTGTTGTATGGTAATATGCATGGCACTTGAAATGCTGTTGAATTATAACTGCATCACTGTAATTTGTAGTATGCCAAGTAGCAGTTCTAAGTGATAAGAGTGCCACAAAGGTCTCTATTGCAACTACTCAAAAGCAGCCATTGACAGTACAGTACTGTCTAAAATTGGTGATGTTCCAATAAAACTTTATTTATGGATGCTTAAATTAGAATTTCATATAGTTTTCATGTGTCATAAAATAATCTGGTTATTCCTCCCTAGGTTGAGCTCCAGGATACACACAGGCCACTAGGGCTGGACAGAGTAGAGCATGACTCCCCTCCTAGGTTCAGGGCCTTTCCTTTCTTGTTCATGCCCCTAAGTTTGCTTAACATCATTGACTGTCTTGACACTCATTTGGGGGTTGAAATTGAGGCAGTGCAGGACATCTCTGAAGGAGACTACAGTAAGAGAGACCTGAGGGCAGACAAAGAATCTGTAGGGCAGAGTTTGCTTACTGTTCCTGGGTAAAAGGAGTCAGTGGAACTAGGTTGGAACTGAGTGTATTCTATCAAGAGGTGTAAAATCTATCAAGATTCATAGTAAAGCATCACCACAGAAGTGCAGGAGCAAGAAAGATGATTCACCTTTACTGCCTTTTTAAAAAATTGTGGCCAAAAAACCCATACAACATAAAATTTACCATCTTAAGCATTTTTAAGTGTATGGTACAGTAGTGTTAACTATGCACACAGTGTTGTGCAACAGATCTCTAGAATTTTTTCATCTTCCAAAACTGAAATTCCATACCCATTGAACAACTCCCCTTTCTCCCTTCCCCCAGGCCCTGGAGAAAGCAGAATCATCATTCTGCTCTGTTTCTAAGAATTTGCTACATTTGATACCTCATGTAAGTGGGACCATACAGTACTTGCCTTTTTATAAGTGGCTTATTTGACTTAGCAAAACGTCTTTCAGGTTCATTCACGCTGTAGCACTGCTGTCCCCAACTCCAGGCCGCCCACAGGTACCGGTCAGTGGCCTGTGAGGAAAGGGTCGCACAGCAGGAGGCTAGCAGTGGGCTAGCCAGCGAAGCTTCATCTGTATTTACACCTGCTCTGCATCGTTTCTATCACCACTTGAGCTCTGCCTCCTGTCTTAGTAGCCCGGGCATTAGATTCTCATGAGGAGCGTGGACGCTACTGTAAATTGCGCGAGTGATCTAGGTTGCACGCTCCTCATGAGAATCTAATGCTTGAGCGTCTGAGGCGGAGCTGAGGTGGTGGTCTCTAGCCTGGGGAGCGGCTGCAAATGTAATAAATGTAACGCACTTGAGTCATCCTGAAACTCCGCCCCCCTCCCTCGAAAAATGTCCTCCATAAAACCAGTCCCTGGTGCAAAAAAGGTTGGGGACTGCTGTAGCATATAACAGGACTTCGTTTTTAAAAGCTGAATAATATTCCATTATATTTTAAAACATCCATTTATCTGTTGATGGACAGTTAGGTTGCTTCCACCTCTTGGCTATGGTGAATAATGCTGCAAAGAACACGGTCGTGCACAACAAACCAAAATGTATTCACACATTGACAGATGGGGGTGGGGAGAGCCCGGGGCAGGGCGAAACCTCCTCTGGTTGAGAATTACTGCTCCGAAGAAACACAGGGCCAATCTAAGTGGGACTCGGGCTACTGCCGCCCAAGAGATGGCGGAACGCTCTATATACATACACTGTCTGTTGTGATTTACAAACCATTTTCTTTTTACTTCTCAAAAGCGGCAGAGGTCGAAGGGTATCCCCTTGTAAAGAGGAGAAAGTTGGATTCAGAAGTTGCCAAGTGCCAGGCTCCAGACTAGCACAGCCTGGGAGTCACGTCCACCCTGCAACCTGCTTCCTCCCGCGCCGCGCGGGGCCTTCGCAGTGCACGCTGGGGCTCGTAGTTCCGGGCGAGCCGGCGCCGCGCGCACCTCCACGACCGCCGACTTCCTTCCTCAGCTGCGGGCCGGAGCTCACGGAAGCTGAGGCGGCTTAAAGCGTCTTCACCTCGTTTCCCCGCCTCTTAGTCCCTCAGATTGCCGATCCAGGCAGCCAATAGGGTGCCTTACTGGTGCTTCCTATTACCTGATTGGCTTAGAGTTTTGCAACCGTCCAGGCAAACTTGCCGAGGATTGGATGAGCCTTCAGTTTTAAAAATCATAGCCTTCGCCCGCGCTGCGCCTCCTGGTTGGTACTCCCGTGTGGTGAGCCCTGAACGCCCGGGGCCCAGACGGTCTGGGCAGGCAGGGGCTCAACTAGGGACACCGCTGGACTTGGATCGGAGCAGCCCTCTGGAGACGCGGTGCAGACAAGTGAGTGCGTGCGAGCGGCCGCCTGTGGGGTGGTTAGCGATTTGTTCCTCCGCCCTCTCCCTCACCCGACTAACTCCGGACCAGGGGCGTGACCCCCGCCCCTTGCGGCCTGGGAGTGTGAGAGTCGCCCCTTCTAAGTGGGGAGGTGGCCCGCCTGGGGCCTGAGATGAGCCCATCCCGCACCTTCCTCCTAGGCCCTCAAGTCCCCAGAGAATAACCCCGTCCCCTCCCCCTCCCGGGTGCCTCGCTGCTCGTTTCTTGCCTGAGAGGCTCCTCGTTGAAGTGGACGTGCAGGAAGCCCGAAACCGACCTGGTTTTCTGGCGGAATTATGCCAGATGGCGTTTCTGTACAGTAAATCCTCTCGCTTGCCGCCCCCACCCCAGCTGAGCAGCGTTTTAAACGGACCATTTCTGGAGGCCGATGCCGCCCTTTATCTTGTCACTACCCAAGCTCGTTCGCTGTCAGCGGTTCAGTTCGATCCAGTTACCGCGGGCTGCTCGTGGGGCTGCCCAGAGCCAAGGCCTGGCCCCTGCCTTTCAGAGGTGGATGACCAGGAGGCGGTATAGCTTAGTGGTTAAGAGAACAGTTTAAATGCAGGCTCCGCCTCTGATTTACTGAATGACTCTGACTTCTCTTTTGCTCAGTTTCCTCGCCTGCCCAGGGGTATCCTCGAAGTTGTGGTGAGAATTAAGTGAGATGATGTCTGGCTTGGGCATGGAGTAGGACTCAGTAAATGGGACCAGCTATTATGACCAAAGTGTGGTAGAGAGGTGCCCAACTTGCTGCACCCTCGAAAGAACAGGAGTCATAGAGGAGGGCAGTAAGAGCTCTAGTCTGGTGTACGGTGTGGGAGAAATACTGGAGGAAGACTGTGGAGAGAGGATCTCCCTTGGTCGGATGTTGGGTGCTCTGGGTCTGTATGGAGGTTCTTGCTGAAAGATGAGGTTTTTGCTGCTCCTTCCTGGAGCCTGGTTCTTGGAACACTGACTCTTCTCATGATCACCTGTGTTCTAACTTTGGTGACTTTTTTTAAATGGCCAAACTAAAGTCTGCTAAAAACAAAAACAAACTTCCCCACAAAAGAAGTCCAAATGCTTTTTTGGACTTTATGAAAGAAGTTCTCACCCACTTTGCCAATTTGAACAAACATTTTTTTAAAAAAGTTAGCCAGTTGTTGCATTCTGCAGCTCCTCTGCAAACCTGTATCTTCCTTAAGCATTTTCTTTTTGCTGACCTTGACCTGAGGTCCTGTACTTTGCCAGGGCTGTGGTCCTGGTGCAGAGGGGCTGGGGGAAGCAAGAGGGATGGCAGTGAAAAGGCCTTGCCTCCCGTGATAGACTGGCTGCAGAGCTGAGGTTTCTGCCCAAAGCCTGTGCAATCTTGCCCATTTGGCCCTGCCCAGAGTAGTGCTTGGCATCTAGAAGCAGGGGTTTTGGACATGTGTTGGCCTGACCTAACCTGTGCAGAGTGAGTTCCTTTGGTGCCCCTTGTGTGGTGGTGGGGGGAGGGGCACCTGTAGGATGTTTATTTCTAGGTGTAGAGTTAATGGACGAATTAATTTATTCAGCAAGTATTCCTTGTTGCCAGACACTGCTGGGCTCTGGGCATTTAGTGATAAGACACACAGGGTTTTCCTTGAGGGAGCAAACATTCAGTGGGCAGAGACAGGCGGTAAGCAAATAGGTAAATAATCACCGAAGTGCTATGCAGAGAATTGAAATCAATGGATGGGATCCTGGCTGGGGCTACTTTAGATTGTGGTCAGGGTCCCCTGAGGATTCAAGTGATGAGAAGGAAGTCATACAAAATGGGAGACAGAATGTTCCAGACAGAGGGCAGAGCTTATTGAGGAACAAATGCTAATGTTTTCCCTAAATCAGGCCCTAGGAAGTACCATGAGGCTGTAACCTGACCTGGTTGGTGTTACGCTCCTTGAGGGATCAAGGGGTCAGCAACTTAGGCCCTCCTTCCAGGACCTTCCATCATAGGTGGGAGGTAGAGTTATGCTTGGTTCTTCTTGGTTTTAAAGGTATAGATCAGGATGGCGAGTCACTGCCATGACATGAGATGTGCAGTCTGTTATTGTGGTTTACAACCCACCACCATTCATTTGTTATTTCATTCATTCACCAGTTGGGATATTTATTGAGCCCATAGTATGATGTAATAGAATATAGTTGTCCCTTGGTATCCATGGGGGATTGGTTCTAGGACTTCCCTCTGATACTGAAGTCCGTAGGTGCTCAAGTCCCTGATACGAAATGGCATACACACATCCTCCCGTATGCTTTAATTCATCTCTAGAGTATTATATTACCTAATACAATGTAAAAACTATGCAAATAGTTGTTATACTGTATCGTTTAGGGAATTATGACAAGGAAAAAATTTCTATGCGTGTTCAGTACAGATGCAATTTTTTTTTTCAAATATTTTTGACCCATGATAGGTTGAATTCATGGTTTCAGAACCTACAGATACAGAGGCCTGACTACTATTTCTTTGTTTGGGGTTTTTATGGTGATTTTATAATAAGAAGGATACCTGAGAGGCTAGTTTTTTAAAGAAAAAACTGGTTTTGTGTTTTTCCTTGCTCGATTCTTATAGATGCAAGTTTTCTTAAAAGCAAGACATTACTCATCAGTTCCCTTTATGCTCATTCATCCATTTATAGGGCATTTCAACTTAACGGAGAGGATTGTGAGGGGCCCTTTGGAGAGCAGTTTTTGGACCCCTACTTTCTTACTCCTTTGTAACGGAACCCCTTCCATTCACTGGGCAAGAATGAGGCAGTTGGATTTGATGTTCTTTGGCCTGATGTCTGGGGTCAGCTGGAATGTAGCACATGGTAGCTGTCTTAGCCGTTCCTTAACCACAAATAAATAGTAAGAGGAGAGCCCGCAGGACTGTGTTTGGGCAAGGAGAGAGGGGCATGGGGGTGGCTGCTGTTTCTCCCTGATACAGGAAAGCAGGTGGCAGTGCCTGTCATCTTAAGCCCAGAAAAGGCTGTTTATAAGGAGGACCATTGATATCAGGATTGGCTGGGAAATGTGGATTTTTGGGGGCAGCCATGCTGTGGGGAGGAGGGTGTGGGGAGACATTGAAGAGGTAGAGTAGATGGGCCCTTCTTTTTGTAGAAATGAGGCTAGGGGATTGGTGTTTGGAATTCTGCAGCTCTGGGGAGTGTCTGTGTGCAGGGCAGGGCCCTGATTCAGATACTGGGTGATTGGGAGGTAGGTGCTGCATGTGGCCTGGCAGCCTCTTCCCCTGTCAGAGGTACCAGCCCTCCACCCTGAACCCTTGTGCCTCTTGTCCCTGCCTTCACCAGACAGTCAGTCATCATGGGGACGACAGCCCCAGGGCCCATTCACCTGCTGGAGCTCTGTGACCAGAAGCTCACGGAGTTTCTCTGCAACATGGACAATAAGGACTTGGTGTGGCTTGTGGAGATCCAGGAGGAGGCTGCGCGCATGTTCACCAGGTGAAGGCAGGGGCATACTGGTGGGGGTGGGGATTCCAGGGGCTTCCTGGGCTGCTATGTGTGGCCTTGGGGACAAAACAGCCCTATTTGACAGACAAAACAGACAGCCTGTCGGATCCCTCCTTAGTACCCAGTGTGCTAGGGGCCCGACTTAGTGTTATGGGAAGAAGAAGGAAAGGTTAGAGTCCCTGCCTGGCTCATCATAGTTGGTTGGGCTGGCCCTCTCAGGGTGTGATCTTGCTTCCCTGCCATGTTTCCAGGAGGACACCTTGAGTGCCTAGCAGGTAACTTGCACATGGCCTTGGAAAGCTTGCTTGGTGCTGATCACCTCAGCTTGACCTGTCACTACCAAGAAATGGGCAGGGGCTGGGTCAGGTAGGAGAGTGGTTCCCAGGCAGCCTTGACTGTCACCCTTCTTGTACCAAACAGAGAATTCAGCAAAGAGCCAGAGCTGATGCCCAAAACACCTTCTCAGAAGAACCGACGGAAGAAGAGACGGGTTTCTTATGTTCAGGATGAAAACAGAGACCCCATAAGGAAAAGGTAGGGGGCAAGGGAGGGCGAGCTGGGCAGGTGAACTCTGCGGAGGCTTGGTGCCCTCTGGGAGAGTTTGGTTCCAAAGGTGTTGATTAATAGTAGCAGCCTGCAAGGCTGGCAATGGGTGCCATGTGGGTCATGCTGAGGGGCCAGAGGGCACCGGAAAGCAAAGCATGACCTGAGACCATGGAGTCCAGATGGTGTGTCTGTGCTTGTGATGGGGCTGGGGGTGTTTGACCTGGGCCTTGGAGGATGGTAAAGATTTTCAGAGGTGGGACAAGAAAGAGAAATGGACCTCCTTTTAGGTGAGAGCAACCAGAGATGTGGACCAGGCAGCTGGTCTCCTGTCCTCCTATTGCCATGCTTGTTATAATTCCTCATAGAATGATTGGGCTGCAGAGCACTGGAGAAAGAGGCAGGGTCTTGGGGTCAGGCCTGGGTATAAACTCCAACTCTGCCCCTTAGCAGTCTTTGGATTGAGTTTCCACCTCTCAGAGCATCAGTTTCCTCATCCCTAAAGTGGGGATGATGGTACCTACCTCTCAGGGCTGTCTTGCGGGTTAAGTGAGAGCACATGTGTAACGTTTTCAGCAAGGCTTGGCAGGATGTGACTTCAGTGAGAGGGAGGTTTGTATGAATTTAATCTGCCTAGCAGTTCTGTGAGAACTGGCATTATTCCCAATTTAAAATTGCGAAGACTGAGGCTCAGAGAGGAATGTCATAAGGGCTAGAGGTGGCAGAGCCTGGACTGGAACTCAGATCTTTTGCCTCCAAGCCCTTTAATTCATGTTCCATCCAAGCTGGTGGCTCCTTGGGAGACTGGTGTGCCCAGCTCAATATTTGGGGTGCCTCTCTGCCCTGCTGGGCTGTCTCAGCCTCTGCTCTGCTGCCTCTGGCAGGTTATCCCGCAGAAAGACTCGGAGCGGCCAGCTGAGCTCCCGGCGCCTCCGTAGCAAGGACAACGTGCAGAAGCTGGCCACGGTGGTGGGGGAGAATGGCTCAGTCCTGCGACGGGTGACTCGTGCTACTGCCGCAGCTGCAGCCGCCGCTGCAGCTGCCTCCATGACATTGGCTACACCTTCATCCCCCCCTGAGTCTCCTACGGTGCTGACCAAGAAGCCCAAGGACAAGCTGGTGCCCGTGGTGGAGATAGGCCTCAGAGAGCGCCAGAATGCTGAGCACCACTTCATCCAGTTCAAATCCCCACAGGCTCTGTCTCAGCCTCCGCCCCCAACCCCAGCTTCAACCACAGCTCCAGCCTCACAGGGTGTCCTGAAATCAGATGAAGAATCAACACCCAAAAAGACAGAGGCCGGGAGACTGGAGTCTGTCACCGTGAGCTCCCTGACCACTACACCCCAGCACCCCAAAGGTCGAGGGGTTGAGACAGGGAGGTCCGCTTCCAAGCTCAGGATTGCAGGGGTCTCCCCGGGCCCACGAGACTCGCCTGTCTCTCCAGACTCTCCGCGGCAGGAGCGGGTGCTGTCTCCCATCCTGCCGCATAACTTCTCCACACCCACGGGCTCCCCTGTGGACATTCGGTCAGTGCGGCGTAGCCTGATCGACCCGCCCTCCCCGGGTTCCCAAGTCTCACTGGCCCAAAAGTACTCCCTGGTGACCAAACAGGAGGGTACCGTACACAGGGCAAGCAGAAGGCTCTCCAAGAAGGCTGCCGAAGAGCCAGCGGCCTCTGCCCGCATTATCTGTGAGTCTGAGGGCTCAGCCATTTTGGGGGCATGGTGGGTGGTCATTGGTGCCTGGCTTAGATGGAGGGTTTCTGAGGGACCATCTAGCAAGGAGCTGTCCATGGATCTTTCTGTGATGATGTAAATGTTCCCAATCTGTGCTGTGTTGTGCGGTAGCCACCATCTAACCACATGTGGCTAATGTGTCCTCAAAATGTGGCTGGTCTGATTGAGGAACTGAGTTGTAAATTGTATTACATTTTACTTTTAGATTTAAATAGCCTCATGTAGCTAGTGGCTACCATATTGGAAGGTACAGATCTAACCTAACCTTCTTGTTTTACAAATGGGGAAACTGAGGTTGGCCACAGTGTCCCTGTGGTTAATGGTTGTGTTGAGGCTGGAACCTGGGTCTTTTTCTCCAGGGCCAGTGTTTTCCTCCACCTTTCCTATGCTGCAGAAGCTATTTAAATTCACTGTGTTTATGTACCGCTTCCTATTAGCGAAGCTGTTTGGTCTGGAGGTGTGAATTCTCATTGTAGCAGGCTCATTCTGGGAGAACAGATGACTAAATATCTGATCAGAGGCAGGAGGGGGAGAACCAAGACAAGATAGCTCTGGAGCCGGACGGCCTGGGTTTGGGTTTCTGCTTAGCTGTTTACCCATCCTGTGACCTTGGGCAGGTTTCAGAAACTTCGTGGGCCTTGGTTCCTCACCTGTCAACTGGGGATAATAATAGTGTCACTTCAAAGGGTCATTGTGAGGCATGCTTTGATTAACCTACACAGGATGTTTAGATTGGTACCTGGCGTATAGGGAGGCTCAGTAACATTAGCTGATCTTGTCATCGTCAGATCTCAGCTCTGGGGACCACTGCCACTGGGAGCAGGTGTTATGAGCCACAGAGAAAAGTCAGGCCGGCTGCATGAGTAGGTGGAGTCTGAGCTGGGAGGGTTTTGAAGGATGGCTACACTTTTGCCAAGTGGGAAAAATGTGGGGATAGGTATTCCTGGCAGAGGGAACAGCTTGTACAAAGACCGTGAGGCCTAAAATAGCAAGTGATGGGTTATCTGGGGCATATGTGCCTCACAAGGAGCTTGGACTCGACCCTCTGAAGCAGAGGAAGTGGCCTGATAATGCTTGTTGGAAGGTTCCTGGCACCTTGTGACAAATGGCCAAGAGAAAGGGAGGGAAGAAATCAGGAGACCAGGTAGGCAGCTGCTTCACGGGTCCAGGCTAGAGCATGAGTGAAGCAGTGGACCAATGGAAAGGATAAAACGGGCCAGGTTTTATATTAATCCGTATTAAATAGTAGCTGCAGTCTGCCTGGCACTTAAGATTTATAAAAAGCAAAGGTCATTTCATTTGGGCCTTGCAGCAGCACTGCTAGCTTGATGAGATTCCCCCAATTCACAGAGGAGGAAACTGAGGCTTAAGGAGGCCACATAGTCTATATGTCAGGAAGTGGGGCTTGAGCCCCGCATGTTTCATTCTGTCCAGAAAGGTAGGCACTTGCAGAGTAGGCCTAGTGGAAAACCCCAGGCAGGGTCCATCAGGCAGGTGAGGGCACCTCACCTTGGCAGGTTTCTTCCTGGCAAGTAGCACTGCCTGGAGCAGGGCCTGCTCCAGGGCTTGGGTGTGTGCAGATGTGCAATCTGGCACAATGTCCATGTTTGGAGTCCATCAAGGACCTAGGTGGTTCAAATCTGCCTTGGAGATTTACTTAGGCCTGGATCCGATCCTGGGAAAGGGCCCAGGGAGCAGGTGAGCCTGAGGAAGGGCCTGATGGGGCAGATACCCAGATCTGCAGCTCCTATACCCTTCTGATGGGCCTTCCTCCTTGGCCCCTTTCCTGCTCATGAGTGGGCTCCTGATTTGATTGGCACGCGTGGCCCAAGTCTATCTGACTGCAAGTCCAGTCTTGTCCTCCTTGAGGTGGAAGGAAGAGGGAGAGGAAGAGGTAAGGTCCAGGACCTGGAGTCACACAGACCCTGGATGACCTTGGCACACCCCTTCTCTCAACCTCAGTTTCCCCATCTGTGAAATGGTGTTATACCTGCTTTGAATGTGAGTAGAGAACCCATCTTAGTGCTTGAGTATGGTACATGCTCTGTAAATCTTATTTAAACAAAACAGACGATAAGACCCAGGAACAGCTGTGTCCCTGGTGCTCAGTGTAGGTGTGGTTAGGCTGACCCTGAACAAGCAACTACAAGGGCATGGGGCAGTGATGGGGTAGGAGGCTTCCTGGAGGCCTTCTTGACCCCAGGCTCTGGGTTGTGGCTCAAGGGCAACTCTGAGGTGAGGTCTGGGTTTGGGTTCCCCCAGAAGAAGCCTTAGATGCAAAGATTTTAGTGCAACTTGTTAATTTTGGAGGGGAAGGAAACACCTGCAGCGCAGGGGAGTGGGGAAGTGAGACAGACTGGCAGTTAAGGATGGGCATGGGGATCTGGAAGCCAGTGTGGGTATTGGGGTAAGGAGCTGCTGTGGGGGACATGAATCCCCTGCCCCTGGCCTGGTGTGCACCTGCTGGAGAGGGCCGCCGGGCGGCAGTTCTGCGATGGTTAGGCAGGGGACAGGGTGGCTGCGTCAGCGTTTCTGGAGTGTCCTCTTTAGGACTCCTGGCCACTTGTGCATTCGGGAAGAGCCCCTTGGTCCCTTTGCCAGGCCTTCGTCCTCCTCCCTGCCACCAGACTGATTCTGAGGTCCCAGTGGCATGATGGTGGCACTTAACATTCCAGTCCTTGTGCTGGTGGGGTAGCTGTGCATTCATGTGGATATCTTCTTGCCCTTCTGCCCCCTCATCAGGGAGAGCCTTGAGGGAGGGGGCAGTCACCACCCATAACTGCCTGCCTGGCCCTGCAACTGTTCCCCTCACCCCCCAGCTTGACTGTTATACCCAAGAAAGGTCCTGCTTCCCTTCTCTCTGTGGCTGGCCCGTTGTCTTCCCTCTTTCCCTGAGATCCTGGGCACCCCGGCCTTACCCTGGCTGCCTCTCATCCTTAATGTTGGCTACGTTCCTATGGCTCAGGACGTGCCAGCCACGCCAGCCACCTTTCTGTTCCCTGAAAAAGCCTCCTTTTTCCTGCCTCCTGGCCTGGGCAAGAGCTTTTCCTTTTCCTAGACCAGTTTCACTCAAGTTTTGGTCTCAGCACCTGCTTCCAGTTTTTAAAATTATTGAGGACCTTAAAAAGCTCTTGACTATTAGGTTATATCTATTGATAATCACTGTATCAGAAATTAAAAGTGAGGAATTTAAAAATATTAAAAATATAATTTATTTTTGTATTAATATGATTTAATACTTCAATATTAAAGGATTTAAGATACTAATATTTTGATATTAAAAATTTAAATAACCAAGCCTATTACCTGTTAAAATAAGTTTTTTTAATGAAAAAATAACTTTTCTAAAACAAAATGTAGTCATTATCCAACATTTTGCAAATCTCTTTAATGTGTAGCTTAAAAGAAGACAGATTCTGCATTCAATCTGTTGCATTTTGCTATTTGGGTTAAGGTATCTGAAGAAAATCTGGCCTCAGACACATGTATGGTTAGAAAAGGAAGGAGTATCTTACTAGCTTTTGCAGATAATTGTGTGTATTCTTTGTTATACCCAACACAACAAGTGTTTCTTAAAGGCTCATTGCAGTGTGGCATCTGAAATATTTAATTCAATGTTGTTGATTCTACATTGGTCTATCTTGAATTTTGAATAGATTTTTTAGCTGTGTGTGATTGTATAACTTCTTATATTGGTCATTTGGAAAATATTGGTTCACCAAGTTATGTACATCTTCCAAATGTTTACATACTTTGTTATATAATATCAAAAAAGGACATATTTGTTTTCTGATCTTATCAGAAAAGTCTTTAGGTATTGGGAAACTGTAAAACTCCCAGTAGTGGATACACATTTTCAAAATTCTCCTTTTTTTTTTTTTGAGGTAGATTCTTTCTCTGTTGCCGCGGGTAGAG
Source organism: Cheirogaleus medius (assembly GCA_008086735.1). Classification (NCBI taxonomy): domain Eukaryota; kingdom Metazoa; phylum Chordata; class Mammalia; order Primates; family Cheirogaleidae; genus Cheirogaleus; species Cheirogaleus medius. Next base: position 2,102,088 of record VBSM01003155.1, read on the forward strand.
TGCAGTGGCATCATTTTAGCTCACTACAGCCTGAAACTCCTGGGCTCAAGCAATCCTCCTGCCTCAGCCTCCTGAGTAGCTGGGACTACAGGTGTGCACCACGCCTGGCTAATTTTTTTTCTATTTTTAGTAGAGATAGGGTCTCGCTTTTGCTCAGGCTGGTCTCAAACTCCTGAGCTCGAGTGATCCTTCTGCCTTGGCCACCCAGAGTGCTAGGGTCACAGGTGTGGGCCACCATGCCCCGCCTGATAGAATAATCTGATTATTATTATCAAAACCAGATAGTGACTATATCTGTTTTATTCACCATTGGGTCCTAGGGACCTGGCCCAGGGCCCAGTACACAGTAGACAATCAGTGAGTATTTGTTGAATGAAAAAGCTGCTTTGTGTTGGGCCCTGTGCTGGGAGTTGGGGGCCTGGAGCTGTGTCAGACATCATCCCCCTTTCCCAGATACTCCCAGCCCTGTGGAGCCAAGTTGTGCCCTCAGACAGACATGTTCCCAGCTAGGAAGTAGCAGGGGACATAAAGCCAGCAGCTCTGTTGTGGATGCTAGGATGTGTGCTGGGGGTGAGGGCCCAGAGCACAGTGGGGCCTCCATGACAGTGCAAGGAACAGTGGCCAAGTCCCGGCTGGAACCTGATTCCCCAGACCTCTTAGAGTAGCACCCGTCTGGTTTGATGGCATCTTTTGTTCCTTTGCTTTCTCCTTCAGGTCACAGTTACCTAGAGAGGCTCCTGAATGTTGAGGTGCCCCAGAAAGTTGGGTGAGTTCAGTTCTAGGCCTTGAAGGTGGGCAGGGACAGTGGGGCCCAGGGAGGGAGGTGAGTGCCAGGGAGTAGAGACAGCCTATGAGCTATCTTCCCATCCTACAGGGGGCTGTGGGTTTGTGGCCAGGCCAGGGCCTTGGGCCTTGTCCTCTTGGGTTCCTACCCCAGATAGTGGGGAAGGAGCTCCCTGTTGGGGAGGGCTTGGACTGGCTGAGGTCCCCACAGTGCCCCTGCTCTGCTTTCAGCCCCAAGCAGAAGGAGCCCAGCAAGGAGGCTGAGCCAGAGGTAAGAGGCAGCTGCTGGCTGGGGAGGGGAGACCTCGTCCAGGGCCCCCACTCTGCACTGCAGCCATCCTCGGCCTTGGGTTCCAGGTGGGACCCCTAAAGCCTTGGTAGTTCTTACAGGCCCCTAAGAATGGTGGGAACAACTTGAGGCTCCGCAGTGCCACCAAGATTGCCCTTAGTACGCCCAACCCAAAGCCTGTAGCCAGTGGCCAGGAAACACCCTCTGAAGGACAACAAGGTGAGTGTTTCTGGCTTGCATGCAGATCCCCTGAGGTGCAGCAGGCCTTAGTGGCCTTGGCCTCACCTTCTCTCTGGGGATAAAGAAGCCCCATTTTCTGGGCTAATAGGCCAAAAATAAATGAAACCGGGCTAGAGGAGTGCGTGGATCTCCTTTGAGTCTTTAGTTTCCATCTCCCACCTTTGGGCTGGAGCTACTGCTGAGTGCCACATGAGCGTCCATGACTGCCTGGGACAGAACACAGGGGAGGGGCCTGAACTGAAGTATTAATGTGAAGGTGCCAGGTGAAGGCCTTGAGCCCGACTCCAAGGGGCAGTGGGAAGAACTGTGGGATGGGAGTCCGAACACCTACCTGGCCTCCTATTTTGTCTCTGCCACCTTTGTAGATCCTTCCCTGTCTAAAGAGCAGGAGAACTGTGGGCTTTGGGAGCGGGCCTGGAGGCCTGCCTGGCTTCCCACACTACTGGGGGTGTCCCAGGATCTGGCTCACGTCTACCTTGGACATGGCTTCCTCCTCTTTATGATTGGGTCAGGGTCAATGGTATGCCAGCCCCACAGTCCCCAGGGCTGCTGCAAGGAACCTTTGGGGTAAGGGGTGCTTACTCCTAGCAGTGAAATGCAACGTACTGACCCTGCAGTGGGAGCCGTCCCCTCCTCTTGTCACTGCTGCACCAGCTGGAAGGGCCAGGAGGAGTGGGATTTAGAAGCTATGCAAGGAGCTGTTAGCTTCAGCTTTTGTGAGGCATCTGCACACCGCTCTTGCTGTTGGAGGTGGGTGGGGCATGGCTGGGGCCTCCTAGATAGAACTGTCCTGCCCTGCCATGCTTGTCACAGAGGCCAGGCCTCGGGGGAGTGGTCTGTAGGCTGCAGGGAGCAACCTGGGCTCTGATGTCTATAAATTCCTCAAGGCCAGTCAGTGCTAAGGCTGATGTTTGAAGGAGCTTTGCTCCTTCCAAGGCAACAGTTTCCAGGGCACACCTTCCCCTAACCCCTCCATGGTCACCTCCTGCTGTCATTCCTGCAGCCTTGCTGAAATTGCTCTTTTCACAGAGGCCAAGACCGACCAAGCAGATGGGCCCAAAGAGCCACCTCAGAGTGTCAGGTTTGCATCTAGGAGGGGGCATGTGGGTGACTCGGTTTTGAGGGGCCCAGAGAGATGTGACCTTGAGTCCTGGATATATGGTCAGGGGATCCCTAGCCTCTTGACCAGGGTATGGCCTTGTGATCTGAAGGAAGTGGCTTCATGCTTACAGGACCAGTACTGGCCTGGAATGGGACACCCAATCGTTGACGCTGTTACTGGCCATGACCTTGGACTGGTCACCTCGCTTCCTCTGAGTAGACAGCAGAGGGTCGATCACGAGCCCCCAGCTCTGTAGTCCCTTTCAGTCTAGAGGCCTACGGCCTGGGTCCAGTTTTGTTCGCAGGGGTGACCTTGTGTGGGGTGTGGCTGGGGCTGTGGCAGTCTGCCCTGTGACGCTGCTGTGTGTGCCGTGGCAGGAGGAAGCGCAGCTATAAGCAGGCGGTGAGTGAGCTGGATGAAGAGCTACACCTGGAGGATGAGGAGCTGCAGCCTCCCAGGAGCAAGACCCCTTCCTCGCCCTGTCCGGCCAGCAAGGTGATCCAGAACCCGCCCTCCCTGTGTTCCCTGCCCTGCCTGCTGAGTCCTGACGCTGGTCCTTGTCTGCAGGTGGTGCGGCCCCTCCGGACTTTCCTGCACACAGTGCAGAGGAACCAGATACTCATGACCCCGACCTCAGCACCCCGCGGCAGCGTCATGAAGTCCTTCATTAAGCGCAACACTCCCTTGCGAGTAGACCCCAAGGTGAGGGAGGCTGTGCCCCAGGCTGGGCTTTGCAGGAGCTGGGCTGCATGGCTAAAGGCTCCAGTCTGTCCCCTGTGCTGCTGGGAATAGCGTGTGTCTGGGCAGAGGCAGGCCCAAGCCTCTGTGGCCACAGCTGCCTCAACATCTGGGGACCTTGTCCTGACCTTGTGGGCTCTGGACTGTGGCCCAGAAGCTTGGCTGGCTCAGTGTGAGCCCTGAGTCTCGGGTTCTGGGCTGAGAAGTTGCAGGATTAGCCAAGCAGATCCTTGCATTGCCCAGCCATCCCCCGACCTGGGGGTCTGAGTGGGCACAGTGAGGGGCACATGTGGACCCCTTCACCATTGGGGCTGAGGGTTAGGTGAGAGGAAGGTGGGTGGGGGGTGCTGCTGGCGAAAGGGTGCAGGCCCTGAGACGCTGGCATAGCCGGGCGTGTGGCCTGCTTTCCAGGATGCCCTCTGCATGGCATTAACTCTTGGCTTTTTCCTTGTCTCCTCTCCTCCACAGTGCAGCTTCGTCGTAAGTAAAGCCTTTTCCTGTGTGGTAACCTAGCCCCACCTAGCACTTACCTGCAGTAGCCCAGTCCCTGCACCACTGACAGCACCTGTAGACGCACTAACATTGTAAGCTGGAGGGGAGCGTTAGGAGCATGGGCAGTGGGGGTGCACTGGCTGGAGGTCCCCGGAAGTTCTGGGCCCACGTCCTCCCTGTGCAGTGCCCCGTCTGACCTCAACTCTGCTCCCAGGAGGAAGCAAGGTGTTTGTGGCCTGTGGCTATTCACCAGGGACACAGCTTGAAGTGTTCCCCCACAGTCATCTCCCCAGCACTGGGCCCCACTCAGGGTCTGTGGGTCTGCGAAGAGAACAGACAGTTATCTCTGGTCCCTTAAGACACTGAGATGATCATGATGATTGGGTATCAGACTTGTGCAGTAGCTTTGAGTTGGAGAGGCGGTAGGGGAGGGGAAGTCTGGGTCTGAACTGAGGCTGGAGGCCAGGTCTTGCCATGCCAGGTGACAGAGGAACTGTCAGTGGCAGTATCTAGAAACAAACTGCAGGAGCTGTTCTCTTCTCAGACACCTCAGAGCTGAGCTGAGCCAGGCCCCTCGCCATGAGCAAGAAGCCTCAGAGAAATGGGACCCATTCAGCCTCATGTCCCGGCTCCCTGTGCCAGTTGCCAAGGCTGCAGCCGCTTCGCTCCTGTATCTCCTGCAGGCTTTCTTTCTCCCAGCCACACGGTGATGCCCTGTGGCAGCAGGGAGGGCCTCTGCCTCCAGCTGAGGGGCTTGGGTGGGAGGAGCTTCATAGCAGCTGGCCAGGTGGGCCCTGAACAGAGGCCTGTCACCTCTGGTTGGACAAGGTGACAGCATACCTTCCAATACGACAGCAAGCAAGCTGTGTGGCCTTAGGCACCTATTTTCACGCCAGGCCTTTGCTAGGCACCTGGGCCCACAGTGTGCAGAAGACTTGGACTTGTTCCTCCTATGAGGGGCCACCTGTGCCCCACCCAGTCTGATCAGAGCCTTGCAGGTCTCATGGGCATGACTGAGAGGCCCAGGAAGTTGCCCTTTCCTGCTTTGGGGATCCCAGGTCCCTGCGCAGGTATCTGGTGGGTGCGGACAGTCCTTAGCTAGGAGACTGGGGTCCAGGAAGTTCACAGGGGTCTTGGGGCCTTGCACAAGTTTCTTAACCTTTGGGCCTAAGTTTCCTGGGCCACAAATGAAGAGACTAGTTGGGTACTTCATGGAGATTTGGTGAACCAGAGAGTAACAGTGTCAAGCAGCCAGCACAGGGCCAGGTATCAAGTGGTCATTGGATAAGTGGCAGAGATTGCTCAGGGGAGGGCTCTGGACACAGGTGGGGCTGCTTGTGCTTGTGGTTCCTCCTGCCCTCAGCAGGCTGCCTCATAGAGAGCAGGGACAGCCTACGTTTGTGGGTTGAACAGAGGAGAAACACAGATTCTGTGACATGAATGGCTCCAAAGCACCAAGTTTTCTTCTATAAAATTGGTAATGCAATAGGATGAGTCCTCTGACCAGTGCTGGGGACTACTAGACTCCAGCTTTGGGATGAAAACCTGCACTGCTGAGCCTTGTTGAAAGCTGGAGTCTGGTTGGCTTATGGAGCAGGAAGAAGGTGGGGTGGGGGTGATTGTGATTGGTGCCACTTGGCCTCTGCTTTTGAGGGGCTTTCCTAGCAGGAGAGCAGGTGGGCATGGCTTGGCAGGAGAAGCAGGGTTGGGACCCAGGCCTCCTGCCGTTCTTCCCTGGGTCTGGGTAGTTGGAGTGTGAGGGGCCTGTAGAAGGCCACCCCCTCCCTCCACATGGGGTCCCCCAAAGGCCAATGTCTGTACCCAGCTTGGCTTCCATTGCTCCTGGCATCTCTCTTTCCTTCCATTTCTCTCTTCTAAACAATGTACTATGTTAAAAAAAAAAAAAAATTGGCCGGGCGCGGTGGCTCACGCCTGTAATCTTAGCACTCTGGGATACCGAGGTGGGCAGATCACTCAAGGTCAGGAGTTCGAAACCAGCCTGAGTAAGAGCAAGACGCCATCTCTACTAAAAATAGAAAGAAATTAATTGGCCAACTAAAAATATATAGAAAAGATTAGCTGGGCATGGTGGCCCATGCCTGTAGTCCCAGCTACTCGGGAGGCTGAGGCAGGAAGATCGCCTGAGCCCAGGAGTTTGAGGTTGCTGTGAGCTAGGCTGATGCCACGGCACTCTAGCCCGGGCAACAGAGTGAGACTGTGTCTCAAAAAAAAAAAAAAAAATTATCGAAAAAAATGATTGTACCTACAGTAAAGTGGACTTTTGGGGGGTACAGTTAAATATGAATTATAACACATGTATCAATTTATGTGACACCACCACAATTGGAGTACAGGACATTTCCATCACCCATAAAATGCCCCCTGCTATTTCTGCTACACCCCCTCCCCTCTACTCCTGTTCTCCATCTCTGTAGTTTTGTCATTTTGAGGACATTATATAAATTGTATTGACTCATACGATGCCTTTGGAGATTAGCTTCATTCACTCAACATGATGCCTTCAAATCCACCTAAATAATTGTAGTTAAAGTGAGTTTCTTATAGACAGCACATAATCAGGTCAGGTTTTCTTTTTTTTTTTTCAATTCATTCTGACAATGTCTTATTTGCTGTATTTATATTTAATGATGTGTTTGGATTTAGATCTACCTTTTTTTTTTTTTTTTTTTTTTTTTTTTTTTTGGTCTGCTTGTTCTCTTTGATTTTGTTTTTCCCTCTGTTTCGTCTTGTCTTTTGGGGGGATTTACATGAACATCTTTTAGTATTCCATTTTAATTATCTATTGTGATTTTGAGTATATCATTTTGGAGAGTTTTTCAGTGGTTGTTGTGGGCATTCCATACTTAATTTTTTACAGTCTCTTTAGAATCTGTTTTACCAGTTCACTTGGAATGTAGAAACCTCACCCCGTATCTGTCCTTTCCTCTTCCCTAATATATGCTATGGTTGTCTTATAAATTACATCTATATACATTGACCATCCCATTAGACATGTTATAATTTTTGCTTTCAGCTGTCAAACATTTTAGAGAACTCAAGAAGAAAAGAAAAGAACTTTTTAGTTACCCAGATAATCTACTATTTCTGTTGCTTTTCCTCTGTTCCTGATGTTCACTTTTCCTTCTGGTATCATTTCTGTTCTATCTGAAGAACTTTAGCAATTCTTTTAACACAGGTGTGCTGGCAATGAATGAGGATACCTAGTTTACCTCTTATTTCTGCAGAATATTTTCACTGGTTATAAAGTTCTTTTCTTTCAGCATGTTAAAATCTTCCTTTTGGCTTCTGATTTCTGATAAGAAATCTTTAGTCATTCGAATTGTTCCCCTATAGGTGATGGGTCCTTTTTTCTCTGGCTGCTTTTGATGTTTTTTCCTTTGTCTTTAGTTTTCAGCAGCTTGATTATAGTGTGTCTGGTCATAAATTTCTTTGGATTGATCCCTTTTTTGTGTGTGGGTCACTGACCTTGCATCATAGGTTTATATCTTTCACCAAATTTGGGGACGTTTTCAGCCATTATTTCTTCACATTTTTTTCAGCATCTCCCTTTTCTCCTCTCCTTGTGGGATGCCAATGACAAATGAAGACCTTTTGGTATTGTCTCATACTTCCCTGAGGCTCTGTTAATTTTTCTTCAATATTTTTTCTCTGTGTTCAGATTGGATAATTTTATTGATTTATCTTCAAGGTTACTATCTTTGTCCTGTCTTTTCCATTCTGTTGTTGAGCCCATCCACTAAGTTTTGAAACTTCGATTATTGTATTTTTAGTTCTAAAATTTCCATTTGGTACTTTATATCTTCTGTTTCTTTGCTGAGAGATTTTCTGTTTTTCCATTTGTCTCAAGAATGTTTGTGGTGACTGTTAGAACATTTTTCTAATAGCTACTTTAAAGTCTTTGTCACATGGTTGTAGCATCATGTCACCTTGGCATTGGTGTCTATTGATTGTGTTTTCCCCATGTAAGTTGAGATTTTCCTGGTTCTTTGCATACTGAGTAATTTTGATTGTATTCTGGATACTATGCTATGAGACTCTGAGTCTTGTTTAAATATATGGAGAATATTGATATTTTTGTCAACATTGCAATTTAGCAGCAATTGGCCTGGTTAGGTGCAAGCTGAAGGTTCCATTCTTCCTTCTGTGGGATGTGGTTCCAGTGTTAGTTCCAATTTCAGAGCCTTTGCAGTGCCCTTCAGCTCTGTCCTGGGTGTTCCAGTCTGTAGTCAGTCTGGGACCTGGAAGGTGGTCTGTTAGTTTAGTTCTCAAAGTCTTTGGTGTGACAACTAGGGTCAGATCCTAGCATCTGCAGTTTGGAGTTGTGCCCAGGAGTTCTTCAGTAACCTGTGGTATTATTTCCCTGAGCTCTTCAGCACTTCCCAGTTCTCTGAGGCTCCCCTTTCTATCTTCCAGCTGGGAAACTGGGGCTTTGGTTACCCTGCTCTGCTGTGTGCTTCCACGACCACGTCCAGGGCCACCTACCTGGGGGACAAAGAAAGACAAGAGCAATAAACAGGATTTGGCCCGGCCTTTTGAGATCACAGCTCCATAGTTTGGAGAGGAAGGTTCTCAGAGATTTGACTCTGAAGGTTCTTATGGGCTGGGGCACAAGGGAAAGGAAAAAAGAAAGAAAAAAACCGAGGTTTCTGCACTGAGTGTTGGATGTTCCCTTTCTGTTCCTTGAGTCAGAACTGGAGGGCTTTTCCTGGAGTTCTGTCTGTACCCTGGTGACTCCTTTGGGGTTTCAGGCTGTATGAGTTAGGCTGGAGGAAAGGTAATGGCGAACTTACCGCTGTGGGGTGCTGCTTGGAAGTCTGGTCTTCTCCCATCTGCCTGCTCCTTTTTCTTTTCAGAGGCCTCAAGTCGCTGCTCTTTGTGTCCTGTCTAGGTTTTGTAGCTGTGTTTGGGGGGAAGTAGGTAGTGTGTGTCTACTCCATCTTACCCATGACCAGAGCCCCTTCTCTTCATCTCTAGGAGGATGTACGGGCCGGGTTTGTGGGTTGGAGTGCTTCTGTGTTGGGGTCAGGGCCCGGAGATATCAACAGTAGCCAGTGGGGAGACAGAGGTGGCTACTTGGCACTAAACCTAGTGGTACGAGTCTGGTGGGAGCCAGGTTGGGGTGATGGGTGTGGGGCTTCATTCTGGGACAAGCACCAGTCTTGTCCTTGCCCAGGGAGGGCTGGGATTAACACTTGTGTACCTACCACCCCCTTAAATAGGGGGTCATTAACTGTGACTTTCAAAGCTGCCTTTCTGACCTTTCCTAAGGGACATTCTTCTCTCTTTTCTTCATTCTCTTTTCCAATGCACTGTTTATATCGTTATAATCAGTGCATAAATCCAATTTTGAGCCTGATTTTTATGCTGCCTACAACTTGACAGGGCTAACTTGAGGCACCTGTGGCTCGGGCCTTTGGGTGGGAGGCAGTTGGGTGCTCCTGGGAGGAGGGACGGGAGATGCAGGCCTTGCCCTGGGTAGGGATGGAGTGCATGTTGCAGGTGTCTCCACCTCTAAGAACCATCCTGGTGCTCGCTTCAGCAGCACATATACTAAAATTGGAACGATACAGAGAAGATTAACATGTCCCCTGTGAGAGGATGACATGCAAATTTGTGAAGCGGTCCATTATTAAAATATAATATTCAAAATTTTAAAAAATTATTAAAAAAAACCCAGAAGAACCATTGTGATGCTCTCACTCGCATGGCTGTGAACTGTGAGCAGCCTTTGGAGTCAGGGGGCTTGTCCTCGCTCATGTCCTGTCCCTCCCTCACTCTCGCAGGAGAAGGAGCGGCAGCGCCTAGAGAACCTGCGGCGGAAGGAGGAGGCCGAGCAGCTGCGCAGGCAGAAGGTGGAGGAGGACAAGAGGCGGCGGCTAGAGGAGGTGAAGCTGTAAGTGGCCTGGCTCCTGGCCCCAGCCTGCCCCAGCCTTGGCGGGGCTCCCCATGACTGCCCTGTGCCCCGCAGGAAGCGTGAAGAGCGCCTCCGCAAGGTGCTGCAGGCCCGCGAGCGGGTGGAGCAGATGAAGGAGGAGAAGAAGAAACAGATTGAGCAGAAGTTTGCTCAGATTGATGAGAAGACTGAGAAGGTGTGAGCCTGGGCTGGGATAGCCGAGCCTCGGGTGGGCTGGGCCCTGGAGGGACCTGAGCAGTTCAGATTTGGTGGCCCGAGGTTTTTGACTGGACTCCTTGGAAAGTTACGGGTTTGAGGCCCTGTACCCCTCTCCTGTTTGCCCCATCGGCCCTGGAGCCCACTTGGAGCTAAGCTGAGGGTCAAAGCTCTCAGCTGTGGGTTTTCCCAGCAGCTCTTTGAGAGTGGGTGGCCTGATGCTCCTGGGCAGGACCAGCTTCTGGCATCTTCTTCCCTGGGCTGTGGGGAATAAGCAAGGTGTGCAGGGCCAGGGAATGCCTGTCACGCAGGGTTCTGGGCCCCACACTGCAGGATTGAGTGTGGGGCTGCTGCAGTGGGCGCATGTGGGTGGGCTCTGCAGGCCAAGGAAGAGCGGCTGGCAGAGGAGAAAGCCAAGAAAAAGGCAGCGGCCAAGAAGATGGAGGAGGTGGAGGCGCGCAGGAAGCAGGAGGAGGAGGCGCGCAGGCTCAGGTGGCTGCAACAGGTGCGCATGCAGGAGGGCCTTGGAGAGGAGGTTGGCGGGACGGGCAGTGTCTAAGTGCCATGGGACATGATGGGTGCACCCCGCTTTGTGGGGTTGATCCTGGCAATGTTGCTGCTTCAAGCCCAGAAGGAGGTTTGGCAAATGCCTCCAGGAGGGGGATGGTGACCAGAACCTGCCTTCTGTAGAAGTGGCAGTTGAGGGGTTAAGTGCACACACTTGGAGCCAGATTTCCCATCTCAGCTGTGTCTTTCTTTTTGAGACAGAGTCTCACTCTGTTGCCTGGGCTAGAGTGCTGTGGCATCAGCCTAGCTCACAACAACCTCAAAGTCCTGGGCTCAAGCAATCCTCCTGCCTCAGCCTCCCGAGTAGCTGGGACTACAAGCATGCACCACCATGCCCAGCTAATCTTTTCTATATATTTTTAGTTGGCCAATTAATTTCTTTCTATTTTTAGTCTTGCTCTTGCCCAGGCTGGTCCTGACCTTGAGTGATCCTCCCGCCTTGGCCTCCTAGAGTGCTAGGATTACAGGCGTGAGCCACCACGCCCGGCCCTAGCTGTGTCATTGTTTAGCTGTGTGACCTTGGGCTGGTCTCTGTGCTTCCATCACTTCAAGTAGCAGTGGTGTCTATGTGATAGGATTGTTGTGAGGATTAAACGTGTTGATGTATGTAAAGTGCTCAGGTAGTGCCCGGCACACGCTAAATGTTCTCTACATGATTGCTGTTACGATCCATCCCTGGAATGTTCCACCCAGCTCTTCCTGGGGACTGTTAGTCTTTTGATTCTAGGGAATGCGGATCTGTCATTAGGGCTTATGTTACTATTAACTAAGGTTTCTTACTTTGTGCTAGGCACTGTTCTAAGTGTGTTATGCGTATATACTCAGCAACTCCGTGTGGTGTAGATATGACTGTTGTCCCCATTTTATGGATGAGGAAACCTCAACCAGAGGGGTTAAGCGGATTGCCCAGTATCACACAGCTGAGTCTGGCTCCAGAGTCCCTCACCTGTTGAATCTGCTGCTACTACAGCAGAAATTGTCACAAGATGCTTTTTCAGGCTGGTGGTGGTGATTCTTGCGGAGCCTTCCTTGGGGTGTCCTGTGGATCTGCCCCTGTGTTGGTCAGTGTGAGACACCTGGGCTGTGGTGGGGGCGGGCCTCTTCCCTCTCCGTGGGCCACTGTCCTGCCTGTCTGGCCCAGGCCTGGCTACAGCGCCCGACCTTGCTCTCCATCTCAGGAGGAGGAAGAGCGGCGGCACCAGGAGCTGCTGCAGAAGAAGAAGGAGGAGGAGCAGGAGCGGCTGCGGAAGGCAGCCGAGGCCAAGCGGCTGGCAGAGCAGCGCGAGCAGGAGCGGCGAGAGCAGGAGCGGCAGCTGGCGGAGCAGGAGCGCAGGCGAGAGCAGGAGCGGCTCCAGGCTGAGAGGTGAGGGGCCTGCTGGCTGGCCAGGCAGCGCCTGCCCTCTGTGTGTGCCCCTCACCTAGGCTCAGCCCCCACTTCCACTTGGGGGTTTGCAGGTGCTTTCTTTGGCTCCAAACCCAGAGGCCCACCACGGGCAGCCTACCTGGCTAGGCTGCCCATTGGCTGCAGGAGATTCAAGGAGTGATGGGCAGGGCCGCCTTGTCTTGGTTCCGCCTCCAGCTGCATGTGCTGACCCCTTTGGTGTCTTTTCCTCAACTGACAGGGCTGGGGGGATCATAGAATGAGTTGGTAGGGGCCACCATGGGCATTTTGGGGAGAAGAGATCTTTGTGATACATTGCAGGAACTTAGCATCCTTGGCCCCTGTCCCCACTAAATAAATATACCTCCCCTGGTGGTGATAATAATGCAGGTTGCCCCACCAGCATTTCTGACTGCCCCCCATTGGGGACTGTGGATCCTGGGGCCCCTGAGTTCTTCCAGCTCTGTAGATGCAGTGGTTTCTGTGCAATAGACAAGAATTCCACATGTAGTTTTACAGGCATTTATCCAGGGCCTAGCCTGCATCTGGCTCTGCTCAGTCCCGGGGGACACCAAGGGGGATAAGCCGCACTCACCGTTGGCCAGGAGATAGGTGTGGGACCCCGTGCCTGTGAATGTGGACATAGAGAACTGTGCTGGCGTGTGTGCAGACATGCAGGCCCGGCAGCTGTCCCCTCTCCTACCTGCGCCTCCTGGGAAACACCAGGCAGCACTTTTTTCCGTGTCTATCTTTGGGTGGCTGCAGGCTTATTGGAGAAGTAAGTAGTCACGGCCAGAGGGCTAGACTGCATCAGGGCCATCTGATTGACACAGAGTTTTCCTGGTCCTCTGGTAGAGTCAGACGTATGAGTCTGGGAAGGGGAAAAGTGCAGGGGGCAGTTAACATATGTGGTTTAGAACTGCATGGTGTCAGCAGGGCTGAGGACTTCGAGGGCAACGGTGTGATAGTCATAATGTTGCAACTTTATACACATTTCTTTGTTGAATCCTCACTTGAAGCCCACTGTGGCGTGTGACCATCGGCTCCACTTCACAGACAGGGAAATAGGTTCAGAGAAGTTCAATGACTGTTCAGGGTCATGAACTAGTACATTATGGAGGTGATTCCAAAGCCCATCAGCAGCCCCTCCCTTGCTTCATGCTTGGAGTCAGGTGCCTGTCCTGTGGGTTAGGGTGAACAGAAGCAGCATGCAGGGGTGGGGAACCTGCAGCCTTGGGGCCACACATGGCCTTCTGGATCCTCGAGTGCAGCCTTTTGACTGAATCCAAATTTTACAAAACGAACCCTTTTAATATGTTTGGATCATCCCATTTGATTCTCCTGATGACCCTAGAGGAAACATGTTATAATCTCCATTGTGTAAAAGTGAAGTGAGGCTTAGAGACTTAAGTTGTGAGGAAGAGTGGGGGCCAAATCTTAGTAGACTGCAAAGGTCACCGTCCCTACACCCTTAGTGTGCATGCGCCTGGCCTTTGGGGCAAAAGTGCAGCATTGGCTCTAAGCTGGGTGCCCATTCTGCCATCCCACCATCTAGGGCGTGTCCTGCTGGGACTGGCTTCCCTAGCGGGGATGGAACGGGGCTGGGGCTCTGCTTGCTGCCCTGATGGGCTCTTGCTTGGTCCTCAGGGAGCTGCAGGAGAGGGAGAAGGCCCTGCGGCTGCAGAAGGAGCGGCTGCAGAGGGAACTGGAGGAGAAGAAGAGGAAGGTGAGGGGAGCTCTGGGCGGGGGGTTGCTCCCGTGGAGTCTGTGCTGTACGTTGGTCTGGGCTCCTGTTACAGGAGCTGCGTGGGGAGGGCAGGGCAGGGCATGGCTTCCTAGCACCCTGTTGCTGCCTGGGTTCTAGGAAGAGCAGCAGCGTCTGGCTGAGCAGCGGCTGCAAGAGGAGCAAGAGAAGAAAGCCAAGGAGGCGGCAGGGGCCAGCAAAGGCCTGAACATGACCATGGACGTGCAGGTGTGTCCTGGGCCCTGGTGGAGGGGCCCCCAGGGAAGAGAGACCCCTCACTCTGATCACTGTCTTTTGAATAGCTAGAGGCACAGACTATGTGCTTTGGTGTCAGGACACCAAGGAAGAGGATGGTTACACTTGGCCCAGTTGTTTTTACTATTTTTGATATGTATATTCTTTCTTATTCTAAAAGTCAAATTCGTTTAAAAAAAGAAAGTGAACTTTATGAGAATAAAGTTAAGAAGAATGCAAGGAGGGACCCTCAGGAAAACCAAGCTGGTGTTTGTGCTTCTAGATTTTTACATTCTGTACACAGGCATACACACAGATTCTCTCTCTCTCTCGAATACTCATACACATATTTTTAAATGGGCACATACAATTTGGCAGTTTGATTTTTTTCCCCATTTACTGTATTGTAGACATCTATTTCCACATACGTAAATTTGTTATTTTGGGGGGCTATGTACCAGACAGTTGTACTGGAATTTAGCCAGCTCATGTTGATGTGCATTTAATCTATTTTCAGTTCAGTGCTATTACCAAACAGAAGATAGGAGGAGGAAGCGTTTTCATTGCAGCATAGTTAAGATGTTGAAAACTTGGGAGTTAGTAATATCCATCCACAAAGGATGGTTACTTTGCAAATCCTGGAGTCCCCTGGAGCTGTTCCCAGGAGGTGAATCTAGGAACACTGACCTGGAAAAAAGTCTGCAATATATTATAACTTAAACATGAAAAAGGAAGATGCAGAGTACTGTATGTCCTGTGACTTTTGAAAATTAAAAAGAGATCCCCCTGGTCATGCGCTGTGGCTCACGCCTATAATCCCAGCACTCTGGGAGGCCGAGGAGGGAGGATCGCTCAAGGTCAGGAGTTCCAAACCAGCCTGAGCAAGAGCGAGACCCCATCTCTACTAAAAATAGAAAGAAATTAATTGGCCAACTAAAAATATATAGAAAAAATTAGCTAGGCATGGTGGCGTGTGCCTGTAGTCCCAGCTACTTGGGAGGCTGAGGCAGGAGGATCGCTTGAGCCCAGGAGTTTGAGGTTGCTGTGAGCTAGGCTGACACCACGGCGCTCTAGCCCGGGCAACAAAGTGAGACTCTGTCTCAAAAAAAAAAAAAGTGACCCCTGAACCTTTTTGTGTTTCCTGTGAGATGAGGGGAGGTGACCGGCACCCCTCAGTGGTGAAATGCAGGAATTCAGCGGAGGGTTATTTTTTCCAGTCTCCAGATTGTACCTCCTATCAAATGACTCCACAAGGGCCCAAGAGACCCCCCAAGATCAATCCGGATGACTACGGGATGGATCTGAACAGTGATGACTCCACCGATGACGAGGCCCAGCCCCGGAAGCCCATCCCCACCTGGGCTAGAGGTGAGCAGGGCCCAGGCTCTCCAGGACACTTGGGTCCTCCCCGTCCTCACCTTCCAGGGCCCTGGAAGTAAGGGTGGGCCGCTGCAGGTGTTGGGAGGCTGTTGTGCCCGTGGGCTGGTGGCTTGAGACATTGGCCTTGGGCCTGTGCCCAGGGGAGGGTATAGCACCCTGAGGCCGGTGAGCTTAGAGTCCCACCCAACAGGGCCAAAGAGACTTGGACCCAGATAAGCAACCGGGGTAAGAGTAGAGCTGAGAGTTGTGATGGGGTTTAGGGAGAGTGCTTAGAGCAGGAGCTGGGGCTTCCAGCCAGCTGGGAAGGCAGGACAGGCCCTGAGGAGGGGTGTGGGCACTGGAGCAGGATTTGACCAGAGTTTACAGGCCCCAGCATTTAGACAGGCGTGTGGGTGACTGTGACTGTGCTGCCTCAGGTCAGGGTGCAAGGCCTGCCGGAGTGGACGGAGGCCGGTAGGTTCAGTGAGTGCTGCCAGAGTGGACAGGAGTGGATGGGGGCTGGTGGGTACAGTGGGTGCTTTGCAGCTTTTGCCGGGCTGGGAGCCAGGGTGGGGTGCAGACTCCCCAGAGGGACGGGCGTAGAATCCCGTAGCAGTCAGCACTCTACAGAAAACAACCTTCATGAGTCTCACCTCATTTGAACCCCAAAGTACTAGAATCTGCCTTAGTCTCCTTAACTACTAGTGTCAAGTCACGTGGGAGGTGGCAGCAAGCAGGGGCTGCAAAGCCACCTAACGTAGTTCACTGAAGATGGCTTAAACAGTTCCTTCATCTGTGCAATGGTGGTGATGAGAAGACCCAGCTAAGGTTTATCAAGAGTGATGTGAGCCCTTAGAGTAGCACCTGGAGCCAAGCAGGGGCTGGGGGCATGTTTCCCTGATCACCCAGGATCTCCTTCAGCCTTGTTGGCGGGGCTGTATCCTCCCACAGCCTCGGCCCAGGGGCCCCCTCAGCCTGCATCCTGCGCCTTGGGGCGTGTGGGCTTGATGAGAAGCAGCTGACCAAGGTGGCTGAGGATGGTGTCACGTGCTTAAGCTCTGGCATTGGACTTGTCTCCAAACCTGGGCTCTGTTATTATTAGCTGTGTGGTGAGGGGGACAGTGAGCTCACGTGTCTGGCCCACACGAACTCTTGAGGACTTTGTGCAAGTTAAGCTGCTAGCAAAGGCAGTGAGAAGGTAGAGTAAGAGTGATCTCAGTGTTTGTTGGTGCAGGCAGGAGGAGGGCCCTGAGAGACGCATGCTGGGCTGGAAAGGGTGACGGGGCGGGGTGGTTCATGGAGATCCCCAAGGCAGTGACCAGCTTCGTGTTCCCCCTGCAGGCAACCTGCTCAGCCAGTCCATAATCCACCAGTACTACCACCCACCGAACCTTCTGGAGCTCTTTGGAATCATTCTCCCACTGGACTTGGAGGACATCTTCAAGAAGAGCAAGCCCCGCTACCACAAGCGCACCAGCTCTGCAGTCTGGAACTCACCACCGCTGCAGGGCACCAGAGTCCCTGGCAGCCTGGCCTACAGCCTGAAGAAGTACTGAGGCAGGCCCACGGCCTTGCCAGCGGTCTAAACTCCTATTTGTGTCTGTCTGTCCATTTCTGTGTTGGTCTGGT
This sequence comes from Cheirogaleus medius, assembly GCA_008086735.1. Classification (NCBI taxonomy): domain Eukaryota; kingdom Metazoa; phylum Chordata; class Mammalia; order Primates; family Cheirogaleidae; genus Cheirogaleus; species Cheirogaleus medius. The sequence continues at coordinate 2,118,776 of VBSM01003155.1, forward strand.
GCCCTCCTCCTGGTATGCCACGGCTGGGGGCTTGGTCAGGTGTATATACATGTCCTTTGTGTGCTGGTGTTTCTGCTGCAGGTGGCAGGTGGCCCTGGGCCTGTTTGGAAGATGGGTTAGTGGGTGGTTGGGGAAGAACCAGGTCTAGCTCACCTGCCGCAGACAGCACTCTAAATAGACTGTTATAATTCCAGCTACATTTTAGCATTTTCGTCTATGGTGTTTGAGAGCTAGATTAATAAAGTATATTCCTTTAAGCCTGCTGTTAATATTGCTAAGACGGGGGCCTCAGCATGGTACCCTGGCCCCTGGCCCTGCAGCCGTGTGTCTTGGGCCACGAGAAGGGCTGGAGGACCAAGGTACTGTTCTGTCACCGGCGGTGTACATCAGAGTCACCTGGTGTGGGGGTCCCACTGCCAGAGGTGCTGCCACTGCCTGGCCAACCCCTGACGAACACTTCAGTTGCTTTCATGATGGGGCAGGTGAAGCTTCTTCCTGTTTTTCTGGGGCACTCCTTGTTTGTAAAGGGGAGCTTGTTCACTGGGGAAGACCTCAGTCTTGACAGCTCTGCTACTTAGGCCCCCAGCCTCTGCACTCCTTAGGCTCCACCCTGGCTGCATGGGTGGCGAATGGACTTGAGAAAGTCTACGTGCTGCTGAAGCATGACATCTGAGTAGAAAAAGGATGTCCCTTGAAACCAGCCTGGGACCAGTGCTTGCAAGCAGTGAGATATTTCCCCCAACAAAACCTGGCGCCACTCATTGAATGCTCAGCGCCCATGAAAGCTGGCCCTGGGCCTGCCTGCAAGCTGCTTGCTGACTTCTGAATGCCCACCAGCCACTGCTCTAGCCCTCGGACAGGGGCCCGTGGACCAAATCACACCTAGTTTTTAAAAGTTTTATTGGCACACACCCAATAGAAGGGCCCGTTCAATTACTTGCTGTCTCCAGTTGCTCTGCTCTGAGGGCAGAGTTAAATCTTGCAGCAGAGGCCTATGTCCTGCAAAGCTGAAAACATTTACTGTCTGAACCTTTACAGAAAAAGTTCACTGGTTTCTGCTTTAGGATCAAATAAAGGCTAAATACAAGGATGCTTTAAAAAATGAGGAAATGGTGGCCATACACAGTAGACTGAAGTCTAGAAGAATCAACCCATGCAAAGAAAAATGTGGTTCATTCAAATATGGTACACAATTCAAATTTTTCCCGTATATTTTCTGACTAGAAATTTGTATTGAGTAAACTGGCAAGTGTGGCTAAAACCACAATACCAGAATATCACTTCTTGCAAGCATATCTATATAGTGTGTTTAAGAAAAAGTTGCTATTCAACAGAAGGTAATTGCAGTTGTTCTGCCTCCTCTCCAGACTTGCGTTTGCCTAATGGCTGATGACAGTGAACATTTTGTCGTGTGCTTTTTTGCCATCTGTATGTCTTTGGAGAAGAATCTATTCAAATCTTTGGGGTTTTTGGTGTTTTTTTCCAGTTTCCATAGACAGCATTGATTGTTCATTTGTGATTTAGGTTGTTTTATTACTGTCGAATTTAAGAATCTTTATATATTATGCATGCAAATCTGTTGTCAGATATGCGCTTTGCAGTATTTTCTCCCAGTCTGCAGTTTATTTAACTGTCTTTTCACAGAGCAAAAGTTTTAATTTGGCAAAGTCCAGTTTATCAACTTTTTTTGCCTTTTATGGAGTATGCTTTTTTGGTGTCTAAGAAAGCTTTGTCTAGTCCCAAGTTCTTTTTTTTTTTTTTTTAACTTTTTAAAATCTATTTTTTAAATAAATTTAAATTTCTTTTTTATTTTTGTTTATTTTTGAGAAACAGATCCTGGGGGATAGTCCCAAGTTCTTAAGGTTTTCTTCTAAATATTGTATTGTTTTACATGTTACATTTAGATTTATGTTTTTTTCTTTCCCTTGGTCAATTTGCATAGATTTATGATCTATTTTGAGTGAATTTTGTAAAAAGTATGAGGTTTATGTTTTTTGTTTGTGTTTGGAGACATAGGGTTGGTTGTCTAGTTGTTCCAGCACCATTTGTTGGAAAAGCCATCCTATCCCTACTAAATTTATTTTGCATCTTTGTCGAGAATCAGCTGCCTTGGTATGGGCCTATTTTCTCAACTTCTTATTCTCTTCCATTGATCTTTATGTTTCTCCTATTTGCCAACACCACATGGTCAAGATTACTGTAGCTTTGTAATAAGTGTTAAAATCTGATAGTGTAATTCTTCCAACTTTATTTTTCCTTTTAAAATTATTTTGATTTTTAAGGCTGGGCACAGTGGCTCACACCTGTAATCCTAGCACTCCGGGAGGCCAAGGCAGGAGGATCCCTTGAGCTCAGGAGTTCAAGACCAGCCTGAGCAAGAGCTAGACCCTGTCTCTACTAAAAATAGAAACAATTAGCCAGGCAACTAAAAATAGAAGCAAATTAGCCAGGCATGGTGGTATACCCCTGTTGTCCCAGCTACTCGGGAGGCTGAGGCAGGAGAATTGTTTGAGCCCAGGAGTTAGAGGTTGCTGTGAGCTAGGCTGATGCCACGGCACTCTAGCTTGGGTAATAAGAGTGAGACTGTGTCTCAAAAAAATTTTAAAAATAATAAAGTTATTTTGACTTTTATCAATTTTACCTTGCTATATAAATTTTAGAATCAGCTTATCTATATAAAAGTCCTGCTGGGATTTTGATTAGAATTGCATTAAATCTATAGATAAGTTTGGGGAGAATTCACATACGTCTTTTAATCCATAAACATGACATGTCTCTCCATTTATTTACAACTTTCTGTCATCAGCATTTTGTAGTTTCAGCATACAGATCCTGTACATATTTTGTTAGATTTATAATTATTTATTTTCTTGGAATTATTGTAAATGGTATTGGTTTTCTGATTTTGGTTTATACTTGTTCATTGCTGGTATATAGAAATACAGTTGATTTTGTGTGTTGACCTGGTATCTTATGATGCAACTACAGTAGTACTCAGAGGGAAATTTATAGCCCTAAATGCCTATGTTAGGACAAAAGGTTTCAAATCAATGACCTTAGCTTCTGTTTGCAGAAACTAGAAGAGCAAATTAAAAGTGTATGCAGAAGGAAAATAATAAAGGCAGTGCACAAATCAATGACATTGGAAAGAGAAAAATCATAGAGAAAATTAATTAAACAAAAAGCTGGTCCTTTGAGAAGCAGAGGAAAATTCTCTACCTCTATCTAGACTGATCGATCAGGAGAAAAAGAGATAAGACACAGATTACCAATGTCAGGAATGGAAGAGGCGGCATCACTACACATTCTACAGTGATTGAAACAATCATAAGAGACCTACAAACAGCTTATGACAATGCATTTGACAGTTTGGATGAAATGAATGCAAGTTCCTTAGAAGACACAGATAATCTCAGTTCACTCAAGAAGAAATAGAAAACCTAAATAGCTCTTATATGTGAGGCAATTGAATTTGTAGTTAAAAATCTCACAAAGAAAAACTAGGCATAGATGGCTTTAGTTGTAAATGTTACCACATAGTTAAGGAGGAAATAATACCAATTCTGCACAATCTCTCCCAGAAAATTGATGAGGGAAGAATACTTCTTAATTCCATCTATGGGGCCAGCATTGCCCTAATCCCCAAATCAGACACAGACATTGCTAGAAAAGTAAATAATTATCTTTAATGAACATCAACACAAGAATTCTTAAAGTTTTAGCAAATCAAATCCAACAAATTATTCTTATATATAAAGGATAATACACCTTACCAAATGGGGTTTATTTCAGGAATTTAACATTTGAAAATTCATGTAATTCACCATATTAATATAGAAAGGAAACCATATGATTAATAGATACAGAATTTCAACAATCAGACAATTCAAAACTAATGATTCATGACAAATGCTTTAAGTAAATTAGGATTTAAAGGGAATTTCCTCAGTTTGATAAAGTACTTGTACAAAAAATCTCCAGCAAACACTTCACGGTGAGTGTCTTGCATTCCTCCTACAACCAGGTCCAGTGCAAGGATGCTCACTCGCATTACTTGTGAACATTTTACTGGAGGTTCTAGCCAGTGCTAAACTGGCAAAAAAAATAAATAAATAAAAGGCATTGGAAAGGAAGAATTAAACTCTTCAGAGATGACTTGTAGAAAATCTGATACTCTACCAAAAAAGTATTAGGATTAACAATAAATGAGTTTAGCATATGAGATTAATGTACAAAAATCTGTATTTCTACATACTAGCCATGTGCAATCAGAAGTTGAAATTTAAAGAATACAATTTATAATGTCCAAGATTATGAAAATCTAATGAATAAATTTAACAAAATATCTGAGAGACCTATAAAGAATGGTGAAAACTATAAAGCATTGCTGGGAGAAATTAACAAAGACTTAAATGGGATGGATACTGTGTTCTTGGATCAGAAACTCAGTATGCTTAAGGTGTTGATTTCCCCAAAAAAGATTGAACTCAACTGTAATCAAGTTCAAATAGGCTTTTTGGGGTAGAAGTTTATGACAAATGTCATTTTTAAATTTATATATAACTGCAAAGGACCTACAATAGCCATAGCAACTTTGAAAAATAACAAATTTGTAGGAGTCACATTACATGACTTTGACTTATTACAAAGCTACAGTAATCAGGATAGTATGGTATTGGTATAGAGGTAGACATAGATCTATGGAATTCTATACAGTCCAGAAATAGAAGTGTACATATATGATCACTTGGCTTTTTGACAAAGGTAGAAAGGCAATTTAGAGTTGCCTAAATCCATGAAACTTTAATCTTCTTTTTGCCCACAGATACAAACACACCTACCTACATTGCTTTTCTCTTTAAATATTCCCCATTCCTCTGCTATTAAGATACAGGAAAGTTGATCATATGAGATTAACTTCAGGTTAACCACTCTGGGGTTACTTATGACAGAAGAGGCAATAACCTGTGAGTGCTGTGACATTTTCCTGTCTCTCTGTCTATTCTCCCTGCCAGCTCTGCCCTTGGCCCGGAGGGATCCATTCGTGTGGGGAATTGGTCCCAGAGAATCAGACAGGGCAACTTGGGGAGTGTGTTTGGTGTCTCTGAATTATGACTTGAGAGTAACAGAGGCAGGGGCCCTCCGAGGGGCTCCTGCTCTGCTTGCCCCTGGGATACTATTAATACAACAAAACAAGCATGGATTATGCCAAATGAGGGCTCCTAAAACTAATTGCTTGAACTCAAAAGTGCCCCAGAGGTGCAGCAGACAGGGCTGGAGGGTGCATCTACCATCATGGGAGTCAGGGAAGAGGGGGGCAGCTTAGAAGGCTCCTGCCCAGTTATCCCATGGTGTAGTCAGTTGCATGTTTGTGACAGCTCTGGACTAAACGGATTGAGAATAGGCACTGTGGCTTAGAAAGAATGATTGATTTGAGGCTATGCGGGCAATGTATAAACTCAGGGCGGCGGTGGTGGCTTCATCTGGGCAGCATTTCACCAGAGGCACCCCTTGGGACTAAAAAAGACCAGACTCAGTAGCTACTTAGGTGACTGCCACATTCCCTAGATGGACAACTTGTGTGGCCCCAAAGCTTTCTCTCTTACTCCAGTCCCCTCATTGTCCTCAACACCACACCAGCCCTCGCTCACCTGTGTGGGAGACCCCAGCAGTGTTTTTGTGAAAGGAGCAAAGAAAGGGCTGCAGCAAGGTGGCTTCAGATTGAGACGGTGACGCTCATGGGAGCAGGAGCATGTTCCCATTCAGGTCCAGTCCGAGGGCTCAGGTGGGAAGAATGTCCACCTTGCGCTGCTGTCCTCAGGATCAGGGGCTGCTGGCTGGCCCTTGGGTGGTTGTGTCTCCTGTTGTACTGAAGCAGACTGAGAAGAGTGACTCGGGTCAAGAACACAACATGGCAGTGAATACCAACTCCATCTAACCACCTCCCAGGGAGTGTTTTGGGAATATGAACAACAACCTTTAATTGTAAAGTGCCCATTGTGTGCAAGGCACTGTAACTCTCAATCACAAATGTTCTCCGAGTTGGGGTGATATTATTTTCATCTTCACTTTAAGCTTCTGGAAAGTGAGATTCAAAGTGTTAAAATAACCTCATGCCCAAGGTTGCATAGAATGTGAAATCGGGTAGGAACCTCTTCTACTGGATTCCAAAGATACTGCTCCAAGTCAACTGCTACAATGCCTATTTCTTATTTTTTACAATTTTTTTTTGTAGAGACTGGGCCTAACTATGTTGGCCAGGCTGGTCTCAAACTTCTGGCCTCAAGTGATCTTATCTCGGCCTCACAAAGTGCTGGGATTATAGGTGTGAGCCAAGGCGCCTGGCTTATGACGCCTATCTAGACACGAGGAATGTCAGAGGATGCCCTCCGTTGCTTTTTGCTGGCCGAAAGCACTTTTCTGATGCCAGTGGGGACTACCTAAGTCCTTGCCCTGGCAAAGCTGGGGCCTTTCCCCAGACTACTGTTGCTCACCCACAGTTTCTGGCTTCTGGCTAACGGACATGGTATCTGGTACCACTACTGAAGCTAGGCAGATGGCATATCCCAGTTGAAGTCTTCGTGGGGTGAACTTTGACCAGTGGAAAACAGGAGGCAGGAGGGGCTGGGAAGATGAATCCTGCCACCTTCCTCTCTCCCGTTGGGAACTCCCAGGCACAGTTTCTCCTTGCAGCCCACTGGGAGAAGTCCCACCTGCCGAGCACACTACCGTGTCCCCTGATGGCTGGGTGTGAACTGCACTTTTGCCCCGTGTCTGTCCTGTCCCACTTCCCTTTTGCCGGGTTCCTGTTAGTCCAGAGATCTCACGGTGAGGCAGGGGCACAGCAGGTGTACATGGGGTGGACATCCTGGGATTTGGCAGAGAAAGGGAGTGGCAAAGGAGTGGTAGAGTATATCGGGGCCAAACACAGATTTTTAAAAATTATTTTTATTTTTTGCTAAGTGTCTCAGGCAGCTGGGGGACATTTGGGCGATCTGTGACTTCAGGTATTGGGATTCCACTGGTCAGAGGAAGAACATAATGGTCATATTCTCACATCTGAGCCTTGGCTGTCTGCTGACAATGTACAGTGAAGGGGACATGCTCACCTTTGGGCCTCTGGGTCAGTTCCCTGTGGGGTTGTCCTGCCCAAGGCTGGGCCCTGACTCAAGATGTCACTATGAGAGAGAAATGCCAAGAGATGAGCACTTACATGATGGACAGTCATTGTCATCTACCCTCACCACGGGGGCTGGAACTTATCTCCTGCACAAAACCAGAAGCGGCCTCCCTAGGCTCGGTTCACCTGGTTGCTGTGCTCGCTCTCCTCCCAGGAGTCCATTCCACTGAGTTCCCACCATGCAGTGTAGACAGGGCTTCTGCATTGGCCCTGGGCAAAGCAGTTGAAGGTTGACTGTTACTTTGGCCTATATATTTTCTTCATTTCTCTTTTTGTCGAGCTCTCCAAAAGGCCTTCTCTGAATGCGTAGATTGGTTTAGGTGTCCTTTTCCCATACTCTCACATTCCTTAGGCACACCTCTACTGCAGCCCTTGCTCATTGTGTTGAAGTAATATACTCTTGTTTGCTTCCCCCACAAGATGGTGCATGCATGGGTCTTTTTTATGCATTTAATTACCAAAGCCTACCACAGGGACTGGCATATATTACAGGAGGAAATGTCTGTTGAGTTTTTCTTAAACTGAAAGCCAACTATAAGGTTTGAACCTCAAGGTGGCACCATTTCATGCGGAATCTGGAATCTTTCTGAACATTTGCAATATACCGTTGGTCACTGGGAGGCGCCCTTAAGTTCCATTCCGGGATGCTCTGCTCAAAGTAACCACAAGGAAATAAAAGTTTTACTCGCGTTTGCATTAGTTGGAAACAACTGACCTTCTCTCGTCTCCTTGACAAAAGAGGACTCTGCCTCATCCCGGCAGGTGCATGGAACAGTTCTCTCCTCAGACTTCATACGGACAAGAGCAGGAGCTAAGAAATCCAGGGCAACATAGACTGATGAAAATATGAGACAGATGCTGAGAAGGAACTAGATTGGGGGTTGTCCATTGAGGGGAGAGGGCAAGACGGCTATAGATATGGCTGTTTTGGTGATCCATGGAAGGAAAAGGAAGGGAGAATTAGAGGAAGAAGCTATAAGGGAAGTGAAAATGGTTCAACATTGACTTATTTGGAGAGGAATGAGACTGCCTGGATGGTTCACATTAAAGGGGTCATCCCAGTGCTGTCGTGAGTGTTTTACACACAGACTATTTTTTCATCTCTAGGACTTCCATGTCAAGAGAGTGCAGTCTTCATTTGCTGAGACTTAGAATGATTAGATGGCTTTTCCGAGCTCACATAGTTTACATAACTTAGAGATGGAAAATTATGTCCAGACCTCAAAGCCTTGACTTTACTTATTTGTCTCTCTTCCTCTTCCCTGTTAAACCCGGGGAGGCATCAGGACACCTAATTAGTGGTGTCTCACAGATAGAGGAATTCTAAACCAGTATGAAAAGCTGGACTACTTTTCTTACTTAAATAATACCGGAACATCTTTCCCTGCTGTTGCTCCAGCTCTTTTCCCCAGAATTATTTTCCTCTTTTCACTACCACAAATCTAGAAAGATTAGCATTGCTAAGTACAGAAGCAAATGTCAGAAGGAGATTTAGAAGTAGTTGCTTAAAAAAAATACTGCCCTTTGCTGTCACAAGCCCATGATCATCACAGTTATCTGTCAGTCAAAACGCCTGACCACAAAGGCATCAGCAGATAAAACACATCACCTGGGCTTGGATCCAACCATAGAATAAGCATGAATTTAATCTGTGTGTCCTCTTAGGGATCTTAAAAAATAACAAGTTAAAACAACAACAAAAAGCCAAAATGGTTAACTCTATGGTGTGGTGGAAATAAGTGACAACATTTGAGGAGAGGTGTTTAAGATTTCCTGACACATGGACAGCAGATAGGATGAAATCTACAGAGAAGTAAGACTAGAGGGAACTGAAGTCCAAACACGAGCTGGAGAAGATAAGCCTTAGGTCGAGGAACTTTTTGTGGGAAAGCAAAAACAAAGTTTAGGGTAGGACTTGGATAATCATGGAAGCTGGACACAGGGAAAGATGAAGTAGAAATACACACCAGAGGCAGACAGCTGCCTCACCCCAGTTCCCACTGACCTTCCTCAATATGTGGCTTTTCACATAAGGCTTTTGTTGTCTCCTTCAGGGCAAAAGACTGCTGGGAAGAAAGGTCTCTATGAGGCTAAACAGAGCAAATAGCTTCAAGGATCCTGAGTATGAGCTCAGCAGTTTCCTGGTCTGTCTCAAGTCCTGAGATTATTTGGCCTCCTTCTCTGTACAGTTCTTCTGGAATTCTTTAAAAAACCTTCAACTTGTGGATGCTAATGGTTAACCCCTTTCCTCTCTAGGTTAAAGGTGAAAAAAAATCTTATTTTCATCATCCTAAGTGGCACCCGTTTTGCAGAAGAGACAAACTCCCTTATTTTGGTGATCTCCAACTCTCCTTGCATGGGTAGGACCTCACAGAGAGTGTAGATATTATAGCTGGGTTACAGGAGTACCCCACTAATGGGGAATAATGCATGAAGTCCATTTCATATGGATGAAGTGTCCCCAAACTCTAGGTTGTGTCCCAGATAGTACCTGGACTGGCTTCCAGCCTTATGAACAGCACAAATAGGGAAGTGCACACGATAAGAAGCTGTTATCCTGGCAAATTCAGGAACAAACTAAGAATTTCTTATTTTGTTCCCTTTATTATTCTTCCTAGGAAATGACACAGAAAAAGGACTGAGACATCACAGGACCATCTGGTCATGGTGAGATGTGGTAAACAGAGTGAAGGAAACAACCTCACACATCCAATGATCTTTTCCATATCATGGGACTTGCTTGCAACTGAGAGCTTACAGCAAGAACTCTGCATATATGTGCATCTGTAACATATGGTATGTTGGTGATTTGAGTTCCAGTAGGGATTCTTGAAGCTTTGACTAAGAACCCGACATATGTATTTAAATTTTTGATAATCATTAAATAAATGAAGCAAAATGTTAATGCATTTCTTAATGAGCTGAATGAAGCCTTTTTGATTTTATATATCCATGGATAATACTATTTGTTGCTAAAAATGAGGCAATTTTATTAATGTTTTTCATCTTTATAGATGTAAACTCTATAAATATTTGTTGCACGAATGGGCAGATGGGAAAAGAATGAGTATTGTGGTAGTGATGTCACTTGATTCTTTGAATTCTTCTGAGCTATAGGCTTAAAATGACATAGTCATCTATCAATCGAAATTATTATTAATTTTTTTTAATAGACACCTAAAAATTACACACATTGATGGGGTACAATGTGATGTTTCTATACCTGTATACATTGAGCAATGATCAAATCAGGGAAATTAACACATCCATCATCTCAAACATTTCTCATTTCTTAGTTGTAGAACATTCAAAACCCTCTCTTCGACCTATTTTAAGATATACAATACTTTATTGTTGACTATAGTCTCCCGACTATGCCATAAGACACAGTAACTTATTCTTCCTTTCCAATTGTACCTTTGTACCCATTGACCAACCTTGCCCCATTCCCTGTCCCCATACCATACGCTCCCCAGTCTCCGGTCACCATTGTTCTCTTCTCTACTTCTATGAGATCTACTGTTTTAGATTCCGCACATGAATGAGAACATGTGGTTTTGTTTTCCTGTGTCCAGCGTATTTCACTCAACATAATGTCCTCCAGGTTCATCCATGTTGTTGCAAGTGACAGGATTTCATTCTTTTCATGGCTCAATAGTATTTCATCGTATACATATCACATTTTCTTTATCCAAGTTGATTCCGTATCTTGGCTGTTGTAAACAGTGCAGCACTAAGCATGTGATTGCAGATATCTATTTGACTTAGTGATTTCATTTCCTTTGGATATACAATTGACCCTTAAACAATATGGATTTGAACTGTGAGTGTCCATTTATACATCGATTTTCTTCAACTAAACATGAATTGAAAATACAGTATTCAAGGATGCGGAACATGTATTTGGAGGGCTGAGTTTCCATATACTGGGATTCCACAGGGCCAACTATGGGACTTGAGTATGCAGATTTGGGTATATGTGGGGCAGGGGGCCAATATACTCAGGCCAATCCCCTGAGTATACTGAAGGACGACTGTATACCCAGTAGTGAGATTGCTGAAGCATATGGTAGTTCTATCTTTAATTTTTTGAGGAAATTTCATACTGTTTTCCATAATGACTGCACTAATTTATATTCCTACCAACAGTATACAAGGGTTCCCTTTTCTCTACATCCTCACCAACATTTGTAATCTTTTGTCTTTTTGATAATAGCCATTCTAACAGGTGTGAGCTGACATCTCATTGTGGTTTTGACTTGCATTTCCCGGTTGATTAATGATGTTGAGCATTTTTTATATACCTGTCAGCCATTGGTATGTCTTCTTTTGAGAAATGTCTATTAAGGTCTTTTGCCCATTTTTAAAATTATTATTTTTAAAATTTTTTTTCTGTAGAGAAGAGGATCTCATTATGTTGCTCAGAGTGGTCTCAAACTCCTGGCCTCAAGTGATCCTCCCACCTTGGCCTCCCAAAGCACTTGGATTATAGGCATGAGCCATCACACTTCACCTCAAAATTATTTTTAATAATGTATTGGCCACTGCTAAATTAGGACTTCCTTTGATTTTATTAAAAACAGTACATCAGATACTACTTATATTGGAAAAAACTTTGTTAGCACAAAATAATACTTCAATTTTTTTCTTTGAAATCTAGAGATTTCTACATGCAGGGTCCATGCTCTGAGTTAAGGTTCTGATGGAGGATGTGAACACCTTCTGTCTTTGGTAAAATGGAACAAGAATGATTACGAAAGAGAGGTGCAAACAACAACCAGTGTGACCTCATGATATGTACACAGCAAAATATATGTGGATGTTAGGATCCCAAAGTGATCTCTTAAGGTATGTGGGAACATTGAGTCCCCAGAGAGTCCCTGGAGCTGTACCCTCAGCCAAAAGGACATGTGTGACCAACTCATCCTGCTGAGGACAGGTGTCCAGAGACTCTGTGTGCCTTGGACATAAATAATAACCATCCCCACCCACCACGCTCCTATACTCTCAGTTCTAATATTTACTATTAAGGATATTAAGACCATGATAGCATCACTTGGACTTGACCATAAGTAATAAAATTATTGCAGAGTAATGTCAGCTGTGAGGAATGCCAGCGGAACCAGAGCCAGATTCAAAAGCACTTTGGGAGCATTTAGGATAAGTGAACATTCCTTGTTGACAGACTCAGTTAGATTCAGTTTGATATTTACTTTGCAAGTGAGGCAATTTATTTTATTTGACTTCTCTCCCCTTTTCGTTACATAATTGTAATAATTGGCATTTACTGCCAGGCACTGTGCTGTGCGTATACATTTATTCCTTGTACAATCCTATGAAGCAGGCACTATTATCACCTTTATTTTACAGATGAGGAAACTGAGGCTGGAGGGTTAAGCAACTTGCTGAAGTCTCACAAGTAGAAAATGTCAGAGCTGAGCTAGAGCCCAGGTAGTCTGGCCCCAAAGTTGAACTTCTTCCCACTCCTCAATCAAAGAACACATTCTAATTCTGAAAGATCCAAACACCACTTCAGATTCAAAACAAAGCATACAACTACCCTATGATGATTCTGATGGGGGCCACTTGAATTTGTAGCATCATTTGAGAATAGGTGACATCTTTAAATTTTCTAATATTTGCCTCAGAACAAGGTAGATGTCTTCATTTATTTAGATTCCCTTTTATCTTTCTGTAAATTTCATGTGAAGTTTCACGATTTTATCTTTAAAGGTTTCCATATTTCCAAATACATATATTTCAATATATTTTTGTTGCTCCTATTATTACTGTCAGTGGTACAATTTTTTCCCATTATGTTACATAATAGCAATGGCTGATTATAGGAAAGCAATTGATTTCCATCTGGTGATCTTGTGTTCAGCTAACTTGGTGCACTCTTATTAGTTCTAATAGCTTTTTCAGTAGTTTGTTTTAGATTTCCCTGATAGTCAGGGAAATATCTATATTATATATAGATAGGTATGTATCTATATTGTATATAGATAGGTATGTATCTATATTGTATATAGATAGGTATGTATCTATATATAATGACCAATTCATGGATTTGCTTTTTTAATGTTAAATTTTTCCTTTGTTTGAAGAGAATATTGTTAACGTCATGTTTCCCTCTGTTATTTTTAACTTTTGCTTTAAATTGATAAATAATACTGGTATATATTTATGGCATACAATGCGATGTTTTGATATATGTTTACAATGTGGAATCATTAAATCAGGCTAATTAACAAATCCATCACTTCACATATAATACTTATCATTTTTTTGTGGTGAAAACATTTGAAATCTACTCTTTTGGCAATTTTGAAATATACAAGCCACTGTTATTTATTATAGCTACCATTCTGTGTAATAGATCACTAAAGCTTACTCCTCCTGTCTAACTGAAACTTTGTACCCTTTGATCAACATCTCCCTTCCCTCCATATTAAAACATAGACTTTATTTTTTAGAGAAATTTTGAGCTCACAGCAAAATTGAATAGAAAGTACAGAGAATCCCCACATAATCCCCACCTCATGCTATCAACATCTTACATCAGAGCCGTACACTGTTACAATTGAGGAACCTACATCGACACATCATCACCCAATGTCCACGGTCTATCTTAGGGTTCACTCTTAGTGTTGTACATCCTATGGGTTTTGACAAACGTTTAATGACATGCATCTGCCATCATAATATCACACAGCATAGTTCCACTGCTCTAAAAATCCTCTGTGCACTGCCTGCACATCCCTCCCTCTCCTGTAGCCCCTGGCCACCACGTATCCTTTCACTGTCTCCATAGCCTTGGCTTTTCCAGAATGTCGTATTGTTGGAATCACACAGTATGTGACCGTTTCAGGTTGACTTCTTGCCCTTAGTAATATGCATTTAAGCTTTCTCCATGGCTTCTCATGGCTTGTTAGCTCATCTCTTTTTCTTTTGTTTTAGCACTGAATACATTCTGTTGTCCGAATGTACAGTTTATTTTTCCATTCACCTGTTCAAGGACATCTTGGTTGCTTCCAAGTTTGAATAATTTTGAATGATGCCACTGTTGTGGCCCGTTTGCAGGACAGGGGATGGACATATAACACAAAGAGACAGACAAA
>VBSM01003155.1:2145430-2159149 GCA_008086735.1 Cheirogaleus medius
CTCTATCTGGCAGTGTTTCTCGTCCGCCATCTTGCTCCGCCCTAACAGTTGCTTCAGAAGTTAGTCTTTCCTTCCAGTGAAATATTCCCTGTAAAGTCGAATGGATTTTCTACTCTGCAAACCTTGCTGAAACCCAGTTCCAGCATAAGTGTGTGCCACAAACTCAACGTACCGCCCCACTGACGTGCAATTTCATCCCACTGAGCTTCACCGGCCAGGCCTCAGTGAAGAACTCCTGTTGTATCCTATCAGCATTGATAATTATTTCTTTTACTCTCTGCTTGGATGGTTTGTGTACCAGGTGTTTGAACATCAGGCAGGCAAGTCACAGTGTAAACCCTCATCTCTGCTAATAAGCTCATTGGAAAGTGTGAGGCGGGGCATCAGTCCCCATTTCTTGTGCCAGAACATTGATGCAAATGAACCAGAAAAGAAGATGCCTTCCACTGCGGCAAAAGCTGCAGCACATTGCTAGGTAGCCTCTTTGTCCCCAGTCCAACACAAGGCTCAATCTGCCTTCTTCTACACACAAGGCATCGTTTCAATGGAATTGAAGAGAAATTCCCTTTCTTTAGAATTTTTTTTTCAGCATATTATGGGGGTACAGATGTTTAGGTTATATGTGTTGCCTTTCTCCCTCCTTCCCCCCTGGAGTCAGAACTTCAAGCGTGTCCATCCCCCAGATGGTGCACATCGCACTCATTATGTATGTATATACCCAGCCCCTCCCCCTCCATCTGCCCGACACCCGATAAACGTTATTCCTATATGTCCACTTAGGTGTTGATCAGTGAAATCAATTTTCCTGTGAGTACATGTGGTGCTTATTTTCCATTTTTGGGATACTTCACTTAATAGAATGGGTTCCAGCTCTATCCACGAAAATACAAGAGGCGCTATATCACCATTGTTTCTTATAGCTGAATAGTACTCCATAGTATACATATACCACATTTTATTAATCCACTCTTGTACTGATGGGCTCTTCGGTTGTTTCCACATCTTTGCAATTGTGAACTGTGCTGCTATAACATTCGAGTGTAGGTGTCTTTTTTACAGAGTGTCTTTTGTTCTTTTGGGTAAATGCCCAGTAATGGGATTGCTGGATCAAATGGTAGATCTACTTGTATCTCTTTAAAATATCTCCATATTGCTTTCCACAGAGGTTGCACTAGTTTGCAGTCCCACCAGCAGTGTAGGAGTGTTCCTATCTCTCTGCATCCACGCCGACATTTATTGTTTTGGAACGTTTTGATAAAGGCCATTCTCACTGGAGATAAGTGATATCTCACTGTGGTTTTGATTTGCATTTCTCTGATGATTAGAGATGTTGAGCATTTTTTCATATGTTTGTTGGCCATTATTCTGTCTTCTTTTGAAAAGTATTTGTTCATGTCCCTTGCCCACTTTTTGATACGGTTGTTTGGTTTTTTCTTGCTGCTTTTCTGAATTCTAAATAGATTCTAGTTATCAGCCCTTTATCTGATGTGTAGCTTGTGAAAATTTTCTCCCATTCTGTGGGTTGTCTGTTTGCTCTCGTGACAGTTTCTTTGGCTGTACAGAAGCTTTTTAATTTGATCAGGTTCCATTTATTTATTTTTGTTGCTGCTGTGATTGCCCTTAGGGTCTTCTTCATAAATTATTTGCCTAGGCCAATGTCTAAAAGAGTATTTCCAATGTTTTCCTCTAGAATTCTAATAGTTTCACACCTTAGGTTTAAGTCTGCTACCCTGCGTGAGTTGATTTTTGTGAGAAGTGAAAGATGTGGATCCTATTTCAGTCTTCTGCATGTGGCTATCCAGTTTTCCCAGCACCATTTATTGAATACAGATTCTTTTCCCCAGCGTATGTTTTTGTCTGCTTTGTCAAAAATTAGTTGGCTATATGAGGATGGTTTTATATCTGGGTTCTCTGTTCTGTTCCACTGGTCATGTCC
This sequence comes from Cheirogaleus medius, assembly GCA_008086735.1. NCBI lineage: Eukaryota > Metazoa > Chordata > Mammalia > Primates > Cheirogaleidae > Cheirogaleus > Cheirogaleus medius. The sequence goes on from VBSM01003155.1 coordinate 2,147,367, forward strand.
CTGTTCTTATGCCAATTTCAAGCTGTTTTAATTACCATAGCCTTGTAGTATAGTTTGAAGTCTAGTGAATTGATATCTCCCATTTTGTTTTTATTGCCTAGGATTGCTTTTGCTATACAGGGTCTTCTCTGGTTCCATACAAAGCGTAAAATTAGTTTTTCTATATCTGTGAAAAATGATGATGGTATTTCAATAGGGATTGCCTTGAATCTGTAGATCACTTTGGGTAGCGTAGACATTTTAACAATGTTGATTCTGCCGACCCACGAGCATGGTATGGTTTTCCACCTGTTTACATCCTCTGCTATTTCCTTCCTCTCTTTGTAATCTTTAATGTGTCCATAAAGAACTATACATCTCAGAATGTAGGTTTTACGTGGCAATTTGGAAGCCATAGAAACAGTGGGCTTCTGTAATCTGCACTTCTTGGCTAAAACGCTCCACCCAGCTGTCATTTACTCTGCCATCACTTGCCGCAAAGAAAGCAAGAACAAGTGACATAAGGGATCTCTCCTCAGCCCGGCGCAGTGGCTCACACCTGTAATCCTAGATGCTGGGAGGCCGAGGTGGCAGGATTGCCTGAGCGAGATCCCCATCTCGACTAAAATTAGAAAAATTAGCCAGGTGTGGTGGCGCCCCTAGAGTCCCAGCTACTCGGGAGGCTGAGGCAGGAGGATCACTTGAGCCCAGGAGTTCAAGGTTGCAGTGAGCTAGACTGATGCCACGGCACTCCAGCTTGGGCAACAGAGTGAGGCCCTGTCTCAAAAAACAAAAATCAAACCAAAACAAAAAATTCTTTAAAACATGTAAATACCAGAAGAAGCAGAGAAAGAAGTTGAAGGTGAGGACAGGGTTGCAGGGCCTGGGGGGGGGGGGGGGGGGGGGGGGGGGGGGGGGGGGGGGGGGGGGGAGAGGAAGAAGGGATTTTCATTGGAAGGTTTTCTGTGCTAGTTTACTTTTCAAACAATGCATCTATATCACGTTGTACAAATGAAAATTGTGAAAAATAGAGGATATCAGAAGACAGAAATGAAAAGCAAAGAGAGGATAGAAGAAAACAGGCAAAAAAGTGGGCAGAGGGGAGATAATGTGGCAGAAAGAAGTTAAGAAGCTGCAAATGATCTCAGGTCTATTCAGAATCCACCACAGCAGACTATGGAGGAGCTGGGTGTATTTTGTTGAAAGCATTAATGGATTTCCTTAAGGAAATTAATTATCAAGTTGCATGAGAAGACAAAATGTAGAACTGAAGAAAGATACAATGTGCATCACCAAGATGGGATCTTATTATACAAATTAAAGGCCTCTAGAAATTCAAAGAAAAACAAAGGAAGGCTTTGCAGAAGAGATGATGGCTGAGGTGGACCATGAAGGACCTGGAAGATGAGGATGACAGGCAGGAGGAAGTAAGGCCATCCTTACTTCCAGGAGGAGGGGAGCCAGGCTGGGCAAAGGCATGGACGTGAGGCTGAATCCAGCCTCCTGGAGGACAAAGATGCTCACACTCCTGCTGGCATCTTGCCATGCCAGGGGCTCCACTCGCTGTTCACTGAGTGTGAGACTCACTCAAACTCCTAATCATATGTCACAAGAGCAAGTGCTTTTAGATATTTCTCCAGCACAGGTTTCTCAATCTCATTAGTATTGGTATCAAGGATGAATAATCCTTTACTGTGGGATCTGCCTTGTGCATTGTAGGATGTTCAGCAGCTGCCCTGGCCTCTGCCCCTTCAATGGCAGTGGGACTCCCACTGCCGTCCAGCTGTGACAACCAAAACTCTCCAGACTACTGTCCCCCAGGCTGGGTGGAAGCCAGGAGTGTATGTGCCCCTGGTGAGAATCACTCTCTAGCAGTGAGGCTTTATAGCAGTTCTCCTGCTTAAGTGTTCTAATGCCCCCGTGGATCACTATAGTTGGTGGAAAACTAGCAGCATTGAAAAAAACTGGGAAGTTGCTAACTTAATAGAGAAAATTTTGTGTAGATATTTGAGGAACCAAATCAACTGTCACGTTGTGTACAGCATTAAACTTTTAACCACACATTATTGGTAAATGTCAAGTTGAGTAAAGTTCAGGGTTTTGGTAAAGGAGCCAAGGAGAATTAGCCAGGCTGACACCTGGCCCTGGCTCTGTTTCCAAATCCGGCTCCTGGTCCCAACTCATTTAGTGCATCCGGATTAGACGCATCTGGGTAATGGTCACTTTCGGGAGAAAGGGGACTGAGGGGACTCAGGCCCTGGTTGTTAGGGGCCCTACCCAGCCTCCTCCCAACACCTACCTCCTCCCACCCCAACCCCAAAGTCCTCTTGTAGGAAAGTACAAGGTTTTGTGTTAGTGCCCAGGCATCCCTGATGTCTGGTCTAGTGTTGGCTCTGGTCCCTGCCTTTACTAAAGTTTCAAATCAAGAGGCGCTTCTCTTTCTAAATAGGTCTAGTAACAAAACGTGGAATATAATCAGTGAACTCTTATAAAACATCAAAGTTTGCTCCAGAAAATTAATTTCAAATTTATATATTCAGCACCTACTGCATGATGGTGCCATATCGAAACAGGATGTGCACAGGCTTTGCTGTCGGGGGGCACAGACAGGGAGGGAGTGCCACCACTCAGGGTCCTGGAGATGGCAGCAGAGCTGCTCACGGGTCCTGTGGGGTCCCATGAGCAGGAACATCTGTGCAGATTCAGGGAACAGGAAAGGTGGACAAGTCATGGGTCTTTGATTGGTTTTGGGAATGAATGAAGTGTTTCCTCCCAGCGTGACTGAGGCAGGGGCAGTGGAGGAGGGGCATCCACAGGAACAAAGGGCTCAAGCAGAAAATCGTGGGGCTTGTCCAGAAATCCACCTGGATTCCACACGGGGCAGGAGTGGGAGTCAGGAAACAGTGCTGAGGGCTGTCCTGGGACCAGAGCACCAGCTTCATGCCCCATTTGGCCACTCACTAGCTGTGCCCCAGGGAGTTCTGTTTCATCTCTTGTCCCATTGTCAGTGTAGGTAGAAAGTAAGACATGGACAGAGGAAGTATGGAACGAGCAGTGTGAACAAACTGTAAGAATAACAAGATGAGGGTGACCGCAAGTGGCACATTACACCACATTGCAGTGTGCCCCTCCACCAGTGGGCTTTGGGGGCCACAACACATCTGCGCCTAACCATTAAGGTGAAAAACTCGCCTGCTCGATGGCAGGAGGGGACAACATCCCCACTGGTCAGGAAAAAAGGGGACGAGGCAGTGTCGCAAAGGAGGAGAGGAAAAGGGGTGGCACAGAGACCCCCAGTCCCACTGTTCGTTTGACCGTGTGCCCGCTCCTACCCTCTTAGGAGTGTACTGTTGCTTACTAATAAACTCCTTTGCTCGCTGACTTGAACTTTCGTGCCCCTCGCTTTCCTTCTTCAATCGTGAGGAGACAAGAACCAAGGGGTTCACGTCAACCACCAGAAACACCATGTCCTTCACCTGCAGTGAAATGATCTGCCCACCCCCAGGGTGGTGACTGCACACCACACTGTGCTCAGGACAGTCTTGGGTTACACTGTTGTCCTGGTGTCCCATCCATTTAGTGTCCCTTTCACCCTGCCATGTGCCCCACTTATCACGATGAATAGTATGGTCACCCTGCGCATAGGATTGTGGTTGTGAAGATTGAAAGAGGCTTACAACAGTGCCTGCATTTCGTAATTGGTATACAATTATTTTTCATTTGTGTTTTATTGGACATTCTCATGACAATTGCCAAGAAATTATATCATAAGTGTTCTTATCACTAACACAAGTTACGTGAGGTGACTGATTTGTTAATTAGCTTGAATGCATTCTTTCACAACACATATATATATATGTCAAAATATGTCTTGTACACCGTAAGTACATACAATTTTAATAGGTCAATTATTATACCTTAATAAAGTTGGGTAAAAATATTTAAAAGGAACAATTTTAGAAGTTTAAAATAAATTGGAGCAGGGTTCTGGGAAGATTAATATGGCAACAGAATGCAGAATATGCTTGGGAGAGAAGCTATTTTTTAATTACATCAAAAAAACTCTCTGAAAAAAGATAAACTCATAAAAAATCAAGTAAACATGATCAAAATACAGTGTTTTTTTTTAACCTGAAAGTTTAGCTGGTATCCGAATATAGCTACTCTGAATTTTAGAGAATGTCAAGTGCAAGCTGAGTTTTCAGTGGTCTCTGACAGTTCTTAGTGGTCCTTGGAGGTTTATCATAAACACACTTGTTAATTATGTGGAACTGATGATAAGCAGTGGACATTTACACAGCACCTCCCCTGTGCCATGCATCATTCTCAGGACTTAACACTTTTTAAATCATTTAGGACTCACAGCAATTCTGGGACTGTTCCCACTGTAAAAGGGACACAGAGCCTGGAGGCTCCTGCCCAATGCTGCACAGTCAGTGAACGGGGAAGCCGGGACGTGAGCACAGACGGTCTGGCCGGGTCCTCACTCCCCACCCACCTGCCATCGGCTCAGGGAGGGAAGGGGTTGCGGAACTTGCAGAGAGGTGACGCAGCAGGCGCTGCAAGGCCAGCTCTCAGCCCGGGCCGGCTGCAGCTGCCCGGGACTCCCTTCCCCGTCCTTCCCTGGAGTGTGGGAACGTCCAGCTGGGGGTGGGACCACCCCATGGAATACGGGATTTTATCCCTTCCTGGCCTTTCACATTTCAGACTCCTCTGGGCACAGCCACACCTCCTCACCTTCCGAATTCATCCAAACGTAACCTACCTATTCCCCACGCCCTGCCGCCCTGATCCGCTGAGCCAGAGGAAGTCTCTCCCATTTAAGGGAAGTTCCTTCTCCCTCTTCTGGCCTCCCAGAGCCCCATCCCCCACTCTGCCCCTCTCTGCCCCTCTCCTGGCACTTCTGCTTGCCTGTCAGGCTCGGAGCTTCCTGGGTGCGTCTCCTCAGGCCTCTCCGAGGTACAAGGGACACAGGTCTCTTCTGGCAATTGAGCTCTCAGGAGAAATCCCAGCGCTGCGATGTGCGTCATCCTGCGCGTCGGAGGCAAGGGCCTCTGTCCTGGTTGCCGTGGACTCGCCATGGAACCGCCGGCCTCTCCTTCCTTCCATCCCACTCCAGAAAGGAGAGGCCAGGAAGTGTTCCTCAGCGCCTGCGGTCTCTGCAGAGGAATCACACTGTCCCCTTCACTCAATCCCAACCCCTTGTCACCACGCACACCCGGGGGAGCTTGGTCTTTGCAGGCCTCTGACACGCTGGTGGCGCTGGTTGGGAGGTGGTGGGCTGGAGGGATGTGGTCTGAACACTGAGCAGCACAGCCGTGGGCCTGGGACCTCTGGCCAAGGTCAGGGAGGCCCCTGGTCTAGGAGAGGCCCCGATGACTTGGCAACAAGACATCTCAACACCAACGAAGCCGTCCTCAAGACCAGGGGACAATTTGCCTAAAGTTTCTATCCTGGGGAAGCAGCTCCCCATGCCTTGTCTAGACGTGGCATAATCTCAAAGAGGAAGAAGTTCGCCTCCAAAGACATGTCTGAAGTTGATTTCCCACCGGCCTCCTAGGTGAGGGCGGAACGTAGATGAACACGATGAGGTTGGAAGAAAGAAATGTGGGGCGTGCTGCCTCCACAAGCCGTGGAGCAGATTGGTAGCTGCAACTTAGAAGTAAAAAAAAACTTAATGAATATCTAATCTTCAAAAAATTCTTCTCTAGGCTCTTGTGCAAATGCTCACATCGCTGAGAGATATGGCTCTCTAAAAATGTTGCTACTTAATATTAAGTATGGCAAGGCCTTTCAAATGCCAAAAAATATTCATGTGCCCATATCCGAGGTCTTCTAGGGCCTGAGGGCAGGTCAAATATCGCTCTTTCTCGCCACACACTTTATTTCTCTGCAGAGTCACCCGTTCACTCTGGATAGAACCTGTGAATGAGGGACCTTTGCAGCCTGTGTCACAGCAGGGCATCAGTAAGTATCGGTCACACCAGCGTGGGACGCCGAAGCATACTAGACTCCTCCAGTTTCTGAACCGCATTCGGGGACCTGAGGCAAAGTCCCCTTTTGAAGAGAAAAAGTCACACCAGTAATACAGTCCTCTTAACTTTTGCTTTTATTCTCCTTGTAAAGGGGGTTTGCAAAGGAGTCTATTCTGGGCCGAGTTACTGTTAATTGATTCATCAGAGAACGATCAGGTGTCTGATAAACATGGAGATTAAAGAAAACAGAACCTCTGCAGAGTGGACACCCTGTGCCTAAGGTAGGGTATTCTTTAGATGAAAAAGAAACCTCTGAAGGGGCCTCTGGCTGGTAGGTGACAGGGCAGGTCCATAAGGACGGGGGCACCAGGCAGAGCCCCCAACAAGTCCTGGCCAAGGAGACAGTCTCTTATTCATTATCACTGCCCTTCTGTTCCCTTTGGAATGAAGGAGGCCAGCCGTGGCCAACTGCATAGAAGTGCACATCTCGGTACACGCCGCCTTCTGCTTCCTGTCCTTTTCCTGAGTCAGGTATATTCTTGGCAACTGCAGCTCCGGCTCAGTCATGGAAAGATAACGTCCTAAGTAATCCGGACAGCAAATAACGCAGTCGCAGATTAGGAGCAGATTCTTCTCTCTGGCTCGCTGATCTGTTCTTTTTTATAAACCTGTGCCAACTTTGTTTTTCTTGTTCACCTTGTCCCTGATTAAACTGGGATGGGCTTTCTGTCATGTGAGGCTTCCCTGTCACTCTTCTATCCCCAAAGGCATACCATAACTGCCTTCTCTTACCTTGCCAAGTGCCATCTGTCCTCAGGCCTCTGCACTTGCTGTTCCCTCTGCCCTGAACTCTAATCCCGGATCTGCCCCTGGATATGGCCGTCCGCTCATCCCGCCTCTTCCCACAGGCTGTCTTGGATGTCTGCAGGATGCCCGGTAGTCAGTCTTGACAGCGTTCTGCTTGTGCACATGTTTTGCATTCTTTGCAGCAATTACCACTTTCCGATATCTCTGATTTATTTGTAGGTTTGTTCCTTGCCTTCCTTGTTAGAAGGCAAAGTCCACAAGAGCAATCTCCTGGTCTAACTCGTTCCTACAACTGAATCTGCAGCCAGGAGCTCAGGGCCCAGCTCGTAGGAGAAGCTGAGTAGTTACATGTTTATCAGAGACTGGGTGCAAGGATCCCAACTGCCATTTATTCATGGTTATCCCATATTAGACCATATGATAGAAGCTTTTGTACAGTGTCTGTCATCCTTACAAAAATTCAGCATGGGCCGGGCGCGGTGGCTCACGCCGGTAATCCTATCACTCTGGGAGGCCGAGGCGGGAGGATTGTTTGAGCTCAGGAGTTCGAGACCAGCCTGAGCAAGAGCGAGACCCCGTTTCTACTAAAAATAGAAAGAAACTAATTGGCCAACTAAAAATATATAGAAAAAATTAGCCGGGCATGGTGGTGCATGCCTGTAGTCCCAGCTACTCGGGAGTCTGAGGCAGGAGGATCGCTTGAGCGCAGGAGTTTGAGGTTGCTGTGAGCTAGGCTGACTCCATGGCACTCTGGCCTGGACAACAGAGTGAGACTCTGTCTCAAAAAAAAAAAAAAAAAAAAATTCAGCATGGTGTCATTTATACCCACTTCACAAAAGAGGGAAAGAAAAGTCAGAGAGACGAGCAGTGTAACTCGCCCAAAGACGTGTCAGGACTCTATGCTGCCTCCAGGATCCAAACCCACATCCGCAAGAGCCCAGATCCCACGACCATTCACTGTCCAGCACTGCCTGCCCCGCACAAACGGTTACTCTACCAATTAACAGTGTCCTGTGAATCCCTGCAAGGAAAACCCCAAAAAGGCAACAAAGAACTAAACAAAAATTATCTCATGTATTCATAATGTAGTGAATTCATAAAGTGGAATTAAATTAGTGAGGTAATTCTGATGAAGAAAGAAACGAAAGAGAAAACAAACAAACAAAAACCCCCAACTTTCATTAGAGGTTACATCTTAATTAGTTTTCTCCAGAACTTGAAACACCTTTCCTGAAAAAGGAATGAATGTCTATGGGTGAGGAAGGTCTGCCTCCCAGAGGATAATTGCGGTATTGCACCCAGCTCAGCTGTGGAATCACAGAGGACGGACAGACACGGAGGTTAGGAAGCTCTCTGCACCTTGAACAATAAGGAGAAGTGGAGGAAGATGATAAAGAAGAGGAAGACGATGAAGAGGAGCAAGAGCAGAAGAAGGTAAGGAGGAACAGACGGAGACCACAACAATAATAACAACAGTGATAACAGCACAGGCTCACACTGTTGGATTTGCTTTAGCGTTTGAAAAACACTTTATTTTACCTAAAGCCACGTGTCATTACTGCAGTCCCCAAATTGTCATGGATCCAAAAATCTCTGCCTTCTTGGTTTCTACACACTGGCTGGCTGGGTTCCCCTGGGTGCGCACGATTGTTTCCTGGTGCCGGGCCAGGCCGACTCTGACTCATTCCCTCGTTCCTGGGAGGGATCGGGGTGCCTGCCTGGGAAATAAATAGAGCAGCTCTGGGAGCCCAGCTCCACAGTGACTTCCTCGCTCCCTGCCACACACGACTGCACAGCCGACAACAGCGGCCCCACCATGAAGCTCCTGATGGTCCTCCTGCTGGCGGCCCTCCCCCTCTACTGCTCCGCAGGTGAGCCCCGTGCAGGGACAGCTTGTGGGCTGGGGGCGTTGCCTATTCCCTCTGGAAGAACTCTGGGCCCCCAAGCCCCAGCCCCAAGACAAAGGGTCTACGTGCAATAGACCTTAGCATGACGATCAATTGCAGACAGCCAAACAGATAAGTGCCCTCATGGACTTTGCCCCGCACAGGAGCTGCAAGTAGAGTCTCATTGCATTCAGGGTGTCCCGCCAGGGTCACAGGGACCCTGAAAACCAACATGAGTCTCAGGATCAAATATTGGAATTAGCTGTTCAGTGGGGAAGGGAAAGGTATAACTGAAGGCCCCATGACATCTGCATCCAGAAACCATGAAACAGTCATGAGTCTCCTGAAACGGGGGAGGGAAAGAGAAACCTCCTAGAGAGAAGGCTCAGGCTGCAGCGTGTGACCCAGCGTCTCTCTCCCTGTGGGTCTCACTCTGCATTTGCAGGGTTGATCTGAGCCCTTCTGGGATGCCCTCAGCTCCCAGTTCCTTCCTGCTCCAAGCAGACTGGGGAGGCGAACACATGCCTTCTGGGGTCTCCCTCAAGCAATGAAGACAGGGGCAGGAAAAAGCCCTGGGAGCCGGAACCTGGGCAGCACTTGCGCAGCACGTAGGACGTGCGTCTTGTGCGACTGACTAAGCCCATTTACACACCCGCCTCTTTTCTTCCCAGAGTGGGTGCAGATGGGGAAGCAGGTGATACGCTCACAGTCAACTGCATAGAAATCGCACAGCCGAGAGTCCAACCAGCTCACGGGAACCCATGGCCTGAGCTCTTTCCTCTCCAGCGCAGGGGTGGCCACAGCAGATCACTTCACCAACAAGAAGTTCTGTTTTATGTTCTTTGTTATTGCAGACAGTATTGAGAGTCAAGTCAAGCAAGTAGACAATATTCTAGACCCAATACTTCCACGATGCGTGGAAATCCTACCTGATGCTCTGAACGATCATAGGGAATCATTGCATGACTTTAAACCAAGCAAGACCAGATAATGTTTAATATGTTGCACCAAGTCAGAGCATCTCCACTCCCAAGTGTCCTCATTAACCAAGGAGACATAGGGTTCGGCTTCTCTGGGCTTGGGAGGTAGTAGAAGAATACACGGGACTTAAAGGGAACCCCAGAGCCTACGTTTACTCTCCTGGAGTTGAGAACTCTAGACGACGCACCGTAATCTTTCTGAATTTCAGTCTCTGCTGGGATGTACGCAGAGGACTGATACAGGTGGGTTCTAAAACGGGTGCACACTTGTGATGACGAGCCCATGTTGTTATGCTCTGTTCTCAGGTTCTGGCTGCCAACGACTCGAGGACGTAGTTGTAAAGGTACTCAATCCAGACGTTTCCGTGTCTGCCTTCAAAGATGACCTGAGAGAGTTTATCGACAGTGAAAAGAGCGCAGAGGCCGTTGGGGAATTTAAACAGTGTTTTCTCAACCAGTCAGATGAAACTCTGAAAAATGTTGGAGAGCTGATGGTAACTTTGGTCTTTTCTCATGTGCCTTTAAACCGGCAGGAACAAGTAGGCTCTAAACTTGACACCAGGGGTACCAAGCGACTGATGAACAAGCTTTTTTTTTTAATATATCACTTAATTTAAATGTGTCTCTAGGCTGCTTCGCCACTTCACTTCGAGAATCTTCAGTGAATGATAAATGGAAAAGGCAAAAGAGAGAAAAGAAACCTCTAGAAATGGCTGAGCTACCCCTCAGCTCCGCACGACATATACAAATGGACACTCACATAGACACACGTACACACACAGACATGCACACACACATGAACACACACAGGGACAGACACAAACACATTTTCTATCAAGAGAAAAAAATCTAATTCTCAAGGAGCCACTCACTTGTAGGAGAAACCAACAAAGAAACTTAACCTAACCCTTTATAAAAAATTAGAAAAATGGTCTTAAAATTTTTTATAGAGTCCAGAAAATACCATTTGTGCATATTATACATATTCCAATATAAAGAATTTAAAACGAATGTCTAAGCAACCAAGATTTGTTAGCATACTTGATTGGAAATCGTGCACCATTTAATTAAGTAACTTGTGAAATGGAAAGTGGAGCTTACGGGTATGAAACCAGCATAGATGAAGGAATTATTTGAAAGAAATGTCAATTGTTATAACAAGGAGTATTTCTGTCTAGTTATGTATACATGTTGTTTAGGGTGGGGGTTTTTTAGCATTTATTTAATATCCCAATATTCCATTTGAAACAATCCATAGGAGAAAATTTAGAAATATACCTAAAATGTTGAGGATAAAAGGAAACATCATCTGCAATTTAGGATTATGGGAGCATTTTTTCTTTTAAACCAAAATTATGTCAATTGTTTTTAGTGTAGAGCTCCAAGAATTTGTAGTTCACAAAGGTAATGGTGGAAAACCTCAGTCTGTTAAAATATTTCTAACTTTTAAGACCATGCAAGAACTCAAAACCATCACACTATATGTGAGCTGAGATTTTAACAATTCTGTGTTGAAAAGGTGGCATCAGAAACAGTTCACATTGGCAGGTCTTCAGCAAATAGTATAGGCAGCATATTTATTGGATAAATTATTTCAGAGAACAGAGATCTTGGAGGAAAATATTATTAAAGCAGTCCCCGATAGGGGAAATATCCAGAAATATCAGCACCTCTTAGGTTATTAATAAGATACTTCTTTTATTTATTTATTTCTTATTTCAGCATATTATGGGGGTACAAATATTAAGGTTACGTATATTGCCCATGCCCCCCTCCCCCCTCGAGTCAGAGCTTCAAGCATGACCATCCCCCATACGTTGCACATCTCACTCATTATGTTTGTATATACCCATCCCCTCCTCCCCCCTCCCACCCACCCGACATCCGATAAATGTTATTCCTATGTGTCCACTTAGGTGTTTATCCGTTAATACCAATTTGCTGGTGAGTACATGTGGTGCTTGTTTTTCCATTCTTGAGATACTTCACTTAGTAGAATGGGTTCCAGCTGTATCCAGGAATATACAAGAGGCGCTATATCACCATTGTGTCTTGTAGCTGAATAGTACTCCATGGTATACATATACCACATTTTATTAATATGTGTATTGATGGGCACCTGGGTTGTTTCCACAACTTTGCAATTGTGAACTGTG
>VBSM01003155.1:2164725-2209251 GCA_008086735.1 Cheirogaleus medius
TCCTCCTGCCTTGGCTTCCCAAAGTGCTAGGATTACAGGTGTGAGCCACCATGCCCAGCCCAGAAAATGTTTTTCACACACTTGAGAAGAATGTATATTCTTCTCTGTTGGGTGAATATTCTATAGATGTCTGTTAGGTCCAGTTGTCTATAAACCAACTGTCAACTATCTATTTCCTTGATCTTCTGCCTAGTTGTTCTATCCATTATTGTAAGTAGGGTAGTGAAGTTTCTGTTGTTGTTGAATTGTCTATTTCTCCCTTAAGTTCTGTCAGCTTTGCTTCACATATTTTATTAGGAGCATATATGTTCTGCTATTAGGTGCAAATATGTTTATAGTTGCTATATATGTGTGATGGATTGAGCATTTTATCATTATAGAATATACCTCTTTATTTCTGAGAACATTATCTTAAAGTCTCTTTTGTGTTTAGTATAGACATTCCAGCTTTCTTGGGGTTGCTATTTGATTAATATATCTTTTTCATACTTTTATTTTCAATATATGTGTATTTATATTGAATATGAAGTTTGTCTCCTATAGACAGCATATATTTGGATGTTTTTATCCAGGCTAAGTATTTCTGCCTTTCTATTGGATTAATACATTCATCTTTAACATCAATATAGTTGGATTTATGCCTGCCATTTTACTTCTTGTTTCCCATGTGCCTCATATATTTTTGTTCCTCCATTCCTCTTGTACTGCTTTCTTTTACATTAAGTGAATATTTTCTAATGCAATATTAAATGTCTTTAAAAATTTATTCATTATATTGTTGGTTGTTGTTCTATGACTTACCAAGATACATTTTAATATCAAAATCAGATTTAGATTTATACTAACTTAATTCAAGTGGAATGTGGAAGCCTTACTCCTATACAGCTTTAGTCCCTTTCCTCCTTTCTGTGGCCTTATTGTTATGGACATTATACATATAAGTGCTAAAAATATAATAATATTTTCTTGTAATTATTACTGTACATGATTTTATATCTCTTAAGGAAATTGAGAGAAGAAAAGAGAGCAAGTATTTATAGTTTTTGATATAGTAACCTTCTTATTACCTTTTCTGGTATCTTTTTTTTCTTATGGATTTGAGTTGCCCTCGGGAGTCATTTCTTTAGCCTAATACAGCCTTGCTCCCACCCACTTCCTTTATGCTGTTATTGGCAAATATGTTACATTTCTATATGTTACAGGCTTGACAATACATCATATACATTTTGTTTTTACAATTGCTTTTTAAATCAGTTAAAAGAAGAAAAGAGAAGAAATATACACTTACACTGTCTTTTACAATTGCATAATTACCTTTTCTAGTGCTTCGTCTTCTTTTTCTGTTTTTTAACTTGCTTTCAGCCTAAAGAATTTCCTTTCATATTTTTTGTAAAATGGGTTTGCCAGCAGCAAATTCTCTTAGTTTTTGTTTATCTTGGAATGTCTTTACTTTTTCTTCATTTTTAAGTGCTAGCTTTCCTGGATATAGGATTCTTGGATGACAGTGTTTTTTTCTTTTGAGCACTTTGAATATGTTGTCCCATCGCCTTCTGCCTCCACTGTTTCTGATGAGAAGTCAGCTGTTACTCTTATTGTAAATGATGAATCATTTTTCTTTTCTGTTTTTGAGACTTTTCTCCTTGTCTTTGGCTTTTGGCATTTTTCCTATAATGTTCCTGTTTGTATGTCTCTTTGTGTTTATATATTGACAGCAGGGACCTTGGCTTTTTGTCCTTTTCCTTGTTGACCCTGCATGAGCACAGTTTAGGTGCTCAATTAATAGTGAATTAAATAGAATCAAAATATTGGGGGGACTCATTAATTCTGTTGGGTATAGCACTGTAACAGTCCATGGACTGTCAGGAATCAGGCCACACAGCAGAGGTGAGCAGTGGGTGAGCGAGTAGAGCTTCATCTGTGTTTACAGCTGCTCCCCATTGCTCACATCGCCACCTGAGCTCCACCTCCTATCAGATCAGCAGCGGCATGAGATTCTCATAGGAGAACAAACCGTACCATAAACTGCACATGCAAGGGATCTAGGCTGTGTACTCCTTATGAGAATCTAATGCCTGGTGATCTGAGGTGGAGCTGAGGTGGTGATGCTAGCTCTGGGGAGCAGCTGCAAATACAAATTATCATTAGCAGAAAGGTTTGACTGCACAATAAATGTAATGTGTTTGAATCATCCTAAAACCATCCCCCCCACCACCACCACCAGTCCATGGAAAAATTGTCTTCCATGAAACCAATCCCTGGTGCCAAAAAGATTGGGGACTGCAGCTCTAAGTTGCAATGCTTCATCTATCTCACTAACTACTCATTGTTTCCAGAGACTCAGTAAAGACCAGGGTTCTGATCCCTGCTTCTCCATTTCAGGGAAGGGAGACAAAAGTGAAATGGAGTAAGAGATTCCAAAGGTAATCTGCTCTCTGTGTATGGGTTCAAGGAACCCAGGCATTGGGGGGAAGGAACTGGGCCCGAGCACCTGCACACAGAGCCAACCTTCTACTCTGCCCTCCAGGGAGGCAGTGGTCATTGATGTTGGCTGTATGATCAGAGAAACCCAACATTTCTTTCAATGCCCTTAGGGTTGGACCAGGGGCAGGCGAGTGTAATTATGAAAAGATTCTACCTTTTGCCTCCAAGTGGCCAGAAGGAGAGTGAGCAACTTGGCTCTGGAAACTTTGTGTTTTCTTCTGCCTGCCCTCCCAGGGCATGCTATGACCTACCTACAACTAGTTTAAGTAAGAGCTCTGTCAGGTGAGATCTGGGTAGGTTGGGCTGCCAGGAATATAAGCAACAGGCACCAGCAAGGCAAAATCCCTGCTTTGGCCTTTGAACACTATCGTAACCACCTTGCTCAGCCATGAAGGTGACCCTGGCTTTCCTGTTGCTCTCAGTGGAACTCTTCTCTTCTGGTGAGTGTCGTCTGTGGTCAAACATTCCCTAGAGCCAGGGTAAGTGCCACCTGCAGGACAGATGTGCAGTCTTTTACTTCTAAGGAAATGGTCTTAGGTCAGTTGTTGGCTTGGAGGAAATAAATCTAAGCTTTTCATTACTCAATCAATTAATCCATTTTAGAGAATTTCTCATAACCAATTTTATAGCAAGTGAATTTTTGAGACAGCATGACTAAACTTGTCTTAATACTCATAACAAGAAAAATAATATCTAACATTTATTTAAGAAGATGGAAATATATTAAATTGATGGGGTTAAAAGCATGATATTCTGCCTCAAACCTGTTGCAAATTCGGCCAGGTTAATAGTGTCTATTCAGTTTCATTCTGTAAAAGGAAGATGATAATACACACCTCACTGGGATTATTGCACTGAGGTACACGAAGTGTCCAGCACAATGCCTGAAACATAAATGGTAGTGGGTATATTATTAATCATGATAAGGGTGTTAGCTTTCTATTGCTACTGTGACAAATTACCCCAAACTTAGTGCCTTAAAACAACACACATTTATTATTTACAATTCTGCAGAAGTTTGACATGAACTTATTGGACTAAAATCAAGATGAGAACAGGGTCCCTGCCTTCCTGCAGGCTCTGGGGAAGAATCTGTTCCTTGACTTTTTCAGCTTCTAGAGATCAACTCCTTTCTCATGGCCCCTCCGCCGTCTTCAAAGCAAGATGCATCATCGGCTGAGTCCTTCTCACGCTGCCGTCTCTCTGGCTCTCTCTTTTTACTCCCTCTCCACCTCTAAAGCCCCTGTGATTATGCTGGGCCAACCAAGATCACCCACAGTAACCTGTTTAGATTCATGTCAGTGAGCTAGCTGGCCTTTATAACTGCAATTTCCCCTTGCCATGTAACATAACATATTAATAGGTTCTGGGGTTAAGGATATGGGCATGTTGGGGTGGGTGATTATTCTACCTACCATAATAAGTACCATAAAAGAATTGTTTTATAAAGATTTGTAAATGTATAAGGCTTTTCCCCATTGATTATCTAGGCATGATGTACCTATAAGGAAGTTATGATCGCATCCATGTAACACATGAGGAATTTGGGTGATGAGAGTTAAAGGTCATAGAGCAGATTTATGGAAAAGTCTGTGATGTGATCCAGGCTTCTGACCCTTGGGCAGGGACATCTCTGCCACACAGTGAGACTCCCACAGGCCCAGCCAGCAGCGGCCATCAGAGAGGTGCTGTAACCTCAGCGATAACACATGCATTCTCAGAGGGCTCACCACAGGGAGCTACATAATTCAAGATTTCTCTGTTTAAAATTTTTGGAAATAAAGACAAGCATAGAGAAGAAGGCATTCCTCAAATCAAAAATACAGGTTGGGGTATAAAATTCTCATGTTTCTTTTTTTTTGTTTTACATCCAAATATGTGCCCTATGTCCAGCCACACATAAATATAAATTTCTCAGTGCTAAAGTGGGGTCATGCTGTGTTCATGCTGATTTGTTGCCTGATTTTTTTCATGTGAAAGGGAAGCATGAACATCTGTCTGTGTCCTAGATATTATTCTACAACAGAAATAATATTGAAGTTTCTAATTCTTTCCTCCAGCGCTTGCTTGCAAAGAGATGAATGAGTATTTCAAAGATTTCTTTGACAGCTGCATTTCCAACTTCTTGAAAGTGCCCAGTCCTTTGGAAATCCCTTCGCCGCTCCAGCACATCCCGGAGAGTCTCAAAGAGGAGGGGGACGCCCTGCCAGCCAAGCAGATAAAGGGACTGGTCTCCCTGGTGGTGAGTCCCTTTGTGCCCTTCTCAAGGGATATCTTCGATTGGCTCAGCTGGGGGTGACACTTGGATGTGGGGACTGTGACTTCCCTGCACACAGATGATACACAGCCAGGGCTCCAGGCACTTGAATGGGACACCAATTTTTTCACGTGATGACATAGATCCCAACCATAATGCCACTGGAGCTCGAAGGCCCTTGGATGCACAGGATCACTTAGCGAAGAGGGACAAACACCCTTGCTTGGCTCCTCCTCCTCCCTGGATCCTTCCCTGCCACACTCACCTACCACATCCACGTCCACGGCTTCCTCCCCCGGAAGTCTGCCTTCCACTCCCCTCCCACACCACTACTCCATGATCGAGGAGAGCTGCAGCTCTCTTGCTTCTACTGCGCCACGTTTCCAGGACACATCTGTGCTTGTCACACCATAAAGGACATCTGCTGTCCGGAAGGGCTTGTGGGAGGGCTGGTTCAGAGCAACGCCTGAGGTCAGGGAGACACAGATTCAAATTCGGCCTCTTCCTTCCTCGGGCCTTGAGAATGTCCCTATAGCTCTGAGCCTCTGTCCCCAGTGCAGTAAAGCAGGCAGGAAAATCAGTGTTTATCCGTTTATCACACACAAGAGGCGCTCTGTAGACAATGCTGTCCCCATTAAAGGGCCAGAAGAGGCCAGCCGCAAATGCCTGAGGCTCGGAAGACGCCTATTCAGCCCCCGGACTCCCATCCCACCGGGAGCCCCTGGGCTGGGCCCGAATGAATGTGCATGTCCCCTCACGGCCAGAAGCCCTGTCCCTACCTGGACCCTGCTTGTCAGCTCTTAAGCCGAAAGCCCCCCTTTGCTTGACTCTTTTCAATAAACACACTGCTTTGTCATCATGGTAAGCCTATTTCTGTGTGGCGGGAGAGGGCTGGGGCTGAGGATTGAGAAGGCTGCCCTTCTCTTTGGTTGAGACAATGAAGAAAAAAATGGGCACACCGTGGGAACAAGGGTGAGCTGGACCCTTCACAACACAATTATCCACGCAGGGAATGCGACAGTTCTTCTGGGTCGAGCAGGCCATTCCAGGGAGCAATCTGGTCTTTCCCAGCCCATCACGGGGAAATTGTACATGTTCCTGAAGGGTTTTCTGGTGAAACCATCATCAGGCAATGCTGCCCTGAGCTTATATATCCTACACAGGGTCATATTTTATTTTCTCTCTCATAAAAAGCCTTGATACCAACCTCAGTGAGTTTTCAGTTTAATAGAAACACAGATATGCAAACACTTAGGTAACTGTATATGAGGAGCATGTCAGCAACCTCCTTTTTAGCTGTGTCATCCTGTTTGAACCACTGCTCAAGTGGCCGCAGCAACACCCAGCCACGATCTGCTGGCCCCAGCACCACATGGCTTTGGAAAGGCGAGGTACATCTGTCTGACGACATCCTAGAGGTAAACATGACAGGCTGCTTACCGAGAGCCTCAGAGCACAGTTTGGAGAGCCTCCCCTACAGGACACCCCTGCAGGCCCTCTATGGGACAGATTCCACACCTGGTCTCTCTAGGCAAGAGCCAGGCCTGGAATCAAGCTCCAAGTGACTGTCATAGCAGCTGAGGCTAGTCTGAGGAGTAAGTAGCATGTGGTTGAAGTTGGGAATTCTTTACTTGTGATGGGGTTATGTTACAATAAACCCACTGTGAGTTAAAAATATCATAAGTTGAAAATTCATCTGATTCACCTAACCTAGTGAACATCACAGCGTAGCCTCGCCTACCTTAAAAGTGCTCAGAACACTGACAGCCTACAGTTTCGCAAAATCATCTAACACAAAGCCTATTTTATAATAAAGTATTGAATACTGTACACAGACAGGCGTTTTGTAGATATGATGGGTTATGGGTTACAAAGACACAATGTCCAGAAAACACCGGCATTGCAGTCCACTGCAGAGTGGTGGCTGTTTCCCCCGCGGTCGTGTGGGTGACTAGGGCTGCGGCTCGCTGCCACTGCCCAGCATCTTGAGCATCTTCCCGCTAGCCTGGGAAAAGATCAAAATTCAGAATTTGAAGTATGATTTCTACTTAATAATGCATGTCACTTTCACACCATCGCACTATCGTAAAGTCAAAAATCCTAAATCAGGCCGGGCACAGTGGCTCACGCCTGTAATCCTAGCACTCTGGGAGGCTAAGGCAGGCAGATTGTTTGAGCTCAGGATTTCAAGACCAGCCTGAGCAAGAACGAAACCCCATCTCTACTAAAAAAATAGAAAGAAATTAGCTGGACAACTAAAATATATATATATGTAAAAAAATTATCCGGGCACGGTGGCGCATGCCTGTAGTCCCAGTTACTTAGGAGGCTGAGGCAGGAGGATCGCTTGAGCCCAGGAGTTTGAGGTTGCTGTGAGCTAGGCTGATGCCACGGCACTCTAGCCTGGGCAACAGAGCGAGACTCCGTCTCAAAAAAAAAAAAATCCTAAGTCAAACCATCCTAAGTTGGGGAGCATCTACATTTTGTTAAGTATTACATATTTGCTATAAATGTTACAAGTTGCATACATGTAGGTATATATTTATTTACTTATTTATCTTTGCTGATGAGAGACATGGACTAGACAATCTTAGAAAGCAAGTGGTTTGGGTCTCAGACCAGGGGTGCCGGAAATTCTGTAGCTGCTTCTGCAGGCTGTCGAGGCCTCCAGAGACATCTAAGGAAGCCCAGAAATGAAAGTCATGCTCCGAGTACCCCAAAGACAGACCAGCCACCTAACCAATGCAGTCTCTGCAGTCCTGCGGATGCCACACTCCTCTTCCCTTTCCAGAGCCTGCTCTGCCCTCCTCCCTCTTTCTCAAAGCTGGTGGGCATTTCCCATCAGAAGCTACCGCAGCAGCAGAGGCTGTTGTGTTACCTGCCCCACCTGGAACACACCTGTGGTGGCAGATGCAGCTTCACTGTGACTATGCCAGCAGTTCCTTGACCTGGAGTTCAAAGCTCTCCATTTCTGGCCCCTCGCTGCTGACTCGGCCTTACTGCTGTCACTCTACCCTGTCAACTCTGTCCTAGCCAGATTCATCCACCTCGTTAGCCCCACAATGCACCAAGTTCCTATCCAATGCCAGGCCTTTGAGCAAGCTGTCCCCTGGTCTGGCACACTCCCCACTCTCCATGTATGCAAATACTCATCTTTCAGGCCAGCTCTGTGCCCGCTCAGTGAGGTTCCCCGTGTCTCCAATGGGAACATGTGGCCCATGAGAACCCTGCGGAGTCAGAGCAGAAAACAACTGCACTTGCCAATTCGGCCCAACCTCATACATGTGGGTACATGCACTGCAAGATAGGAAGAGAGCCTTCGCCAGAACTCAACCCACTGACACCTGAATCTCAGACTTTCTCAAACTACACTGAAAATGTCTTGCAGAAATGTCATATTTCTTTTGTGTCCTCCACAATGTGTACAGACCCCAGGTTTGGGCAGACTATTAATATTTGACAAATATGTGATGGCAGAAATGGACATAGGGGTGGGTGATGAAAAACCAGGGATTCTGGCTTAGCAACTGGGAACTCAGCAATGCCACTGACGGGGTGGGGAATCCTAGAGACAGAGAGGTTTTGGAGGAAGTGTAATAAGTTCAGCTTAGGATGTGCTGAGCTTGAGATGCCTAAAGGACATCAAGTCGCCAGAGTGATCATTTAAGTTGTTAGTTAGAACTTCCCAGTGGCTTCCCAGTGCCCTCAGAATAGAAGCCACACTTCTGGGGTGTGGCCTTTGCCAACCGTCACGACCTCATCTCAGATTTCTCTTCTCACTTACTATCCTTCAACCACAGCCACCCTGTCTCCCTTTCTTGAGTGCACCAAGCCTGCTCCTCCTCGCCTGGACAGACCTACCCCCCAATTTTGCAGAATTGACTCTTTCTTATTATGCACATTTAAACTTAAATGTTCTCTCTTCAGAAAGACCTTTCTTAACCTCAAAATTTATTCATATCCTATCACCCTGTTTTGTTTTCTTCAGGTGCCTTTTTGCCCTTGGAAATTATCTTGTACGCTCATTTGTTCATGTCTGTCTCTCCACCCTAACTTCACCCACAAGGTAAAGGCTCCACATGGGTGGGGACCAACCCTGTCTTGCCCAGTGCTGTATCGTCAGTACTGAAAACATAGCCTGGCATGTAACGGAAGCTCAATACCCACTGAATGAATGGATAAGATATCAAAAGCCAGTAACGTATATGGATTTACAAATAAGATAATAGGTCTGAGCTACAGGTAACTAATTGGGAGTTGTCAGTGTACAGATCACCACTGAAGCATGGAAGTAGACGAAACAGTCTAGGGAGAAAGTTTAGAGTAAAAAGGAAGAAAGATCCCATCTAGGAAAGAGTCCTGAAAAACCACATAGGTCAGGTGGGCTCGTGATGGAAACCAAGAAGGAAGATCCAAAGGGAGGGGGGTAGGAAGAGAACTAGGAGATCGAAGAAGGTAAGGAGGAGGGGGTTTGGAAGACAGAGAAGTAGAGACACGCAAATGTGACTAAGAGACCAAGCAAAATAGGGATTTAAAAGTATCTTTTAAATGGAGTGTTTGAGCAGACACTGTTGACCTCGGAGAGAAGAGTTCAGGTGACAAGTGTGCCAGTGGCTGGAATGGAGTGCGTTGACGGGTGAGTAGCTGGGGGCACAGGGAAAGAAGAGGACAGAGAGAAGATAACACATCCAGCAAACTCTCTAGACCTTGTCGAGGCATTGCCTCAAGGGATTAAACCATCAGAAATTTGCAGTCCCCAAACAATGATGGACATAGGAAAAATGTAAAATCCTGAATTTTGGCACAAAAACCTCAGTTGCCCAAGTGTAAAACAGGCCCATGTTAAACTGCACTTGACTGTGCTGCTATGGAGAGTGTCTGGTCCCCTGAGGCTAATACAACTCTAACATTTGTATGGTTCTGGCCACGAGTCCATGGCCTGTGAGTTGAGGGAGTCAAGTCGTCAAGTTGACATTAAGCATTTGAGCAAAAGAGGTATCTAGGAAAACTCCTCTAGGGTACTCGAACATTTACCCAGAAGCTTGGCAGTGAACCCGGATACAGGAGGATGGAACCTGGATCTTGGCGTTGACACTCTAGCTCCTGCTGCACCCCCACCCACCCTTTCCCAAAGGCATCGCAACCTCCTCCGGTCACTGTGCATTGATAGGAAGGAGCTGGGTTGCCGTCAGACAAAGAAGATGGGCTCTGTTAACAGGAATGCTGATTGTGAAAAGCCACTCTGGCTCGGCAAGCGTGCCCTCCTCTGTCCCAAGGGCAGAAGGAGCAGCAGCAGAGAAGCAGCCCCGGATAACCAGGAAGAAAGAAGGCTTCAGCTGGCAGCGGGAAGGCTGCTCCAGGGTCAAGCGAACTAAAGGAACCCAGCCAGTCCTGTTTGTATAAAATAACAACAACATCCAACATTTTACTCTAGTCTACATGTCACAAAGTACCTTCACATACATTATTTCTTCCCGTCAATCAGTGGTAAGGAACACATTCTGGAGTGTCTCCTGGAAGAGAATGGTCTAGATTTACTTGAACAGAGAAAAGATAATAGTGTCAGTCCAGTGCAGAAGAAACAGGGTTGCCAGGATGGCCCTAAGCAGATATAAAACACAGGGACTCCAGTGTGGGTTCTTGACCTTAAGATGCATAGGAATGGAAAACTCGGGCTTCGTTTTATGGTTAACCTTTTTGTGATGCTTCATTTCAGGTTTCAACTTGACTTGATTAAGGGATACCCGAGTAGCTGGTAAAGCATTATGTCTGGGTGTGTCTGTGAGACTGTTTCCAGAAGAGACTGGCCTTTGACTCAGCGGACTGAGGAAGATCTGCCCTCACCCAATGCAGAGAAGGTGCCATCCCCTAGGCTGAGGGCCTAGATGAACGAAAAGACAAGAAAGGTGCATTAGCTCCCTCACTCTCTCTTCTGGAGCTGGGACACCTTCTTCTCCTGCCCTAGGGCATCGGGGCTTCAGGTTCTCTGGCCTTTGGACCATGGGACTTGCATCAGCTGCCTCTCGGTTTCTCAGGGCTGCAGCCTCAGACTGAGAATTACAGTATCAGCTTCCCTGGTTCTGAGGCCTTCGCACATGGACCGAGCCCCACCACGTGTTTCCCTGGTTCTGCAGCTTGCAGGTGGCGTAGCATGGGACTTCTCCACCTCCATAACCACGTGAGCCGATTCCCCTAATAAACCTCTCATAGATAGACAGAGAGATGATCTCCTATTGGTCCTGTCTCTCTGGAGAACCCTAGTACACTTCTCTACACAGCTCTACATTCATGGACATCTCAATGACAACCTAATCAAAATGTTTGCTAACTATCTGCCATCTCTAATTAGTTATGTCATTACCACTGCTAGATCAACATGCAAAGGAGAGAATCCTCTTCTCTTTAACCGTATTTCTGAAAAGGTCAATAAGCACAGAAGAAATAAAAAAGTGTCAATCATCTAACTCAAGGTCAGCAAACTTTCTCTAAAGGGCCAGGTAGTAAATATTTTAGGCTCCGTGGGCCAGATGGTCTCTGTTACAACCACTCAGCCCTGCCACTGTAGCATGAAAGCAGCCGTAGACAATGTGTAACAAAGGCGTGTCAACTACTGAGAAACAAAACCAACACTGCAGGACAGCAAACAAAAGAGAAAGTGTTTTAATCCGAATCGTAGGAATTGTAATTTGAGAAACACAAATCTAGCCAGCAGCTACATGGGGTTACCTCCAGGTGATGATGAGCAGGAGCTTATAAAGGTGCACACTGTAAGTTTACACAAGTGGGTGGATTAAGCACAGTCCACGGTTGATGACAGCTGACTGACAGCGTAGAATCTCTCTAGGTAGGAATCTGCTTTTCTTGGCAGAGCTATCTCCCCAGGAGATTTGAGATCAGGCCCAGTATAAACAATTTAATTAGAATGTAGCTGCTTTTTCAGGACGTTTACAATTTGGCTCAGTTCAACAGATCAAGTTCATCTGGGCGTGCACATAACTGAAGTCTGACACCTCCTGCCATCCTGGCTCCTTTGTAGAGACCTCTGACATAACTGTCCCCATTTCGATTTCTTTCCACATGAGCGTGCTTGTTTCCCAATAAGACTTTACTTACAGACACTGAAATTTTATTTTCACATAATTTCCATCTGTCACAAAATATTATTCTTTTAATTTTTTTAACCATTTAAAAATATAAAATCTATCCTTAGCTTTCAGACTTTACTAAAACAAACAAACAAAAAAAGGTATAGGGCCAGATTCGGCCCATGGGCCATGGTTTGCAGACCCCTGATCTAACTCACAAAATGGTGCCAGCCTTTGTGGCTTGATAGATTTACTAATTTTCACAAACCTTCAAGAATCAGATAATTTCTGCTGGATGCGGTAGCTCACGCCTGTAATCCTAGCACTCTAGGAGGCCAAGGCGGGAGGATGGCTCAAGGTCAGGAGTTCGAAACCAGCCTGAGCAAGAGCAAGACCCCGTCTCTACTAAAAATAGAAAGAAATTAATTGGCCAACTAAAAATATATAGAAAAAATTAGCCGGGCATGGTGGCGCATGCCTGTAGTCCCAGCTACTTGGGAGGCTGAGGCAGGAGGATCACTTGAGCCCAGGAGTTTGAGGTTGCTGTGAGCTAGGCTGACACCACGGCACTCTAGCCCGGGCAACACAGTGAGACTCTGTCTCAAAAAAAAAAAAAAAAAAAGAATCAGATAATTTCTATGTCATTTTAACTGTTTCAGAGCATAAGTCAAAACAATGATAGCTAACATTTATTGTGCACTGACAGTGTTAGGCAATGTGTTGAGTTCATTATACCCATTATTTGAATAGTCCATGTTCCAGATGAGTAAACTGAGTCTCAAAGAGTGTAATTTGCCAAAGGTCACAAAGATAGTAAATGAATCAAAGGATGGTGATTCACACCTGGGTCTTCTGCCTCCAGAGCCCACATTGCTGCTTTGAGGGTGTGAAGTAATCACATCTCTTCGGAATTCTGAATCAAGTGAAAAATATGCATGGGAGTAAAATAGCCTTTAAAAGATCATGTCCATAAAGCTAGACTCCAGGCCAATAAGAACTTTCTGAACAGCTGACCTACTGGCCTCCATCTCTCGCCTGCCCCCGCGAGCTTGGAGACAGGGGGCAGGAGCAGAACAGATGATGCTCAACCGGAAAATGAGAAAGAGAACCCTCTTGCCTACATTTGGGAGTGTTATAACAATTGCAGACGCTTACCCCTCGGGGAGGAAGAAGAAGAGAGGGGGAAAGACTGAACCTGCAGGGAGGCCAGCCCCTGGGAGGGTCAAGGAGCGACAGAGCTTCACGTGCCCAATAACCCACTGCCAGCTTTTGGAGCCGGCAAATCAGCCCTCCTTCGGAGAAGGGGAGGACCCCTCTCCCGGCGCTAGGTGGGGAGTGGGTTGTACCATCACCCTGCTCAGGGCAAGGTAGGTGCGGACAGGATCACTGCAAGTATATTTACAATTGCCAGGAACTGTAAACAATCCAAATAGCCACCGACAGCCATACATGCGCTGACATAGTATGGTGTCCAAGATATATCACCGAGTGAGAAGAGGAAGCTACGGGTTACGCGGGAAGTCAAGCGGGGCGCGACCCCGTTTGTATCAAAGAAGACTGGCCACAGGGAGTCTCCCACCAGCTGCCAGTTTCCAAGCGCAAAGCCTCCGCCCGCCGATCCCTGGGGAAACAGCGCCCTCTGGTGCCCACAGCTCTGTAACTGCGCCCCGTGCCCCAATTGCAGGTGCATGGGGGCTGAGGCGGGGGGGGGGGGCGGAAGGGGGGACACCTGCTTCATTTCCTCTACCCTGGTAAGGACAGAAAGAGATAATGGTGCTCTGAAAGAAGTCTCTTCTGCCCAGTCTACAAATTCCCAGCCAAAGGGCTGTTTCGTTTATCCCATCAGAAAAGAGCTGAGATTCAAATCCTGCTCTCACCGTACTGCTTCCGGGTCCTCGTTGTTAGCCGCAGCACAAGCATTACTGAGTTACAACTCGCTGGTCAGGGGGAGGAGAAGAAAGTTAGAAGAGCTATTGCATGAAATGCTTAGGCGGGCCTACTAAAAACAGGCCTGTGCCCTGTTATTGGAAAAACTCGTGGGCACTAGAACTCCCAAATAAGTTCAGGGATCTCAGAACTGAAAGGTCTGTGTCCCATTTCTTGTTTGAAAGCTCTGGAAAGCAGCAAGCCCAAGAGACTTTTGCACAGTGGAGCCTGGAGGGAGCCTCATAGATTCCCACTCTGCCCCAGCGGGGACAACCAGAAGCCTTTTCCTCACGCAGCTGGGAGTGGTGGGGACGGGAAGTTGCTAGCCAGTGGGCCTGGGAGGGCCTGAAGACAGGGTTAAGAGGATGAAACAGATGCCCCCTGGCTGGCGTGGGCAAAGATCAGGCAGAACTCAGACTGTTCACAGAGTGGTTGAGGGTTTAAATGAGATGATCGTTGTAAAGGCAGCCTGCCTGTGGTTCCTAATGGACCTTCAGAAAATGCTAGTTGCTTCCTTCTTTTCTTCCCTTCCTCCTTCCCTCCAACCTCCATGCTCCCTTCCTCTGTCCCTCTGACTCGCCTCCTTTGTTTCTGGCCCAGACTCTCCCTGCCCAGTCCCTCCTCCTCTGGTCCCACCTCCTCTTCCTGGCCCTGGCCATCCCCACCCCCACCCCAGGTCTTCTCCTGGAACACCCAGAGCTGCTGTGGTTAGAATCAACTCCTTGGGGCTCTAGTCAACCTCTGATTTTAAATAGCAGATATTAATCACACAAATGAGTCACCCCTCCCTTTCAAATACCACTAAAATTACAGTATCAATAAATGATATTAAAAAGTATATTAGGGCCGGGCGCAGTGGCTCATGCCTGTAATCCTACCACTCTGGGAGACAGAGGCTGGAGGATCCCTCAAGGTCAGGAGTTTGAAACCAGCCTGAGCAAGAGTGAGACCCCGTCTCTACTAAAAATAGAAAGAAATTAATTGGCCAACTAAAAATACATAGAAAAAATTAGCCAGGCATGGTGGCACATGCCTGTAGTCCAAGCTACTCGGGAGGCTAAGGCAGAAGGATTGCTTGAGCCCAGGAGTTTGAGGTTGCTGTGAGCTAGGCCGACGCCATGGTACTCTAGCCCAGGCAACAGAGTGAAACTCTTGTCTCAAAAAAAAAGAAAAGAAAGAAACCTAAAAAATATTAGCACTGGAATTGGTGGACTGGGTAAAGCAGATTGCCCTCCCCTAGGTGGGTGGGCAAAGGAAGGGGGAATCTGCTCTCTCTGCCCAGCCACTTGAGCTGAGACGTCAGTCTTCTCCCACCCTTAACTGGGCCTTACACCATCGGCCTCCAGTTCCTAGAACTGTACCACCAGCACTCCTAGGTCTCCAGCTCACAGACATCAGATCATGGGACTTCTCAGCCTCCATAGTCATGTGAGCCAATTCCTTACAACAAATCCTATTTATATAGATATGCACAGTCAGCCCTCCGTATCCATGGGTTCCCCATGCATGGATTCAACCAAACTGCAGATGGAGAATATTCTAAAAAAAAGAATTGCATCTGTACTGAACATGTAAAGACATTTTTCCTTGTCATTATTTCCTAAACAATACAGTGTAACAACTATTTGCATAAGATTTACATCACATTAACTATTATAAGTAACCTAGAGATGATTTAACGTATACAGGAAGATATCTGTAGGTTATATGGAAATACCATGCCATTTTAAATCAGGGATTTTGGTATCCGCTGGATGTCCTGGAACTTATTGCCGACAGACGCCAAGAGATGGCTGTACACACACACATATATATATAAAGAGAGAGATGTATAGATATGTAGATGTCTCAGAATAGGACAGACATACTCAATATACTGTCCAGGCTCTTTTCCTCCCTGGCTGCTTGAGGATTGACCGCCATCAGGAACGACAGTAACTATCCGGACCAGGAAGTTCATGACCAACCAACTACTTCAGAAGAAACAAATGGTCATCAATGTCCTTCACCCTGGGAAGGCAACAGTACCAAAGACAGAAATTAGGGAAAAACTAGCTGGAATGTAAAAGACCACACTTGACGTCATCTTTGTATTTGGATTCAGAACTACTTTGGTGATGGCAAGACAACTGACTTGGCATGATTTACAATTCCTTGAATTATGCAAAGAAAAATGAACCCAAAGATAGACTTGCAAGGCATGGTATGTACAAGAAGACGAAAAAGACCTCAAGAAAGCAGCGAAAGGAAAGCAAGAGCAGAATGAAGAAGGTCAGGGGAACCACAAAGGCCAACATTGGTGCTGGCAAAAGCCAAAGAAGTAAAGATTCTGCAGTGATGCTACCTGAGGCCTTTGTGTGGATTTTTCGCAAGAGGATCAATAAATTTATAAACCTTAAAAAAAATACACTGTCCAGTAATACAGCTATGTTAGGGTGGAAAGGCTAGTAGGTGCTCATGGTGTGGGTGGAGATACAGAGATTAAGATATAAAAGTAAAAAAGTTTATTTTATCCTTCTTAGAGAAGAAAGAGAGGGGGAGAGAGAGACACGTGGCATACCAAAGAAAGAGAAAGGGGTGCCAGCAGCGAGGCCAAGTGGCTTGCTGAATTTAAGGGGGACAAAGAAAAAAAAACAGTGATGGCAGCAGCTAGATAGCAAAACTGCAAGGATGTCAAAGTCCAGGGGTTGGTTTCCTGCCTTTCCTTGGAGAAGGGATCATCCCAGGAGATGTGACTCTGTCTTCGAGCTATGGTTGAGGCTGTAGCTTGTTCTCCTGCTGTTTACTCAGGAACTCTGTATAAGCAGATTCTCAAAAAACAGTTTTGAAAGAGAGAGATTTACATCTCTTTTCCGTCCATTCAGCTCTTTCCAGAAGTTGTGCAAAACAGAACTCCTGCAGGGTGCCTGTTAGAGAGAGAACTCACAGGATTGATCTTTAACTGTCACTGGGGAAATGGTGGGATTAGGGATTTTTCTGTTATTTTTACAAGGCCACCCCTTTGAGCTACAGACTCCATTTAAAACCTGTGGCTCCCCAGAATGACTTTTGAAACTATAATTATAGAAACTATTTTATTTTATTTATTTATTTATTTATTTTAGTCTTCCAACAGTTTATTAGAAAGAATGTAGATTTTAAAAATCTCCACTGTCATGAACATAAATTGAGGTTTTCAGCCCTGGTATAAGCTGAATCAAAAAAAAAGAAATAAAAAACCCAATAGTGTATTAACATTTTTTCACTCATTTGCCATATTGACAGTGCAAATACAAATCTGGTCTAAATGTATAGATTCTCAAGCAACGACGTACAGCTTTCTTCGTCCCCCATGCTAAGAGATGTAAAACCTGAAGGGCCAAACAATACCAAATGTATAGGTTTCAAAAACCATCTAAGTTAGGGCATTCACTAGTTTTAGCTAAGATACACCTGGAACACTGACAAGTGATTCCTTACATACAATAATGTAAAGCAAATTTTTTGAAAAATAAACTTTAGTGGAACAATCCTGAAAGACTAGAAACTATTTTAGAAACAATTCTGATATTTTTTGGTAATTACTGGGAGGAGGAAGGCCATAATTCATCAGTTCTCCTGCAACAGAACTTATTTCCCCACCTCTGCTTCGCAACACGTATCAAAACATTTGATCTAAAAAATCCACTTTTACGGATTTCTCTTAGAGCACTAATCAAAAACACAAATACGGATTTATGTATGAAGGTGTTCACTGAAGCATTATTTCTAATGGTACAACATGGAAAGCATTTAACAGCATGGAAATGCTCACAAGGCTGAGTGAAAGTACGAAACACGGCATCCTCATAGGGAGAGACAGAGAGAAACAGACCAAAACACGTAACGGTATCTCTGAGTGGCAGAATTTTAGCATTTTAATTTTGTTCTTTCTACTTCTGCATGGTTTTTTATGACAAATCTACTTCTTTACTTTAAAACATAGTTTTGCATCCCATTTAGAATACCTACGATTGATATATCTGGAGAAAGATCTTTCCTTATGCAGATAAAACAAGTAATTTCTCTTTTTCAGATGTAGAGACTTGAATTACAAGTGCTGTTATCCATTGGTATCTGCAGCACGCCCAAGCCTCGGCCCAACCCCTGCCCAATAGCTGAGGCCTCCCTGTCTGAACTTGGCCCATTCAACAAACCTTCCGAGCAGTACCCCGTGGGCCAGGCCCCATGCCAGGCACAGCAGATGAAGCAGCCCAGAGGGTGCCCTCATTGGGCTGTCACCATTTCTATAGCCACAGCCCCCAAACAGGCACCCTCTGCCAGGAACATGAGTTCCAAGCACCTCTTTTGAAGTCCAGAGTTCATTTGCTCTCATGGCAACAGTCATGGTCACTGAGCAGCTCACAAACATCCAGATTACTCCAGTTTCCACAGCTCCTAAGCGCTGTCGCCCCAGACTGCTGGGAAATTGCTTTTTTTTTTTTTGAGTTTCTGAACTATTTGTTCTTCACCCAACAAATATTCATGAAAACCTTCTGAGAGTCAGGCCCTGTGCTGAGCGTTATGGTACAAATAGAACTTTCCAGGCTCCTGCCCATAGGACATCCATGGCTTAATCTGTAGACAGACCAGAGCCCACCAAGGCCACAGCCAGCCAGGGGAATCTCCTTGGAAAAGAAGCAGCCAGTGCTGTGCAGGAAGGAGCCCAGAGGGTAGACACCTTTCGGAATAGCTGCCTCTTCCTTGAGAACTGCTACCAGTGCTGCAAAATGACTTCTGGGAGCTCATTTTAATCATTCTTAGCCTATTTCAACCCCCCCAACCTACCCACGCAGATGCACTAAATTAAGCACTCTAACACTCAGCACTTAAGAAACAAAGGAAGCTCATTCATCATTCAGCAGGCACTTGGATGGAAAGAGAAAAACTAAAAATGGCACATTTACCCAGCCTCCCATTCCCTTACTCTGGATTCCACGAAGAAGACTGTTGACCTCAGGTTGAATGTGTTTAAGAAGACTGGGAGGCCAAGGCGGTAGGATCGCTCAAGGTCAGGAGTTCAAAACCAGCCTGAGCAAGAGCGAGACCCAGTCTCTACTATAAATAGAAAGAAATTATCTGGACAACTAAAAATATACAGAAAAAATTAGTCGGGCATGGTGGCGCATGCCTGTAGTCCCAGCTACTTGGAAGGCTGAGGCAGGAGGATCGCTTGAGCCCAGGAGTTTGAGGTTGCTGTAAGCTAGGCTGACGCCACGGCACTCTAGCCCAGGGAACAGAGTGAGACTCTGTCTCAAAAAAAAAAAAAAGAAGAAGAAGAAGACTGTGAACCTCAGGTTGAGTGTGTTTACAAAGACCTGCTGAATCAGAAATGCTGGATATGGGGCCTAGCGATCTGTCCTGCACCTCCAGGTGATTCCGATGCCAGCTGCAGCCTGAGACCCACTGGCTTAGACCATAGCTCTGTTGCACGGGTTTCTCATCACAGGGAGAGACTGAGGGTCGGTGATCGGGCTTGGGGGACCTTGAGGATGGATCAGTGCTGGCAACCCCGGGACATGACTGGTGCTCACACCTTTCCTGACATCCCCCCAGCCCATCTATCAGAGTAGAAGCAACTGTGTGGCAGTCTCTCCCTCTCTGTTAAGGCTGATACAGCAGACAGGGAGATGAGGACCCATATCTCTTGGTGCCTTGTTTCCTCCTAAGATCTCCTAAGACTATTATTGATTCAGCTAATTTATCTTCTTGGTGGGGCGGTGCAGTTTACCCAACCATTATATTTTCCCGACTGGGTCCTGAAAGTTATGCTTTGATTTATGCCACATTTGGAGCCCAAATGTACTCACTCTCTGAGCCACTGGCCCTCCATGTAAGGGAGGAAAGGCAGCGATGCCATTAGATTGCCCTATCGAAATGAAACTTTAACTTCTTTTCTCAAAAAGTGAATTTAAGCCGGGCGAGATGGCTCACGCCTGTAATCCTAGCACTCTGGGAGGCCGAGGTGGGCGGATCGCTCAAGGTCAGGAGTTCGAAACCAGCCTGACCAAGAGCGAGACCCCATCTCTACTAAAAATAGAAGGAAATTAATTGGCCAACTAAAAATATATAGAAAAAATTAGCCAGGCATGGTGGCGCATGCCTGTAGTCCCAGCTACTCAGGAGGCTGAGGCAGAAGGATTGCTTAAGCCCAGGAGTTTGAGGTTGCTGATGGCACATTTTTGGCAGGAACAGGCCTCCTTTCCATGACGTTGGCCTTAGACTGACGTTGAATTCATCTGCGTCCCCCTGGTGGCTTGTGCTTCCAGACAAGGTCCCCAGGAGGCACCCCGGGGACAAGGGAAATGCAGGCTCCGGTTCAAAGTGGCTGAAGATAAGCCACAACTTGGACCATGACACAGAAAATCAACTTTATGGAGAAGAGGCAGGAAGATGTTTCTAGAATGCCTTTGTGTAAAATATTCTATTGCGGAGAGAACCTTCATAGCTACCTAAAGGAAATTTCATAAGTAACAATTGCAATTGCCACATGTGGGGCTACTTTAGCCAGTGTGACCACAAAGTAAATAAGATAATTTTGGTCGCTGACACCTTCTGGACCTGATCTCTGTGGTCTCTGAGAAAAGGCAGCACTTGGGAAGGGACGTGGTTCTCTCTGGGGAATGCCTGGTGCTCATTTCTTCTCCTGAGTCAAAGCTTCATGCTCTGTGGGCTTCCACCTGAGGTTAAGCATCGCCCTGTGGCTGATTTGTGGAAAGGGGCCTTGTGTGAAGGCTCAGGTGTCACAAGGTGCTCCTGCTCGTCTTCCAGTGACGGGCTCAGCATTGGCAAGGAGCCCACCTGGATCCCAGGCTACACGATTAGATGAGAGCCAGGAGATTGTACTAGTACCCCAGGGCTGCAGTGATAAAGTGCCACAAATTTGGCAGTTCAAAAACAAGAGAAATTATTCTCTCAGAGTTCTGGAGGGTGGAAATCCAAGCCAAGGTGTCAGTGGGGCCATTCACTCTCTGACAGCTCTAAGAGAGGTCCTTCCTTGCTTCTCCTTAGCTTCTGGTCATTGCTGGCAGTCCTTGGCCTTTTTGGCTCGTAGATGCATCAGCCAGATCTCTGCTTCCTTTGTCACGTGGTGTCCTACCTCTATGTCTGTGTCCAAATTTCCCTTTTCTTATAATCATATTGTTGGACCATCTGGCATGGCCCAAAGCATGCAGGTAAACGATGACCCTCTTATCAAGCAGAATGTTCTGAGGGTTTAGAGATCACCTCCCAGGAGTCAAAGGCAGAAGCCAGATCTTTCTTTGGATGAAGTTAATTCTTTACTACACAGCTTCATTCTGCAGACAAACTCTCCACGTGGGAAAGACCACCAACAGCCCCAATCTGACAACCTCCATATTTAGCAACTCAAGTAGGCAAAACTTCTTTCTACTAATTTCCAAACATCAATTATAGAGAAATCATATAATTGGCCCTGCTTGGATCACACAGCTACCTATTGAACCAATTGTTGTTGCCAAACAAATGGAACCCCACGGTTGGCCAGGCCTGGCTTAAGTGCCCATGCCTATGGGCATGGATTGAGGGTCTGTAACCATACAAAAAGGGATGGAAACACTTTCTAGGCAAAAAAAAAAAAAAAAACATACTGCAACAGACCATGTACAAGCTTAAATTAAGACAATGCCAGTGTCTTAAGACAATGCCAGTGGAGTTCAAGGTGAGGAGACCATGGATGCCATCCATTAAGGAAGATAAGACAGGAAGAAACAAGTCAGGCTGGGGCAGATGATGGAGAGATAACGAGGGCAGTTTGAGACATACTGCATTTAAGGTGACAATGGACCAACCACACAGACACGTCAAGTGCAGGTATCTAAAGAGTTCTGGGGCTCGGGAGAGAGATCAAAGCCAGAGACATAAATTTGGGAACTTTTGTCACATGGAGGATAGGTGATGTCATGAGTGGAGATGAAATTGCTCAGAAAGAGAAGCTGGAAAGAATAAAGAAGAGGGCAAAAGACGGAACTCTAAGGAATGTCCTCATTGAACACTGCAGAAAACAAATCTGGGGATAAAATCGAGACGCAGCAGCCACATAAGAAGAAGAAAAGGCCGGAGAGCACAGAATTCAGGAAGACAGAATTTCAAAAATAAAGGAATGGAAAAAATAATAATGATAAGGGAAGGGGCAGCAGTGTGACATGCTATGGGGATGTCAAGTAAGATAAAACCTGGAAAATTTCATTCGATGTGACAACATGAAGGACACTGGTGTCCTTAGCAAGAACCATTTCAATGGAGAATGTGTTAGGTCCAGAACCGAGAGGGAGACACACGAAGCCTCAGGTATAGCAAAATGCTGTTTATCTGAGCATCTCGGTGCAAATGGGTGGAGGCCAAAAAGGGTGTCCATCCGGGAAAAGGGGAGAGCCTTGCATTTTATAGAGGGTTTCTCCTGGGGGTGTGAGCAACTGGGCCAGAGCAGCTGCTATAATAAATTCTTTTCAAACAACTGGTTTCTGGGACCCCTGTGTCACCACAACCGTCTGTGGTCAGAGTTAGATTTACAACCTGGACTCTCCAGACTCCTGTGGCCATTGTTTCACAGGTCTTATGATCACCATGTAAGTTTTCCATTAACCACATTCTGTCCCATGCATACTTTCCGGGTTCACACCCTGAGCAAACTTAACAGAGTGGAAACAGAACACCAAATGTCTGTAAATTGGAGATAATGACAGATCCCACTCCAAAAGGTTATTGTGGAGATTCAAAGAGAAAATGTATGTAAAGCCTTTTGCATTCACCTGATACGTAGTAAATGCTTAATACAGGGTTGCTATTGTTATGCTATCATTATATTTATTATTTCCTCACCCCCACTCCCCTGAGGGAGAGGAGTAACTGCTCCCTCTCATCCATCATTAGGTCTCTTCCATGGAGAAGTTTGAGAACCAGCGTAAAGGAAATGCCTGCACTGGGCAGCATGGCACTTCTCAGCTGTGTCAAAAATAATTTGCAACTATCAAGAATAGAGAATGAAAGCTTTCCTTACAAATTAGAGCTGATTCAAAGTCAGCCCCACAGCACTCTCAGGCACTCACATTCAGACTTTGCATTCCTTAGAGGAAGAGAAAGGGGCAAGGTGGTCAGCTACACACCACTGGGCTACCCCAAGAGGTAGGTGGTGCGCAGGCAATGGAGGCGAAAGCACACGGTACAGTAGGGCCTGATGCTCTGATTTCCAGAACTGAAGAAGGCCAGTCCCTCCTCCAGGTCCCCTTTTGCACAAGCCCTTCCCTCAGGCAGAAACTTGTGTTTATGGAATGTGAAAACAAAGGAAGACCACCCAAATGAGAACAAGCAAAGGCTCTTTATTCAGAGCTTGCTTTTGCAAGGGAGTCATCCACCATCACTTGCATTTGGCAGAGACCCAGGAGAGCACGAAAGCTCTATAGTGAAGAAAAGGGAAGGCTCAGGTATGCTTTGCTTGGAAGCTGTTGGCATGGGGAAGCTAGAGGGGTTAAGTGGAAGTGGTCACCCTATGTGACTGGTTAGGGGAACAGATTTGGCTTCCTCTGGTTGGTCCTAAATTGGAAGCAAAAACAAAAATTAGGGACACTGTTACTAATTGATCAAGTCCTGACCGCTCAGAGCTGATTGCTGCAGAGGTTGTGATTTGGTTTCCTGGACTGGTTGCTGCAGAGGTTGTGGTCCAGAGTTCAATTTTTGTATAAGACCTGGCCATTGTCCCTTTGTATATTCAGTTTCTCATAACGACTCAGTCCCTGTGCTGTCAGGTTTTTTTTGGGTTTTTTTTGAGACAAAGTCTCACTCTCTTGCCTGGGCTAGAGTGCCGTGGCATCAGCCTAGCTCACAGCAACCTCAAACTCCTGGGCTCAAGCAATCCTCCTGCCTCAGCCTCCCAGATAGCTGGGACTACAGGCACGTGCTACTGTGCCCGGCTAATTTTTTCTATTTTTAGTTGTTTGGCTAATTTCTTTCTATTTATGGTAGAGACAGGGTCTCGCTCTTGCTCAGGCTGGTCTTGAACTCCTGAGCTCAAGCAATCCTCCCGCCTTGGCCTCCCAGAGTACTAGGATTACAGGCGTGTCAGTATCTTAATCATAAGTGCATGGTAGGGGGCAGGGGGACAGAGTTTGTTGGACAAAGAGAAAGCCTATCTTTGACATTGGTTCACCCAGCCAATAAACAGTTGAAAGTAAATTAATAATGAAAATAAAATAATTTTGATGTGAAACTAAAAATGCTCTAAAAAATAAAGGCTATGAAAAAAAATCATAATTCAAAAAGGTACTCGACATAATAGAGTAAGTATCCTTCAGTCCATGTCACTTATCCAGTATCTTACAGTTGCCTTACTGGGTACAAATGTAAACTCCTTCCATCTCCCTCGACTACTGGAAGAACTAAACGGGAACCTAGGGCAACCCTGGGCAAACACAGGTGTGTTTGGTCCAAACACCGGGGTGTCAAGTCTTTAGGGAACACTCAGAAGCAGCGAGAATGAAAAGCGCCAACAAAAAATAAAGACTCTTGCAGGCGACGGAATTTAGAGCTGGGATCCTGAAACACAAAGGGAGGGACTAGGCTGAGGGTTTTCAGAGTCTCAGGGCACTCAGGCACAGAACCAGACCAACTAGACATTTTTACAGTTTGTCTTTCTGTTCTTTACAAAAGGTTAAGGGAAGAGACAATTAAGGGGAAGATATTTGAATTCAAAACAATAATTAGCAAGCATTCAAAATAATAATTAGCAAGCCTGCCAAACATCTTGGCCAAAGGAAGGATTTCAGTGCGTAGAGC
Source organism: Cheirogaleus medius (assembly GCA_008086735.1). Lineage (NCBI taxonomy): Eukaryota > Metazoa > Chordata > Mammalia > Primates > Cheirogaleidae > Cheirogaleus > Cheirogaleus medius. Next base: position 2,189,284 of record VBSM01003155.1, read on the forward strand.
GTCGCTTTTCCATTTGCACTTACAAAACCGCGACACATCATTTTTCACCTCTGGCCACCAACCAAACCCCCCTGCTCCCAGCCTCATTGAGAGGGGGAGGGTCCCCGCACGCCAAGAGGAGGCTCGCGCGGGTGGAAGCAGCTCCAGCGTAGTCCCGGTTCTGGGAGGCGAACGGCGTGTGTCCCGCGGGCAGCTTAGATCCCATAGCGGCTAGGCTGGTGCGCGGCCGGCGGGCGTCGGGGATTTACGGTAGCGCCGCGGCGCGGCAGCCCCGCCCTCGCGCGCAGGCGCGGAACCGTTGCCCACGGAGCGGTTGCGGACTGACGCGTAACCAGAACTCGCCTCGCCGAGGGGGCTGGACCGTGCGGCTCCGGGGGCCGCCGGGTGGCTCGGGCCAGCCTGAGGCCTCGGCGTCCGCCTCTCCCGGTGTCCTCGGTAAGCCGGCGGTCGGGACGCGGGGATGGTGAACGGGATGATCGGAAATACACACGGTCCCGAAGGCGAGAAGCACCGTCGTCGGTGCCGGGGTTCAAGCGGGGAGGGCGCCGGCGAGGTCCGGCCCTCAGGCCATCAGCGGGAGGGGGCGCACGGGACGCGTCCCCGGGGAAACCGAGGCCCGGAGCAGAGCCCGGGAGGAGGGGCGGGAGCTCTGGCCCCGGGCGCCGCTCCTCCCCGGCCGGTGGCCCAGCATGGGACCGGGTCTGGGCTTCTCCGGGGAAACTGAGGCCCGAAGTCAGCCCGTGAAGGGGCGCGGGCTCTGGGCCCCCGAGACCCTCGCCAGGCCGGGCGGGTACCCCAGGGCGGGGCGGACCCGGCGCACTGGGCTGTTGTTCGTGCCTCCTTCAAACCCAGCCGCCCCTCCGCGGCCCCGAGAAGTTGCCTAAGACGGTAAGCCCGGCCGCCCGAAATAGAAGCTGGACTTTGTCCCCGCGGTGTCTCCCGTGCGGTTCTCTTGGACCCGTTTGGAATGACACTTTCGTCTTCCCGAGGGCCAGGGTCCGTCGACATGAATCCCGTCGTCGTGGTCCACGGTGGCGGAGCCAGCAACATCGCCAAGGACCGGAAGGAGCGCGTGCGCCAGGGCATCGTCAGAGCCGCCACTGCGGGTTACAAAATCCTCACGCAGGGCGGGAGCGCCGTGGACGCCGTGGAAGAAGCTGTGACCACCCTGGAGAATGATTCCGAGTTCAACGCAGGTAAATTTGCGCTTCAGCTGGTGAACAGTGCCACGTCGGGGCAAGCTCCCCGCCCCCCAGAATAAATAGAAGCTTTCTAAAGTGTCAGGGAGTCTCGGCAGCTTTGTGGCGCTACTAAATATGCTAACAGGAAGCAATATTTTTCTCTTTCTACCTGTTGATCAAGTTACTTTAAGAATGTTTGGGCCGGGCGCGGTGGCTCACGCCTGTAATCCTAGCACTCTGGGAGGCCGAGGCGGGCGGATCATTTGAGCTCAGGAGTTCAAGACCATCCTGAGCAAGAGTGAGACCCCATCTCTACTAAAAATAGAAAGAAATTAGCTGGACAACTAAAAACATATAGAAAAAATTAGCCGGGCATGGTGGCGGATGCCTGTAGTCCCAGCTACTCAGGAGGCTGAGGCAGGGGGATCGCTTGAGCCCAGGAGTTTGAGGTTGCTGTGAGCTAGGCTGACGCCATGGCACTCTAGCCCGGGCAACAGAGTGAGACTCTGTCTTTAAAAAAAAAAAAAAAAAAGTGAAATTTTAGAAAGTAAAACATCTTTATCATCCCCTGTGATATTGTGAGATAGTAAGAAATATATATTGATCTCTGCCCCTGGTCCAGGCACCTTGTAATTTCCTGAGCAATAGGGTTACTAGGAAAATCTTTTGTTCTAATATTTGATCTTTGACCCTGGCACCTTACACAAAGCTTCTAATCCCGTGGAATTTCCTGGGTGATAGGAGCATTTTTTGTGCCAGTGAGTTGACTCTTGGTGGCTCCTGGATGGGGTCTCCATAAAGACCAATTCATAATTAGAAGCTTGGAACTTTCAGCCCTATCCCCCAACCTCCAGGATGAGGAGAGATTGAGTTAATAATTGGTCATACTTCTAATAAAGTTATTCATAAAAATCCCTGAACTTTCGGGTTCAGAGAGCTTCCAGGTTGGTGAACACATCCATGTATCAGGAGGGGGCATACCCTAACTCCACGGGGACAGAGCTCCTGTGCCCAGAACCCTTCCAGATTTCACCCTATGTATTTCTTCATCTGTATCCTTTGTCATATCCTTTATTTATATCATAAACTGGTAAACATGTTTACCTGAGTTCTGTGAGCCACTCTAGCAAAGTAATCAAACCTGAGAAGGTTGTGGTAGCCTCCTGTCTGTAGCCAGGTTGGGCAGAAGTTGCAGGTAACCTGGTACTTGTGATTGGCATCTGACGTGGGAAGCAGTCTGGTGGGACTGAGACACTAACTCCAGGTCAATAGTGTCAGAATTGAATTGAATTATAGGACACCACTTGGTGTCTGCCGGAGAATTGATGTGTAGGAAAAAAAACCCCACTCATCTGGTGCTAGAAGTAAAGTATTGAGAGTGAATATGTTTATAGAGAGGGAAAACAGTTTTTCCTTATTCACCCCCAAAAGTTCCTTTATGCCACTTTGCAGTTAATCCCCCCTTTCATCCCCAGCACCTGGTATCCACTGATATGCTTCTATCACTATAGATTAGTCTGTGTTTTCCAGAATTTGATATAAATGCAGTCATACAGAGTGTATTCTTTTGTGGTTGGCTTCTTTCAGTCCACCCTTTTTTAGAATAATAATACTCATAGCTAATATGAGTATCTACTATGTATCAGGCAATAGTCTAAGAAATTTGCATGATTAACTCATATAATCCACACTGTAGTCCTATGAGGTAGGTATAATTATGCTCATATCTTAGATGAGAAAACTAAGGCACAGAAAGATTAACTGTCTTGCTGGAAGACATTCATTTCCCCTTTGTTTTAAAATAGAAAACCTAAGATCTAGGGATTAAAACACTTCTTGGAATTACACCACCCACCCAACATCTGTCGGGGAAAAGAACTTCAGGAAATCTTAACCAACTCATCATCACATATTTACTGTTTGTTCTGTCCCCTTGACTCTATTTAATGCTTACGAAAAATTTCATTTGTCTGCCTACCATAGAATGAGACGTAACAGTGTGCTTTCTGGCTGCATTTGTTGAGCCAGAATTTACCAGATAGGGACTGACTTTGCCAGCTGAGGGAGCAGCCAGCTAGTTCTCATTTCTTTGCCTGTACCCAGCGCTGCCTTCTGAATATTTCTCTCCAAATTTCCCAGATGTCTGCTATTCAGCACACTGAGGGAGAAAAGAATAGAGCTGAAAAGAAGGAATTCAGAGATTTAGAGGGGGAAAGGTAGGACTTTATGAGGTTTTTTCACAATGGCTTATTTGACCGTGAAGTTCCCAGCCCTGTGTGAGCCCCAGAGTTGGTTTCACCAAGTTCTTTCTAGTGGCTGTTTCCCTTGCTTCATCTGTGCGTGCTGATCAGTACTCAGCTGAGAACTCACAGAGACCCTCTGCAGAGAGAACCTCCTCGGCTCGCTCCCTCTGTGCAGCTCTTTCTCCTCAAGTGCTGTGCCCCACAGATTCCAGACCCTGGCTTCCCAAATTCTCCACTCTGTCTCCTCAACTCAGGACAACCACCGGTTTTGTTTGGGCTCCTGGTCTCCACTCCGCGTGTACTGCACGTGGTCCAGGCATGAACCTGCGGCACTTGTAGGGCAGTTCTCTCTGTTTCTCCTCTCGCAGGGATCCCTGTGCTGTGCAGCCTGTTGTTCCTGAGAGTTATTTCTGTTACTTCTCACTAGCTAAGCACTCACTAGATACACAGCAGATTGGGTGAGGAGTAGTCTTTTTATTAATATTTCACTTTTACCCATGAAACTTATCATGGCCTATCATACATTTACTAGTATTTCTTTCCCTAGTATCTTCTAATATGCCTCATACATTTTGCATAAAGGCAAATCTGTTGCACTTGCTTCCCTTTAAATAACATTCATTCATTCAACAAATAATACGGTACCCACTATGTGCTATGTTAGTAAGCAATATTATAGTATGTTTTATAGCTATAATATAGACTTTCTTTAAGACAAATTTAAGCAAATTAGTATTACCATAACCCAAATGAAGTAAAGGTTTCAGGTTTGATTTTCTTACTCACTTGGTTCCACATTAGCCAAACTAACAGAGTATAATTTCTCTAAATAATAAAGCATTCCATTCTCTACCCAAAAGAGCTTGTATTGCTTTTATAATTATTAAAATTAATTTCAAGAAAGCAATCTTGCGTAAGTTACCAGTCTCATAAAATTTTCTAGTTTAATACTCTCCTCTAACTCTGAAATAACTATTAAGTTGGGTTTTATTTGTCAACCCACTAAGGCATCAAGGTATGGTGGAAAAGATGTTTTTTTGGCAGAAGGAAATGGCTATCCAAGCCACAGCCTTGGATGTGATTTCTCACTCTTCACCTAATAGACATCTGATATTGGGAGAGTTGCTTTTTTGTTTTCTCCATGTGTTTAATTGGCATATAATCAGAGCATCTAACACTTACTGCTTGCCAACACATGCCAGGCACTACTCTAAGTGTTAAATGTGCCTTATCTAACTCATTGATGGCTCTGATTATTAAATGAGTTGATGTTCTTACACATTTTACAAATGAGAAAACAGAAGCACAAAGAGGTTGAGAGGCACAGCTAGATTTGTAGGCGTGGTCTAGGCAAGAAAGTCGGAGAAAGGGCGCTCATGGTAAAGAGAGCAGCATGTGCAAAGTAATGAGAGCTTATGGTAGATATTAGTCCCCCTTATCCACAGGGATACCTTCCAGGACCCTCAGCGGATGCCTGAAATCACAGATGGTACCAAACCCTACACTATGTTTTTTCCTACACATACATACCTATGATGAAGTTTAATTTTTAAATTAGGTACAGTAAGAGACTAACAGCAGTAACTAATGGAAAAATAGAACAGTTATAACAGCACACCAATATCACTACTCTTGTGCTTTTGGGGCCATTGTTAAGTAAAATAAGAGTTACTGGAAAACAGGCACCGAGATGCCGCAACAGTCGATCTGATAACGGAGATGACTACTAAGGAACGAACGGCAGGTAGCATAGATAGTATGGATTGCTGGACAAAGGGATGATTCGTGTCCTAGCCAGGACGGAGCGGGATATCACAAGATTTCATCACAGTACTCAGAATGGCACACATTTAAAACTTATGAATTGCTTATTTCTAGAATTTTCCATTTAATATTTTTGGGCCTCAGTTGACTGCAGGTGACTGAAACTGCAGAAAGCAAAACTGTGAATACGGGAGGACTACTGTATTCAAGGAAACCTAATATTTCAATAAAATGTAGCCAAGGATAAGAGATGAAGCTGGAAAAGTAGGTCAGAGGCCAGATCAGGAAGGGCTTCATGCTTCTATTTTGTACGTGATAGGGTGCCAAGTCAGATTTGTGTTTTTAAAATGTTCCTCTGGCAATGGAATAGAAGATGAATTAAAGGGGGACAGATTAGAGGAAAAGTTGGAGCAATTTCTAAATTCTTAATTCTTGCTTTTCAACTTCTTCTTGGTTTTAGGGTGTGGATCTGTCTTGAATACAAATGGTGACGTTGAAATGGATGCCAGTATCATGGATGGAAAAGACCTGTCTGCAGGAGCAGTGTCCGCAGTCCGGTGTATAGCAAATCCCATCAAACTTGCTCGGCTTGTCATGGAAAAGGTATATGTGACCTAACCATCTTTTTCCTAAAGAATTGTTACTGCTGTACTTCAGTGGTTAAAAGAAAGAAAAAAAAAGGAGGTCTGACTATGGAGAAACTTGAGATCACTGTTCTTATAAAAATATATACAAGAACAGAAGCAATGTTATTTAAGTTTTTCAAATCAGCCAAGATTCTGACTCTTGTTGACAATGTAACCTGACTAGTGTAACTTGACCAGTGATTACATAGTTTTCTTCCTGTATTTTCTTCATCGTTCTTTTAATACATCGTTCTTTTAACACAGCACATTACAAACTGAACAGACCAACTATATAACAGCATGGCGTTGAATACAAATGGGTTAAGTTCTCTAAATTTAACATAATATGTAAGTCACATCCCTAGTGACTTGTAGTCCACTGCTGGATTGTAGTCCATCAATTTTGTTTTGTTTTTTTTTAAAAAACAAATGCAGAAACTCAGAGAGACAGGCTCTTTTCAGCATTCAGAAAAACAAGCCAGTGGAATTTGCATTTTTGAGCCTTTGCACCCAGAGAGAAGTAATTATTTCCTCATAGTTGGAACAGTTAAAAAGATTACACATTTTTGAAAAGCTAACCATTTCTCCTTTTCTTTCTGACTCAGACACCTCACTGCTTTCTGACTGACCAAGGTGCAGCACAATTTGCAGCAGCTATGGGGATTCCGGAGATTCCTGGAGAACAACTGATAACAGAAAAAAATAAGAAGCGCCTGGAAAAAGAGAAGCTTGAGAAAGGTGCTCACAAATCAGACTGTCAAAAGTAAGTCTCATCTATGGCTCACATTTTTGGGAGTTATTAAAGTACAAAACTTTGGCAAATATCTGATTATCTGCATTTCTTAAATAATTCAAACTAAATAATGGAAAACCTACCATTTGAGTTTTAGATTTAACCTCATTTTTTACTCTGAAGAGAAACTCAAATTAGGCTAATGGAGTTCCTTCTCTGACATGATTTCATAGAAGAATGCCTTATATTAAAACGTGTCAATTATCTGAACTCTTCTTGATCATTTTGTTATCTTAAATAGACTAAACAGGTGCTCTGTGACCTAGTGTAGTTTATGAACTTACTTAAGCATGCTTTCATAGTGCAGAAAAATCAGTACAACTCTTAAAAGTTCAAATTAATCATATGTTCTCAATTATAGTTTTCTATGTTAGAGATTCCAGAATCCAAAATAAAAGCCCCCTGCCTTAAAGCACAATTTGAAAATAAAATTTGAATATGGCCTCGGAGTTTATAATGGAATTCAATATATTAACTCTGCATACTTTTTAGAGTAGTAATATTTAACCAAGAGTATACCTTGGAATCACCTAGGGAGTGTTTTCAAACTATACATGTCTGGGCCCCTTCCCTAAAGAATCAGATTTAAGTAGATCTGAAGTAGAGAGGCCAGGCAGGTATATTATGAAAAAGTTTCCCAAGTAATTCTGATGTGTCCCCCAGGTTAAGAATCTGTTATAAAAGATTGGCCAGATGTTGGTAGCTGTTGATAGCCTTACTAAGTGTGCTATTGTGTCTGTGGGCTAGAGCTGTGGAAAAATTGTCTTCCATGAAACCAGTCCCTGGTGACAAAAGGCCTGGGGACTGCTGAGCTAGAGGGATAGGAAGGGGGTTGCTTTATCAGTTTTTCATGTTTATTTTAAGAGATGTTGCCACATTGCTTTCGAAAAATTTTGTAGCGACACATCTCCACCAGCCAGTGCTGCTCTTACATGTGAACAAGAGGCGCTCCTGCCCTGGGCCTTGCATTTTAAAGGGCCCTCATATCACAAATACACGAAATGATTTATTATAGAACACGTGGGATACCTTTGTCACTCAGCATTGACACAGCTTGACCAATAACCCTAATAATCATCACTCTTATGACTAACACCATTCAGCTGCCAGGGAAAAGCTTCTCCACATCTCTTGCTCTGTGTCTTGGAAGCAAAGGCCACCTGAGTTCAAAGTTTGTGGGTTGTGCCACTGTTGATATCAGAAATGGATGCTGCTTTGGAGTGTGGGGAAGATCCAGGCTGCAGAAGGATTTAGGTAAGAGACAAAGACAAATTACTTAATTCACTGATCAATTTGATTCTTGTATCACAAAGTCTTACTCCAGTGTCAATCATATAATGCTTCTGTATCAACTAGGAGAAAGTAAAGTGAACCCTTCCAAGGCCAAAGGACTCTCAGGCTGGTAGCTGTGTGTGAACAGATACAGGAATGATGGAGAGAAGGCTGCAAGTTTGCTCAATCCCAGACCAAAATAAAGAAGAAATCTTATCAAAGTAGTTTTAGCTCCGGACCCCCACATAAGCGGATAGCCCAGAGTGTGGACACTTGGAGTGCCAACTGTCCATTTTCTTGCCTCTGTATGTGTTCCAATTTGTGGTTCTGAAGGTATTCGTGAATTAGAACAATATCTGCAAGAGTTGCTCATGGGGCCTATTACTCTTAAGTTTATGTATTTCTGTCCAGTAGAAATAAAGTGAGAGCCACATTGTGTAATTTTAAATGTTCTAATAGCCACATAAAAAAAGTAAAGGGAAACAAGTGAAAGTAATAATATATTTTATTTAGTCCAATACATCCAAAATTTCATTTCAACATGTGTTGAATATAAGAAATTATATGAGATATCTGAAACTTTTTTATACTAAATCTTCAAAATCTAACATATAGTTTATACTTAAGGTACATCTCAGTGTGGACAAGCTACATTTAGCTAGTGGCCACTCAGTAACTACATGTAGCTGGCAGCTACTATAGTGGACGGCAAAGATCTAAACAAAACCTACATGAAGAACCAGTTGTTTATGTTAGCAACTAAATGAACATTGCATATTAGAATTATGAATGGCTTTATTTTGATTAAAAAATTTAAAAGATTTAGTTAATTTCAATATGACATTTTTAGCTTTTATGTAATTTTGACTTAAAATATTCATTATAATTCATGTTTTAACTTTAACATTAATAAAAATTTTGTATATTTTACAAAACAGACTTTGGAAATTATATCTACAAATTACTTTTATTTTTTCTCTTGTTTCTCTTTTTTTGATGAAAATAATTTAATTTTGTATACTTTAGATATAATGACATTTTACTTTTTAATTCCTTAGATTATTGAACATGAGTATAAATCAAGATTTTGATAGAAAAAGAATATTAAAGTGGAGCTCAAAAAAGAAAAAAAACTGAAAGGAAAAAAGAAGTAAAAATCTTCAAAGATGCAATCTGCTTGCATTTTTAAAAACTGGAAACAATAAAAGTAAGCAGTCTCCTTCCAGGATGACTCAATAAAATTCACAAACAGGACATTACAAATTCTGTGTTAAATGAAGATTTAATTACCTATCAAAACAATGAAAATTAGTAAGAAAATTTTCTTATTAAGAGCAGATGAGTGGCTCACGCCTGTAATCCTAGCACTCTGGGAGGCCGAGGCGGGAGGATCGCTCAAGCTCAGGAGTTCGAAACCAGCCTGAGCAAGAGCGAGACCCCGTCTCTACTATAAATATAAAGCAATTAATTGGCCAACTAAAAATATATAGAAAAAATGAGCCGGGCATGGTGGCGCATGCCTGTAGTCCCAGCTACTCGGGAGGCTGAGGCAGGAGGATTGCTCGAGCCCAGGAGTTTGAGGTTGCTGTGAGCGAGGCTGACGCCACGGCACTCACGCTAGCCCGGGCAACAGAGTGAGACTCTGTCTCAAAAAAACAAACAAAGAGCAGATGAAATGCCTGTAACTTCATGTTCTTTACTAAAGGAAGATTTAATTGCTAATCATGAAGAAGCACAAAAGAGCACACATGCACTCACAGGAATTGGTGGGAAGCTGAATAAACAGTCAGTTGATATTCCCGGAAAAAGACAACAATGTAAAACACCAGTGTAATGTTCTTGAAAAATAATATAATATGTCTAATATTTAGCCAAGCCTAAAGATTCTTTTTATGGCACCATCAATACAATGTTTACAAAAAACAGTGGAAATTTTCTAGATTTAGTAAAAATGATTTCAAAATTTGGTAAAATGTCAAACATGTAATTAGGACAAAAATAATGAAATTAATGATCACTGTCTAGGATGGAGAATTCAAACAGATTATTATTTAATAGGAAGTAAAGTAAAAGATGAAATCATATATAAAATTTTTTAAATAAAATAATTACTCAGTTCAACTCCATTATACCATGGTCAGAAGACATGTTGACCAACTAACATTTATTGTGTGCCTTATTGCACTGCTTGAAGAAGAAAAACAAGTCTTAAGTCAATCAGTATTTCATTGGCTGTACATCTGCTTCTTAAAATACAATTTTTGAATTAAATGAAGAATTTTTTTTAAAACTTTAAATTTTAGGCCTTAATTTGAAAGGCTGAAAGCAAGCCTGTAGGAATGGAGCTAATGTGGTTGGGAAATGAAATATGTATAAGCAAGAATTTGGCCAAGAATTCCAGAAATGTTCTACGTGACATATACCACTTATAGTTTGAATTTGTTTCTGGGATATATGGCCTCAACTGTGCCAATGACTAAGCTCTGGAGCAACAGAGGGATTAAATACTGGTCATATTTTCTAGATATGCCCAAGATGGAACATGGTGATTAAACTCATATTTGATGTTATAAAAAATCTCAAACATGTGATAGGAATACTAGCTAAATGCTGTTCAAGTAATTAATTGAATTAATCTAGTTGAAATTATATGAGTTTTAAGTAAAACCACAGAAGGTCCTCAAAGAGCAAATCATGGACTTCAACAGAAAGTGAAATTAATTTTGAATTTGTACTATCTACACTTCTTTAGTATAAACTTTATTTCCATTAATATGCTTAACAAAAAAATCTAAACCAGGCTATTTCACTTTTAAAAGGATTTAATTTTTTTTTAAGTTAGAGAAACAAAACCAAAACTACACGTGAAATATACAACATTGTATATTTATAATGTCAAAAATGACATTCCAACAAAATATAAGGAAATTGAAATAAGGGAACAAAAATATTCACCTAACTTAAGGAAAATTCATGTACAAATAATCCCCACACCAGTTTCAGTAGAGACTATTTTTCTGTTCATTATAAATCAGAGTATAATATCATTTGAAGAGCAGTTTGAAGAAAATCAAATAACATACTGCTATTTTCAATTTTTTTATAATGTACCAGCATTGAAATTTAAAAGAACTTATTTGCATGGATCTAGATACTGCTTAAGAGATGATAAAATGACTATAAGTGACTGTGATTTATATGGTCAAATTAAAATATTTAGGCTTGGCTCAGTGGTTCACGCCTATAATCCTAGCACTCTAGGAGGCCGAGGCGGGCAGATCGCTCAAGGTCAGGAGTTTGAAACCAGCCTGAGCAAGAGTGACAAGAGTCTCTACTAAAAATAGAAAGAAATTAATTGGCCAACTGAAAAAAAAATATATAGAAAAAAATTAGCCGGGCATGGTGGTATGTGCCTATAGTCCCAGCTACTTGGGAGGCTGAGGCAGAAGGATTGCTTGAGCCCAGGAGTTTGAGGTTGCTGTGAGCTAAGTTAATGCCACGGCACTCTAGCCTGGGCAACAGAGTGATCTGACTCTGACTCAAAAAAAAAAAATAATAATTAATTTAAAACTTGCTAAGAACTATATTGACTCAAGAAAGATTGTCTTATTTGGCATTTGTCAGTAGAATCATGTTGTGTGAAAATGTTGAGTATAAGAACATAATCAGAACTCCCTGAAATGAAGTAAGAAAAATTAATTTATGAAATAAGTGATAATTTATGAATTTTATATGTGTGTTCATTCATCTGCCATCACCAGCTGATGAACAAGTGACCCACGTATGCACAATAATAACTGAATTAACAATGAGTGCGACATGCACCACCTGGAGGATGGACACGCTTGAAGCTCTGACACGGTGGTGGTGGGGGAGGGATGGCAAGGGCAATATATGTAACCTTAACAATATTTGTACCCCCATAATATGATGAAATAAAAATAAATAAATAACTGAATTAAGTCATCAATGGTAATTTGTCAACTTTTAGTCATATGAAAACTATAGCTTTACAATATTTTTTAAGATGAAACAGTATGGAGGTTCCTAAAGAAATTAAAAATAGGCCCTTTTGTTACAACAGAGGGGTCCGTTTGTCATTCTTTGGCGAATGCGCCTTGCTCTTACTCTGTACACCTATATCTTGCTCTTGCTCTATAAACCTATGTTGTCCTTCCTCAATAAACTTCGTTTCACACTTGCCTTGCTTTTGGTATGTCTGGTCATTCTTCGGCCAAGAGCACACCAAGAACCAAGAACAGAACAAGATCGCTGACTTGACATCTTGGTGCTATGACTCAGAAAGAAAAAAAAAAGAAATTAAAAATAGAACTACCACATAATCCAGCAATCACTGTTCTCGGTGTATACCCAAAGGAACTTTAATTACAGCTTCGGAAAGATAATGATACTCCCATGTTCATTGCAGCATTATTCACAGTAGCCAAGATATGGAAACAACGAAAGTGTCCATCAACAGATGGATGGATAAATAAACTGTGATGTATATATACAGTGGAGTATTATTCAGCCTTAAAAAAGGAGATTCTACCATTTGCAACAGCATGAGTGAATGAACCTAGAAGACATTGTGCTAAGTGAAGTAAGCCAGACAAAGAAAAAAAATACTGCATGATCTCACTTAGATGTGGAATATTATAGAAAAAAACACAAACAGCAACATTGAGTACACAGAAGCAATAGAATGGCAGCTACCAAGAGGTGGGGTAGGTCAAGGGTTACAAAACTAGATATGTTATGTAGGATGAACATATCAATAGATTGTACAACATGAGGACTGTAGGATAATATTGTATACTGAAAAGCTGCTAAATTTATATACTCTTACCATAAAAGAAAAGGTAACTGTGAAATGATGAATATGTCACATTGGTTAACCCTAGTATTCATTTCACTGTGTCTACATCAATCAAAATATGTTATGCTCCTTATATACAGTATATACACACACAAAAACTATTTTTCAACACATATTTACCACAGTAAGAGGATAGAACATATTTATAACTTCTAAATATTAAGCATATGATCTGTGGGCCTCTGTGTTTGCGTTCTTGCTCCAACCCCTTGAAGTGCCAGGCGTGGGCCTGCCACCAGCAACGAATGGGAGTGCCTGATTCCTTATACGACAGGTGAAGGTTGACACTGTCACTTTAATTTACTCTTCCCTGACAATAAGTTTGATCACTTTGCATTTGTGTGGGGGTCATTCTTTTGTATGAATTTGCCTATTTTTGTCCTGTGCTTACCTTTTCTCTTGAGTTCTTTTGTCTCCTATCAGCCTTAAGATCATCCTCTGTTGTTTAAAAAAAAAATTCCAAATCTGTTGTTTTTATTTTGCTTTTACTTTATTTATAGCATTTTTATCACGCAAAATATTTTTATTTTTATGTAACCAGATATGCCTACCTCTTGTTTTATTGTTTGTAAGCCTAGAAACTCCTAAGGCAATTCCACTAGCCTGAGATATATATTCACCTAGATTTTCTTGAAGGATTTTGTTTTATGTTTTATATTTAGGTTTTTAACCATCTGGAATTAGTGTTTGTGATGATGGAAGGCAGGTTCCTGCTTTCTTCTAGGTAGAAAATGCTGAATTTCTCTTTCCAGCCCCTCAGATGCCAGACTATATATATCCAGCTACTAGTCTGTCTCTCCACGTGATGACCTAACCTAAGCTTATGTCCAAATCTGAATTTTTTGTTTCCTGACCACACTCCACACACACACAACAACAACAAAACAAAAAACCTATTCCCAATAGTCTTCCACATTTCAATAAATAGTTCTTATGTCTTTTCAGTTGCTGAGGCCAAAAGCCTCAAAGTCTTTCGTGATTTCTCTCTGTCATGTTCGTTCCACCTGCAAGTTCTGTCAGTTCTGCTTCCACAAGGTCCCCGCTCCAGCCTGCTGCTCACCCCTCTGCGGAACCCGCCCTAACCACTGCTCCGCAAGCCTCCTGGCTCTTCTCTGTTTCTGCTCTTATCTCTCTCAGTCAGCCCTACGCCTCAGCCAGAATAATTCTTGGCAGATAAAATTTTTATAGGCATAACGTATATGTACAGAAGTGCACAGATCGTATGTGTGCAACTTGGCAGATTTTCACAGGGTGGAAACCGTGTAACGAGCACCCAGATTGAGATGCAGGATGTTGCCAGAGGCTCCCCTCCTGCCCCCTCCATTCGCTGTCTCCCCCAAGGTAACCACTTACATGGCTTCTAACACCATGCATGAGTGTGGATCGTGTTTTAACTTTATTTAAATGGAATCATATAGTAGGTACTTTGTTGGCCTGCCTTCTTTCCACATTCTATGTCTGAGATCATCCATTTGTTACAATAGTTCATTCTCATTCCAGTAGAGTATTCCAGTTTGCTAATGTGCCACAGTGTATCTGCTCTACCTTTTGTGGACATTGTTTTCAGCCTGAGGTTAGAGCAGTCCCCTTTCTCTGTGGTTTCACTTTCGGTAGTTTCAGTTACCCACAGTCAACCTGGGTCCAGTATTTTGGGAGAGAGAGAGACCACATTCACATAACTTTTATTACAGTATATTATAATTGTACTATTTTATTGTTAATCTCTCATTGTGCCTAATTTATCAATTAAACTTTATCATAGGTATGTGTATACAGTATAAGAAAACACATCGTGTATATAGGGTTCGGTACTGTCTGCCGTTGCAGGTGTCCACTAGGGGTCTTGGAATGAATCTCCTGCAGATAAGGGGGGACTACCGCATTACAAATACTACTGCTATGAACATTTTTGTCTGCTGCTTTTGGTGAACATATGTCCACATTTCTGATGGGCAGAATACAAGTGCACAATTGTGGAGTCGTGGAGTGTGCGTATGTTCCGCTTTAGTAGATACTGCCAGATGGTTTTCCAAAGGGGTTGTACCAGTTTACGCTAACAGCATGAGAACGTCAGTTCCTGTACATCCTTGCCAACACTCACTAAGTCTTTTTCATTTTAGCCACTCAGAAGGGTGGGTGTGGTGGTAAGAATGATTATTTTTAAAATTTAACTCCGATTGTGACACTTCTGAGCTCAAACTGCCCAGCATCCCCCCATCTTACTCAGAATAAAAGCCTTTACGCTGGCCTAAAAATAAGGTGATCATATGGTTTAGAACTGAATTTTGAGAGTAAAAGGGACACTTTTCATAATTAAGCCATGACAGCAGGCACAGAAGCAGGGTCTGGGGTCCCACTCAGCATCTACACACTCACTTCTTCCTTTCCTGGTGGCAGTTTCACAATCTCCGGGGTGGGCCCAGGGATCCAAGGGATGTTGTGCTCACTGAAGTCTGTGATGCGCTCTGTTATTTTTATCCCCAATTTGTAGGTAGGGACGATGAGACCGGGAGAATAAAACTTCGCTTAAGGTCACACAGCTGGAAAGTGGTGGCGTTGGGATTGGATGTACGCTTCAAGCTGGGTCCCAGAGGGATGGCTGGCAGTCTGCTGTAACTGACGGCGGGGCAGGAAGCAAGCAGGCGCTCGCCACTGACGCACCGTGGGCCTCCGAGTGGTTTTAAGCTACATCGTCGGTTGTGGGGTGTTTCTCATCTCCAGCCTGTCACTTTTTTCTGTTTATTTTTGGCAGAAACTTGGGAACCGTGGGTGCTGTTGCCTTGGACTGCAGAGGAAACTTAGCTTACGCAACCTCTACAGGGGGTATCGTGAATAAAATGGTTGGCCGAGTTGGAGACACACCGTGTATAGGTAGGACTCGGGGACAGCTCCTGCCCCTTCCTCTGCCTTCCTGATCACCGGGTTCTCCTCCCTCTCTGTTCTCTGCCCCCCTCTCTCCTTTTTTTTCTGTATTTCCTTTCTCCTCTTGGTGGCAGCTTCAGGATTTCTGGGAGTGTCAATGGGGCTGCCTGAATGGTGATTGTATCTAGCAAACACTGTTTGTCCTAGATTGCATGCTTTGGGGGGACGACTTGGGGTGAGAAATGGACACAGGGATGCTAATGTGGCCCCCAAGCTGCCCTGCAGTGCTGTCTCAGGGTCTGCAGACTTACTGGCAGAGGGTTAAGTACGGGAGACCTCTTCCCAGGCATGAGCTCAAATGAAGGATCCAAGAAAGCTGAGAATTTAAGTTTGCAGTTACTAGATTTGAGTGGCATGAAAGTGATACACTTCTACATATATATTACAGATTGAAATGTTTACGTTCACATGGAAGCACATTATCGCATTTAGGAGTGGGTGAGAGGCAGGGCTGGGGTGTGTATGTTTCACTCTGTGCAGACTTTCACACTGTTCTTGTGGGAGTCCCCAGAACCCCTGCAATGACTGAAGTTTTGAGAAACAGCTAAATTGTTCCATTTGCCCCAAAGAGCAGCTTATACTTTTAGTGGAAAACTACGCCTCCTCCCCCTCCAGTCTTTAGCAATAATCTGCACTCAGCAATTCTTGACACCCTTTATTCTGTCATGAACTCAGAGAGTTTTCTCCTTAGCAAAAGTCCTACCAAACTATGCCCAGTCAGTAGTTCAGCTTTTGCATCCAGCTGGGTTCAGACCAGGCCACCGGGCCACGCCGGGTCAGATCCCAGAAACCAGTTTCAAACTTGAGTTAGGATGATAAAGCTTGAGACAGAAGAGGCATAACCTGAATTCTCAGAGGTCCTTGTCCTGGCTGTGAGACCGCGTGTGCTCTACTCGGCCTTTCCAGTGAGCCCTCCCCTAGCAGCGCCGCAGCCGCCCCACGTGGACCATCAGGAGGGACGGTCGCCGCACATAATGCAGTCATCCTCTTGACAAGTGCGTGTGGAGGGAGTGTGACTTCGCAGGCCTGCCACCCCTGCCAGGACCACTCTTGAGTCTCCCTACCCTGGCCTTTTGTGGTCTTGAGTAACTGAAAAGAAAACAAAGACTTGGCTGCCCAAATATTAGGGCATACTGCCACCATGGGGTCAGGCCACCTCTTCCCACGGCAGTAGTTCCTTCACTGCCCAGTCCCAGCCCCTTCCAGAACCAGAACAGGGTTATCTCCCTTTGAGAACCCTTGGGGCCTGTGACATTGAGTGCAGCCGTCCACTCCTGAGTCCTTTCCCCATGGCCAGCATCAACAAATAAGGCCAGTGTCAATCAAATAATGCGTCTATATCAACCGGGAGAGAGCAAAGGTGGCCCCTCCAAGGCCAAAGGGCTCTCAGGCTGGTCGCTGTGTGTGAGCAGTACAGGAATGACGGAGAGAAGGCTGTGAGGTTGCTCAAAGAGGAAGAAATCTCCAGACCTCCACCTAAGTGGATAACCCAGAATAGTTCCCGCAGGTGCAGTCAAGCCTCCTCTCAACAAACCGCCCTGGCCTCCAGATCACTGGACAGTGTGCATGGATGTTAGCTCTGGGGGTATCCATTTTCCCCAAATTATTCGAATGTGGCGCTCTTCCTTCGTGGTGTATGGGTGTGGGGGGAGACAGGGCTGGCCCACTGAGCAGGGCGGCGTGGACGTGCTTCGGAGCAGAGGCTGCTCTGTGAAAGCCAGACCTGCCTCCCCTGAGGCTCCCTTTATTCTCCTGGATTTTGGGGTGTTGATAGTCCGTCCACCTTTGCATCCACGGGTCGCAGCTACTAATCTGACCTTTGGCTACACTCTTGGGGTTTAACATTCATGTAGCATTACACTCGTAATGTGTGTGTGAATTTCTTGACCACTGCTTCTCAGTTAGAACCAATCACCTTTTTTGAGCAGGATCTGGAGGTTATGCTGACAATGACATTGGAGCCATTTCAACCACAGGGCATGGAGAAAGCATCCTGAAGGTGAATCTGGCCAGACTCACCCTCTTCCACCTAGAACAAGGTGCGTATACCATAGAACCAGTTAAATAATTTGTGAAGGGCAGTACATAGAAGCTCTGGAGAAGTATATGAAGTCCTTTCTTGTTTGCTACAGATGTTGCCTTCAGGTTGTGAACACTATTTTGAGTCCTTCCCACCTCTGTTAGGGTCTGAAGAGGAGAACATCTGGATCACTGCTGTCTTTAGCACCTCAGGAGAAGGGGGTGGCAGAGAGATATTGAGCCTGGGCGTGGGAAGGAAGGCCTCTCTGTTTAGACAGATGCCAGGGTCTGTCTCAGGGCAAGGAAGCCAGGACCCTCCTTTTAAGCTTTCAAGTAGAAACCATTTACCGAAAATCTTTGTTAACTTACTTTGGCTCAGACTGCAAATGATTTCCCATCAGATTCCTTTCAGTAACATGTGCTGTTTCTCAACCTCTCCTTGTCCTCAGGGAAGACATTAGAAGAGGCTGCCGACCTGTCGTTGGGTTATATGAAGTCAAGGCTCAAAGGTTTAGGTGGCCTCATCTTGGTCAGCAAAACAGGAGACTGGGTGGTGAAGTGGACCTCCGCCTCCATGCCCTGGGCCGCCGCGAAGGACGGCAAGCTGCACTCGGGCATCGACCTTGACGCAACCACCACCACAGACCTGGCCTGAGCCCCCGGAAGACTGTGTTCTAGATGCTAGCTCGGAGGTAAAGTACAGTGTCCTGGTGTGGAGCCATGGCTTAATCAATTAGATCTAGAAATGGAAAACTGTGCAGTCTGTCACTCATTTTGTTGCCTTGATCAATAATTATCTGAATATTTGGTTGAGGGGTGGGTTCTGAAGTGAGGAGAGAAATGTCTGTATTGAGATCAAAATAAGACTAGTGAAGGTGACAAACCCTAGGGAGTCGTTCTCGTGCACGGCCCCCCATCGTCTGAGGTCGGAAAGAGGCGGCATGATCAGGACACGGCAGAACTCCCTGGGGGCAGGCAGTGCCTTCTGGAATTGGGAGACGGGAGAGGTGGGGAGGGAGGGGCCCAGCGGAAGCGGCGGTGTTCACA
The DNA here is from genome assembly GCA_008086735.1 of Cheirogaleus medius. Lineage (NCBI taxonomy): Eukaryota > Metazoa > Chordata > Mammalia > Primates > Cheirogaleidae > Cheirogaleus > Cheirogaleus medius. The sequence goes on from VBSM01003155.1 coordinate 2,208,030, forward strand.
AGTGAGGCAGGAGCAGCAGAAGAACCAACAGGCGACGTCTGGGGGAACCTCAGAATGTCGCAGTTTTGAGTCACAGGAACATCGAGTTAGCTCGAAGAGAGAAAATCCTTTAAGGGAAATGTTCTTCATCTATGAGAGAGGAAACTGATTTTTCTAAGAAAGTTCAGAGCTTCTCTGACTTACTAACATAGACATGTTTACAGATACTTCCAAAGGACCCCCCGCTAACCCATAGCTCCCTAACTGGGAGACGAGGGGCCATAACGGAGATGCTCTGGGGTTCCTTAAAGTGTGAGGGTTTTCTTGGGTTCACAGACGAGCCCCTCACTAGTGTTCTCCCGCAAGCCAGCCTCACCGGCCGCTGCCCTGGTGTAGAGGGTCATATAGTGAGTAACGACCTCTGGGACCTCTCCCGAGACAGGGAGGAGCTGGCTGATGTGGGAAGGGCGCCGTGACATCATGAGCTCCCATATTGTCCCGTGCTTTGGGCTGCCCCCTCCTGCACCCCCCCCCCAACTGGGTGTTGGGCAGTGGGGTCGGCCTGGCGAGGAGAGCGATTTCCTTGGTGGAGGCTGCTCCCATTCATCTCTCTTTACACCGGAAATGTGGTTTCTGCTGTGACATGTCTGCTCCATTTTTAGTCTGTCAGGGCTCCCCTTCTCTCTGGAAAGAAATTGCTTAACTTTAAATTCCATGTGCCACTAATAAAATATATTTTGAAAGAATAACAGTGTGGTTAGGAGTCACTGTTGAGGAAGACCAGAATGTACGTAGCTCTCCCCTTGGTCTCAGTGATGACAGGTGCACTGGACACAGAGCCCTCGAGATGGGGGGTGGGGTGGTTTGGTATCAATAATTTGTCCTGCCTTCTGGAGTCTATGCAGAAGTTTTTCAAAAGAATTGAACTTTTTCTGAATGGGTTAGGGAAGAACCAAACCCCCATTTGCAAATAGCGACAGGGTTTGTGGCTCAGTCTTCCTGCACGCTGCCAGCACTCACTGCCGAGCGAGGTGTGCAGCCCTGTCCTGCCCCCAGGACAGGGGGCCCACGCTAGCTGCTCGGAACCAGAGAGAAAGGGACAGCATTTGGCAGCAGAACTGAGTTTAAATTCTGCTTCTCCCCACTACCCGGGAGACCCTGGACAAGTTTAACTTTCAAGAATGTTTCATCTGGCCGGGCGCGGTGGCTCACGCCTATAATCCTAGCACTCTGGGAGGCCGAG